>OY718806.1:8197864-8532864 GCA_963070105.1 Litomosoides sigmodontis
TTTTTATTAATTGAGCATATAGCAGCGTGTTCGAATAAGCATTAGCGATTTATTTAGATGCCATCCGACACTAGCAGTCTAAAAGTTTTGAATTTGAAAGAGTTTCGAAAAGACAATTGAATGGAAGTGTAACAAACGTTTTTCAGTGAATGTCCTAGAAAGGAGAAGTTGATGTAAGGTACGTGTGTCACGTGCAAATAAACATTTACGATTTTTCCACTTCACAAAATTTGACATTTCGTTGCCAAATTGGCTGAACATCTGGAATAGTTAATTAAAAAAAAAAAATGCTCGTCTTCAATTTCTAAAAATAGTTCACATATTGCTTGACCTAAATTCTTTCCACAAATATTTCATAGTTCTAGCGACGAGATATTAATTTATACAAATTATGTAATTTAATTAATTAATAATTTCATCGCTTTATAAATGGAATTATTAGATGAATCAAACTTTCACCTTCTGCAACAATTTGTTTTATTTTTACCTTTCGAAAACTTCTGTTGGTGCTATTATTTGCTAAAAGTATAAGCGAACATCCATGCCTACCTTAAAATTAATGTGTCCATTTGGGAGTAATTGTGCACATTGACGATGCAACAACGACAGATCCTTTATTAGAAGGCCAAAAAATGGTATGATTATCTGTAGGAAAAAAAAGCGAAAAAAGTAATCTCGTTGATAATTAAATATTTTTGAAAGCCTCACAAACAATTGCAAAATTTTCTCTTTTTCAAAAGATGCAGAATTTAAATTTAAATTTAATTTGGAAATCAACTGAGCAAGTAACAACCGTACAGCATCACTTTCGTTGCGAGCGCTATCAGAACGCCAAATTGCTGCTTTAAGTGTTGATCGATAGCTGACGAAGTTTGCTGTTGGATCATATTGATGACGAAGAATTTCGAGTTTACTCTTCTCAACACGATTCCACTGCAACTAATTTGTCTCTTGCTGTAGAGCATACAAAAGCATTTAGAAAGAAAATATTGATGGAATACAAATTCAGTAATTTTCAAACTTCGATGAATACAAGAAATGTGAAACAAATACCGCAAAAGAGAATGGATTGATTAATAATCAGAAATTCGAGTCAGAATTTAACACTTAAAAAATGAATCCATTGTTTCAATCGTTCAGCTTTTCCTTGTCAATTAGCAATATTTAATACAATTACATAACTATGTACTTGCACAATTGAGATCAATTGTTAAAAATTTATAGGTGCAATTTAATAATTTCAATTTTCTGGCCATTAAAAATTTGTAAAATGCCTTTTCTACTCTAATGTGATACATGATATTTTTGTTTGACGGTGTAGAACACATCGCTGAAGGATTATTCTTAATTCACTGAATTGTTAATTTGCTTCATCGATGATTAACTTTTTACCTTCTCTTCTCTTCTCATGTATAATTTCAATGGTTATATCACTTAATTAATCACTAATTAGTTCTCCACAACTGAGTAATTATATTTCGAATTAATTATATGCATGTACATGTGTGTGTATCTAAAAAAAGAACTATCCATCAATTGTTTAGAAGTGTGTCAATCATTAATAGCATTGCTATGGCACTTAGTGAAATTGAAAATGAAGCGAATGAAAATTAATTAAATTGAAAAAAAGAACTACCGTCTTTTTTAATCTTGCTATAAGTGGTAGTGATAAGGCAGCTACAATAGCCATAAATAGCCATAAATGAATTGAAATTGCCAACATTGATGCATTCTTTGGCAACATCAATGAAGTATTCGATGGTATGCACTCGACAGTGTCTTTTACTACATCGTAGTATTTCGGTAGCCGTAAGATAAGTTAGTCGATTGGACCAATCAATATAGTATCTTATATTATTCATACAACTACCGTATCTCTAAATAGCAAAATTTTTTTCATGCTATAGTTTAAAAATTTTTAATTAATATTAATTAACATTTACATTGGAAGATTTTAGATGATCATAAGAAATTTATCGTCCTCTATGATGACTTGTTTTGCGTATCACTGAATACATTATAATAATTTGAAAAGTTTGAAAAAAAAATCGGTTTTATCCTCAATGAAATTTTTACAAATGCGAAAACAAACTTTCTTAGCATCATTGTCCATTGTGGCGTAAACAATTTCATCGGGACCAATCATACTGAGTCGTTCCTGGAAATCATTTCAATGCACTAACAGCAAGACTACATAAATCCTTATTTGTAAATTTATTTTCAAATCTCTTACAAAAATGAAAAAAAAAAGACAAAGCTCCACGAACCAATTCAATAAGCGTCATCTGTCGTGCCAAAGTGGTTGGATTTGGACAAACTTCCATTAGTCCTTTCTATAATTACTATAAAAAAGATTGTCAACTAATATTTTATGGTAAGATTATATTTTAATTTCTATCCACTAATAAAGTACTGAGTGAAAGAATAAAAGGTTGAAAGCGATAGATTAGAACAAACATAGTTATTATCGTCAATGTTCAGAATTTCGCTCGTACTTGGCGTGACGTTGCTCAGAGCTCGTTCGAATCTTTCTGCTCGATCAAGCTAAAAGATACATCTATATTGCTAAGAAAAAATTAGCTATATGTTATTTTAAAATAAAAATTACAAATCACTTAGCGTACTCCGTACTCCTTATCGCCTCTCCTCTGAACACGTACACGTAGATGAATGAATGATCCTAAAAATGTAAAACGTTGAACTGAAATTTGCTTGCCGTATGATGAAGTTGTTGAAGCAGTCTGTCCATGTGTAATTTGCAGTGTTCATCTGTGGAACACAGACTGAGCAGCTCAGCTAAACGTTGCTGCATTTGCTGATCACGAAAATCATACGGAATATTTTGCGTCCATTCTAAACACAATTTGTAGATTTCACAAAAAGTACGCGTTCTTCCTTCCTTTGTAAAATTTGCGCCTGTTGCGTTTTGCTTGAAAACACATTGCTGTAATATAGAAAAGTTAAAACTTTCATGTAAAATTCAAAAAAAAAAAAATTTTTTTTCTTCCCTTGCATCATAGAATTTGAGAAACAGTGAAAAGAATTGGAGGAAAAAGTTAAACTATTTAATTTAAAAGAAACCTGTAAAATTTTTTGTAGCAAATCTGGTGGCGATATAAAAATTCGAATATTAAGTAAAATGGCAAAAATGTATGATTGTTCCACTGAGTAACTGCAGCTGGGAATGAGTAGCTCAATTAGTGAGTTCAAACTAACACTCATCAGTGATCCGTCATTGTCAAACACTTTATCCTGTAATATGTTTTTACTCCAATGAATTCAATCAACATTTATTTTATGAAATTTTAATTTCATCCTTTCAACACTTAACGCCTTGCTTTCACGTCCCTCAGATATTTGACGACAAAATTAAATTTCTTTTTCTGAAAAAAACTGCCAAAATTACAAGTGATGGAGTGGAATTAGTCTATGAAACGAAAGCATGCATACTCGTTCCTCAAAAGTTGAATGGGAAGTTGACGGAGTTTTTGTCAATGAATCGTCCTCCTTGGATATCAGTTTCTCTTTCTTTACCTTTCCTTCTTCATCTTCCTTCGTTTTGCTATTCCCGTTAGGTAAAGTATTTGATGCCATTGATATTAACATTCTTCCTTCATCTCCTCCATCGATTCATTTTTATTCAAAAATAGTAAATAACATGGAATAAGCAAACTAATTCAAAAGCTTTGAAATCGATCGATGCTGTCTTATTGCCCCATCATAACTCCTGATAAATGATAAATCTGAAAAATGGTAAAGCAATAATTGATCAAAGACTTATTATCACTGAAATTGCTAGTTTACTACATTCTTTGCTTGTTTTTAGTTTTATTAATTATAATTAAATTAAATATAAAAAATTATGGCTTGCTCTAAATACTTTCAATAACAATACAACCATTTGTCAAAAAACTATCAGTCTTCAACGTAACAAGCTTATCAGTAGTTGAAAATAATCCTTATTCCTGACAGTATCATTTACAATAACCTTAAAAGATAACACAGCCGAAATTATCATCACATACAAATTACATTCACTTAATAAAAATGATAAAAAAAATGATAGGACAGAAATAAAGTTATCACTCAACATATGAAACAAAACTGCAACAGAAGCCACACTTTTTTCATATTTGCTTCAATTGAAGTTCAATTTGAGAATTTAAAAAAATGATAAAATGATTTCTTATCACTCCTATATCAAAAACATACACATACACACATCACAAAAAGGCTTGAAGTAATGCCGATGTATTATTTATTGTCAATTCATAAAACACATATGAAAGAGTTATTGAACTTAAAATCACAACACTTTCCGAGCTCTATGAAAAGAGAGAGAAATAAATTATGAATAAATTGCAAAATGAATGCAATTGGTGGATTAATAATTCATCGCATTAGTGTTTCATACATTAATGAATCTTTCTCTGCAATTGAAATACGCCAATAACATTGATAAAATTGATCAAACCGTTTGCTCAACAGGCATATTTCCGACAAATTTATGCAAATGTGATATGAGCGATGTGATAAGCGATAAAAATTCAGATATCGGAAAAAAAGAATTATAAATCGCATGAAAATGTGCAGAGAAAAAAAAACGGATAACGGAACGGTTGTAATAAAGCAATTTTCAATCTTCTATGTAATAAAGCAATTTTCAATCTTCTATTTAATACTAATTGTTGAATGGATACTGACCAGTATTTTATAGGCATAGACTGAAATAGTCTATTTTAGGTTATGAAGTGAGAATCACATAGAAAATGGCCACGGTTTTGTCGCTTATGCTGCAGAAGAAAAGTAGATTGCAGATTCCAAAATTACTACCTTACTGATATGTTTATTTAAACAAATTAAGTGACGAATTTTTGCAATTAAAACAAAAGATTGGTTTAATTTATTCGTTACAGAATGAAAACCAGTCATTGATTTTTTGTGGTGAATATTAAAAGTGAAAATGAACAGTGGTCATTATGATAAAAATAGGATTTTGTATAAAATTAAAATTTTAATTTAATAAAATGTAAGAAATTTTGGACACCAAGGTTGCATAACATATTATCAGAAAAAAAAAGAAAATGAATTGAATAAAAGAAGTTAAAGGAAAAGCACGCTATTCTCATAGCTTGGATTATTTACTTTCAGCAGGTGTATCTCTTACTGCAATCTTTGAAGAAGGATAAACTGTTTGAACAGCTCTAAAAACATTGACCAAATTCCAGTTGATGATGAGATGCAAGAGCTTCACTTTTTAATTCATCAAATTGAAAGTTTAAGTTTTTTCAAAAAATAAAAAATATGTATGCATACGAAAGGCATTTGGCCTATCCAAAATGATGAGACAGTTGAGAAGGGAATCAACCTGCAGGAAAACAAAACCAAAAAAAAAAAATTTTTATATGGATAGCACTAGCACTGGAAACTTTTGAAATTAGCACCTCCACAGAGTTAATTTCAAATTGCTGATTTTCTGAACAAATTGTTGTTATTCAATGAGTTGCACACACTCAACAAACAATTCACCGCTATCTGACTGGCTCATTCTTTTAATATTTACTCAATAAATCTCAGAACTCCTAATGCTTGACTCTTATTGCTCTGGTATTGGTAGTGCTAGTGGCAGTAGTATTAAACAGTAGTAGTAGTGATCGTTGTAACTTTTGTTGTTGTCTGTTAATTGATAATTCGGAAGGACAAAAAAAAAAAAGGAAAATCATCACCACTTATTGCTAACCAATAGTTTAGTTATCTATTAGGTTAGGAGGCGAGGAGATAATTTTAATGGAAATTCATGTTTCATAGCCTTAAAAAAAATTAGGTCGTGCGTGTACATATTCTTTCAATGTGTCCACTTCCTTCCCAACAATTACCAGTTTCATTTTTCGCTGAAATATCACACAAAATTTCGTGTTTTCACGTCTGCATCTTTTAACCTCTGCTCCTTTCTCTCTCTCTCTCTCCTTACTCTTTTTCACTTTCTCGTTTAACATTACATTAAAGACAATACAGTTATCCACTTTGGATGTGAATAATTTGATGAAATTCATCAAAAAAAAAAAGAAAACCGGTAATATTTATCAGAAAACCCATCCATCCTTTTTCGCATCATTTTAATTTATTGATTTCTGTCGCTCAACAATTATCAGATCTTTTTCAAAACTGAGAACTCAATTAATTACAAAAATAGTGTGAGAGTGCTTGCTCCTTCCCTCTTTCTCCCTCAATCAAAATTGACATCTTTAGCAGGTAGTTGCGGTGAGGAGGAAAGAAGCGTAGCATTTCATATTAACAAATTCATACTAACTTGTTCCACTAACTCCTAAATTTCAATTTAAAAGATGAAAATTAATCAGCAGTGTCCACTGATAAAACTACGTAAGCAACAATAAATGTATGCGAGAGCTTAAAAAACAAAAAACAAGAAAAACCGACAAGAGAGAGGGAAGTGCGCGTGCGTCTGTGCGTGTAAAGAGGAGGGGAGGAAGAAGAGGGGTGGGTGGGCTGGGGAGGGGCGAGGGAAAGGAGTGAATTGAAATATTAAAAATTGAAAATGATGCCTTCGGATGGATAATCAATGTACGGAGAGGATGGTTGGAAGAAGGGGGAGAGGAAGGAGTGGAATGTGAAACAAATTCAGTGGTACTGGAGAAAATGAAAGGCATCGGTCCCACCAGCATTGCATAATATTCAATTTATCATATGGCACTTAACTCCTTCCGAGCTTCTCATCCTAACTTCCTGCGAACTCTTTACTCTTCAAGCTAACTGGGCATTGTCACGGCTATTTCATTGGAAGCACACACATCCTCACCTCTACCAAATTATCCTAACATTTCATTTCTTACTTGACAACTTATCATTTACAGGCAGCCAACACTTATCACATTTTCTTTCGCCTCCCTCATCGGTAGTTTGTGTGAAGTGGGGAAAAAACGGGTGGAATAATTTGGAGAGTTGTAAATTTCGTTCATACATAGGTGATGTGTGTGTGTGTGTGTATGGTTGGTTTGCTTGATGAAGCTGTTCCCAGCAATTTCAACATTTAAATCATTTCTTGATTGCTAATTAGTGTTAGATAAGTGTTAAAATTTCTGCTGAAATAACAACAAGCATAATTTACATCAAATTTAATTAAATTGTACTCATGTGAATTAACGGCTATTCGTCGATCTGTTTGAATTGTACAAAAGTTAATTAAAGAGTGAAAAACGAGGAGAAAAGAAGATAACAATCAGTGGGAATTGAGAATTGAAAGAAAAGAAAGATTGAAGAAAATTTGGTTAAATTAGCAATTTGGCGGGCGAAGCAAACTATGTAAAATTAATGAATAATAGCTTATCCATTTGCTAAATTTAGTTAAGCAACTTGAGAGAAAAGCTGAAATTTTGAAAAAATTATGAATTTAAGAAGCAAAAATATTACAGTTTATTGCAAAATTAAACGGATAGATTGCGTGCAGTTTGGAATAATTGAACGAGAAAAATTAGAAACAGTTGCAGAAGTAGGAAGGAATTCATTTGAACAGATAAAAATGTTGAAAAGAAAATGTCGACTGCTCATTTTTGTCACTGAAATAAATTCAAAAGATTATCTGTTATGAATAGCTCGGTGATAGCACCGGTATGCTTTATAATATCTGAATAAGGTGGAGATTTCTGAGTGGATAAACTGAAGTGTTTTTTGAATATTTGTAAGCAGAGAAGCTCACTTCTGTCTTACTGCACCTATCACTATGAGTATAACTAACAACCGAAACATATTTCCGGTAATAAGCAGCAATCAGGTAGAGAGGTGTAGAGGAGGAGCAATTAATTTTGGATAGTGTTGGAAAAGTGTTAATGTGCAAGTTAAAATTTTAAAATTTAGGCTTTGTGCTGAATGTAGCTGAGCAGGTCGTTTAGAGGAGATGAAGCAGAAAAAAAAGGAGAGGAAGAAGGCCTGCTTGTACAAACAGATCAATGCGCGTCAAGGTCGTTCATCGCCCACTCCAATCATCCGATAACCTATTTCTCTCAAACATCCTCATCTACGCCCAAATAAAAGGTGTTAATTTTTATTTTCGGCACACACATACGTCTATGATTGATGTGGTTGCATTTGCATGGAAATTTTTGATAAATTCTACTCATCAACAGTGTGCATCGATTGTCATTATGACTTTTGCTACTTACGAGATTAATGAAAATTTACGGTCGTGACATTCCTATAGACAGGTAAATGAACAGATGCATTCATTCGTTCCCCCTAAAATCAACAATTATTTCACTATCCCTACTAATCTAAACAAATTCAATCAACGATCTATGAAAATTTCTTTTTTTGAGAGAGAAAGAGGATGAAATTGTGCCTTTCAGAGATAAAGTGAAGATTGTGACACTGTACTTTTCATTCAATGCTTCTGAATCTCTTCTAAGTTCAACTTCTGGAAGGGAATAAAAAAAAAAAGATTGTTTCTCTCTTCGTGTTAAAATTAATCTAAAAAAATCAAAGTAAGGCTGAAAAAAAAATCTTTCTCTTTGCCTACATTATCAAATATGGTTGTTATTTAGAATAAAATAAATTTCCAGAAATGAATTCAAAAAAGAATTTAATTTAAGATTTTTTTTTAATTTTTTTTTCAGAAAGAAAAAAAATTTTCACCGAAATGTCACTCTTCAGTGAAAGTACTACTACTACTACTACTACTACTACTACTACTACTACTACTACTACTACTACTACTACTACTACTACTACTACTACTACTACTACTACTACTACTACTACTACTACTACTACTACTACTACTACTACTACTACTACTACTACTACTACTACTACTACTACTACTACTACTACTACTACTACTACTACTACTACTACTACTACTACTACTACTACTACTACTACTACTACTACTACTACTACTACTACTACTACTACTACTACTACTACTACTACTACTACTACTACTACTACTACTACTACTACTACTACTACTACTACTACTACTACTACTACTACTACTACTACTACTACTACTACTACTACTACTACTACTACTACTACTACTACTACTACTACTACTACTACTACTACTACTACTACTACTACTACTACTACTACTACTACTACTACTACTACTACTACTACTACTACTACTACTACTACTACTACTACTACTACTACTACTGCTACTGCTACTGCTACTGCTACTGCTACTGCTACTGCTACTGCTACTGCTACTGCTACTGCTACTGCTACTGCTACTGCTACTGCTACTGCTACTGCTACTGCTACTGCTACTGCTACTGCTACTGCTACTGCTACTGCTACTGCTACTGCTACTGCTACTGCTACTGCTACTGCTACTGCTACTGCTACTGCTACTGCTACTGCTACTGCTACTGCTACTGCTACTACTACAGGCATCTAACCAATTTTTTGTTACACAGTAATTTTGGATTCAGAATGCTTCCTGATGCATCATAACTTATTCCACACATTGTAACTTTACTATGTCAGTAATTTCATTTGAAAAAGCGACACTTTCAATAATAAAAACAATTCGTATTCCAATTTGCTTAATTCACAAAATCATATTTTATTAGCAATAATTTAACTGTAAAATCGCTTTTTTCTGCGACATGAAATTTCACCCACGTTTCTTTTAGTCGATGGATTTTATTGAACGAGTTAAAAATACATTGCTACTTATAAATATCTGTGATAGATTCGCGCAATTTTCAAATATTACCTACTGATGTAATTTAAAGCAATACAATAGTTTTTTTCCTGGCATCTACCAACTTTAAAGTACACACAGACACACACACACACGCACACACACACACACACACACACACACACACACACACACACACACACACACACACACACACACACACACACACACACACACACACACGTACAGACATATAAGTGTGCACACATCCAAGTACATACACAACATATATATCGTGTTAAGCTTCTACAGTATCTATTATTTTGTTTAAACTTCTGATATGACCTTTATGGTGAAATATTTGTTGGATGGGAAACTTTTATGAGAACAAATTCATGTTATGTTGTGTTCCGTCATCCGTTAGGGAGGATGTTCCGGTGCTTATCCGGAAATTTGGAACTTTTCTCTACTCTACTCCTTATAATATTATCGCCATTGTAAAAAGTTGTGCAGAAGTTTTTTTTCCAAAAAAAAGAGCGCTATAAGAGTTGATGCGATTGTTCATAAATTGTGTTAAGCAAATGAAAAATGAAACGATTTCTGGCTTAGGAAGATTCAACAAAAAGGGAAGAAAACCCTGGCGCCAGTTATATTTATCAATTTTATCAATAAGAAGATTTGATCTAGCAATATCCTTTTCATCTTTTCTTTCTCTCTTCACTCGAAATCTCTTTCATCTTTTTTTAAAGAATTTCATGCTGAAAATTTTGTCAATTCTACGTTTGTCGTATGCTATGCTGTAAATCTTTTATAAATAAGTCTTTAACTGATAGTTATTTAAGGACATTCATTAATCAGATAGACCATTTATTTATTTCGATAGAAGAATCAGAATTACTGAGTGGTAGTTTCATAAAGTTTTAAAAATCGCATGATTTTTGGATAATTGTTAAATATAGATTTTATAAGAATAATGAAGATCAATTTTTTAAAGGCCTAGAATGAGACTAGTTCTTGCGCTACCGACACATATCCACCATATTATCTAATTGATGGTATTTTACGCAATATAGTTCAAATGCAATGTTCCTGACGTACTAAGCATATAATTTCGAAATTTTTATCCTAAAAAAACATTCAAATTGATCTGAAATTATTCATTGTTGATTTAGTTCATACACTTTAAGAAACTAAAAAATTCGACAAAAATCATAATTATTTTTAACTTTTGATGTTAATTTTTCTAAGATTTGTGAACTATTTTAGCATAAATTTTTCCTTTAACACAGATCAATCTTAAAATTCAAGTGATGCAATAGGAGTAAACAATAATAATATATGATTAGGTTAAATGTGAAATTTGATTAACACATCACTATACTTAGGATACACATCAGCAATTTCTCATATCATATCCCCTGAAAGAAAAAAGAAAGCAACTCGCTAAAATTCAAAACAAAATTAGCTTAAATATTTCGCGTAAAATTCAAGCCTTCAAAGACGACAGGCAGAATTAGTTTTGCTATACACATAGCCATTCCTTCCCTTTAAGTTGAACTTTTTGAACTTACAGTCTCGACCATCGCTGAAAGTTTTATTTCAACCTATCGAAACTCCTCCACCACTTACACGGTGGCAATGGAATCGAACAAAAATTGCCCTTATAAAAGCTGCTGTAATAACTCGACGAGTTCAAGAAGACACTCTTTAACAACACAGCTTACTCGAACGGCTAGACGTTTTTCCGCTACATTGGTGCCACAGCTGGTAAAACTTGATCCATTACCATTGCTTCAGAATTATGAGATGCTTAATATAAGATTAGCAAACGCTGAACAGGTAAACCATCCTTTCATTTTACGTTTACTAATGCACGATTTATTGCAATAATTTCACAAACAAGCGATTCAAAGATCCAAAATTGTCAAAATAAGTTTTAGTTTTATTTTAATTTCAATAATTACTGTGTGTGCGTGTGTATTTTTTGATACACATATTACAGCTTCAAGCAGCTGTCAAGGGATACATTATCAAAAACAGTGTAAACTTCAGTCCCATCGATTTTGAAATAACGGATGCAAATAATGCTCGTGTACTCAGTGCTAGCTTATATCCTGAGGAAATGATTCTTTCTAACGGCAGCAAGAGGATTTTTTCCATCACATTTGACGACACTGATCATCCATTATCAGGTCTATCGAACACTTTGATAGCAAATTTACACTGAAGTGAGAAATCAAAGCAGAATCTACACTTCATCTGCTTAATGAAACACGCTCAACGTCTCCACTGATTAATTACTAGGTTCTACCTGAACTTTTTATTATTCCTACCATAAATAGGGTACAATTAAATTTTAAAATAATAAAAAAAATTGTGTATCAAAGCAATACCAGGATGCATTTGAGGTATGCGAATATTTGAATTTCTGGAATTGCCATGCTCAAGCGTTGTTCAAATCACGTCATATGCTGATCAATGTGATCGTTGCCAAATCAAACTCGTGTCAAATGCAATTTTCAATTTCCTTGCATTATGTAGTCGTTGTCACACTACACGCAAGCAATGGCAATTCATAAATGAAGGCAAAATTTATGCAGTTATGCGGCTTAATGGTACATTTTTCGAAGAAAATTCATTACGGTAAACTGAATTTTTTTCGTTAAAAAAAGTGTACTTTTAGTCATAAACATCAGATGAGTGTTATACTTGAATGAAAGAAAAAACGTCACAGGCAATTCACTCATCAATAATAATGTATTCAATTTTAAATTTTAACTCATTTCGTTTTTCAACCAAGATTTTTGAGAAAAGATGTAAGGAAAATAAGCTACTTAGGTTGGAGTGGACGCCGCAAGCAAATAATGAACTGCGAATGATTGTCATTGCATATGGCATGACACAGATGGTTCGAGAAGTATTTCCTTCCTTGGGTCATATCATAAGTGAGAAGTATCAACAGAAGAAATGGTAGCATTTCTCTCCGGTTAATATTTTCATCTTTTTTTTTATAATTTTTAGATTGAAAATATTTTTTTCTTTAATGCCTAACAATACAAACTCGTCTCTCAGTTTTTCTTGGAAAAAATCAACCAACTATTGGGGACATTGGCAGTGCAGGCTGTACATCGCGTTGAATTGCAGATAATTCCACAGCATTCTCCAGGATTATAATGAAAGTGAATATTAGCAAGCAAAGACGAGAAAAATGATCGAAATTTTGACACAACAATAATTCGATTATGTTTATTGCTAGATATTATCAAAATGATTGCAAATTTATTACTGTTCTTTTGCGGCTGACTGTTAAATTGGAAGTAGATTGAACGACTCATTAAACTGTAAAGAAGAAATGTATATCACTGGAAATTCTGTTGAAAGAAATACCAAAAAAAAAAAATCATTCAAGATAAACTCTGCACGTAAACACAAAAATAAGAGGAAAATCGCAAAAAATAAATACCAAGGAAGTCATCAAAAGTAAAAACAATGGGTAAACTTTAGAAACATAATGTGAAAACAACAAAAGTCAGTTAGATATGGGCAGGGATTTTCAGAACAGAACAAATGAATATGAAGTGAAACAGGTGGAAATATAAGTCGACCACATATAGGTAACATACTTTACATCTTAAAAAATTCAATTATTTTAGGCTATGTTAAATGAATACTTTACATCTTAAAAAATTCAATTATTTTAGGCTATGTTAAATGAAGACCAAAAAAATAATAGCATAGTTCCTATGAAATTATAACGGTGATGTGATTAACTTCGCCCTTTTCTTGTTCTCAGCTTTAACATCAGATTCTTTTCCACTGTAGTCAAATGTACTAGGACGCTTGACAACCGTTCTGGGCTTATCGTAGCTCGCAGCATCTTCTATTGTATTTTCTTGCGTTGATGCACCACTGAAAAGTTCGGTACTTGACGTGACCAAACGTAATCTATAAACCGTTGTCAAATCAAAATACTCCAATGCTTGTATGAGTTAATATCATTTAATAATATCACACTCCTAACTATTGTATTTAAGTGCAGCCCGAAAATCAGTACAAACTTACGCCTTTGTTTGCTCTTCCTTCTTAGCTGCTTGAGCCTCGGCAATTCTTTTAAAAATTTTCACAAGTGAATTAGGTGGTGAGCTTTCTTTTTTCCTTTCATCAAACTGAAGCATAGAACTTCCTAAAACTTTTTTAAATCATGAAGTACAGAAACTTCGCCCAGCTTCTTGCAAAAACTATCATAATATGACAACATAATGCTTGAAGCTCTTGATTAAATGGTTCAAATTACCTTATTGGAAAACTGAAACTGCACTTACGTTTTCTGCCCCGCTCGAATATCGGTGACGGTGGAACCCGTATACTTTCAACGTATTTTTCACCTAATGCTATTTCGCCAAACCTCAATAAAGTTACTTAAACAAATATGCCATAAACTACGGCAGAAGCGATAACAAGTAAATAAAAACTTTAACGCTTTATTAAGTTAAAGAGTGTTATAAAGATCTAAACTTTAATTTACTATCTAGATTGAAAACTTTAATAGGCGCAAACTAAGTTAGCAGAAGATGTAAGGCAGAAATTAAATTTATTTTGGTGTGTAAAACAGTTGAAAAAAGTGTACCTGAGGAAGCTAATATAGCCCTCCAAAGAACAAATCATCAAAACCCTTCCATCAGGACTCCATGTCATATCTGTGAGAGTATCGTACTGAAGATTGGTAGCACAAGCAATACATCTGCAGAGTTGGCTATCGAAAATGTACACAGTATTCTTCGTTAGTGCAGCCCAAACAATGCGATACGGGAGTCTAAACACAGCCTTTGATAATGATTAAAATAATATGCTTATTTTGAGAAAATATTTTTTAGACAAATTAACCGTAAAGTAGAATAAACGCTTTTCCTTTGCCAATGAGCTGTAAGATTAAAAATGAGAACTTACTTTAACGGGTTAGGGGCAATTTTCGTATGAAGTTTATACAGAACAGGACAACAAGACACGCGAAAAGTAGCTCTTACAGAAGGAATGAATGCAGCTGGACGACCTCTAAAAATGTAGACACATAGTTCAAATACAAATAACATTATAAATCTTCAATGTTTAATTCGAAATCGACTTCTAAAGCTCTAATTTCTTATTA
Organism: Litomosoides sigmodontis; assembly: GCA_963070105.1. Lineage (NCBI taxonomy): Eukaryota > Metazoa > Nematoda > Chromadorea > Rhabditida > Onchocercidae > Litomosoides > Litomosoides sigmodontis. Next base: position 8,212,681 of record OY718806.1, read on the forward strand.
GCACGCATACTTTTGATAATTACCCATATTTTCCCGGAGTTCGACATGCAGTAGTATGCTGAAACGTAAAATATCAACTTGGATAATCCATGGATTTCTCAGCAATTATTTAAAAGATTTTTGACTCATAAGACTTACTTCGGAAAGTCACAACGGCGAAAGATGTAAGTTCCGAAGATATTCGAGGAACCGGTTTCCAAAATACCACCTAAATAACATGATATAAATGATACTGTAACAAAAATCTTAAATTTAGCTTCGAATTTCATAGATCCAAGATAATAGTAATTTTAATATTCACAAAAACGTTACAACATACTTGGTACAATCAGTAATTCACCATCGGGTGAAAAATCTGGAATTCTAGAAAAGGACATCAGCTGGTCATCGTGAAATAATCTGTATTTCTAAAAATTTTTTTTGAAAACAAAATTCCAGCATCATTCAATTAATAATCAATCATCGATCAGGTATAAAATGATTGTCTGCATTTTCCAAAACCATTCATCAAATTATAACTTACACCAGCGGTCAAACTTGATTTCCGCAAAGTCGTTTCCGGTAAGTGAACATTTTGAATGCACACCAGACGAGTTCCTTTTTTTCCACACAAAATATCCAGTTTTCTATCAGTAGACATTGTAGCAATATACTTTCCACGTGGATCCCACGCAACACCATTCGGGAAACGTCGGTATGACCTCATCTGCCATAAGCGTTTGCCTGTTTAACAAATTTCTTGTCACGAATTTCTCAAACTTTGTTCTTGCCCATTCGTTGATAACTTTTAACAAAGACATAAATGACATAAAAATCGGTGTCCTGAAACAAGCTAACACTTGACTGAATACAACCTGTGTTTGCATCGTATATGGAAAAAGACTCATCACTGGATACAGTCGCAAAACGTTTGCTGTCCGGACTCCAACATAAAGAACAAATATCGCTATCGTGTCTGAATCAAATTATTAGCAGAATTACTAAGACCGCAAACAATTTAGAAATCTCATAAAATGCCATTATTGAAATAGAAAACAAAATAAAACCTAACTCTATTAAGGTACCGTCTTTCTACGAAAGTAAATTATAAAGAAACAGGTAGCACTTCATCATGTAGAAAGTCAAGATACAGTGCGGAGCTCGAGGTGTCAGCAATATTTTGTCCAAGTTACCTTACCCCAATGGAGTTCTGTATCTGACCCAGTTTTCAACATTTGCAGGGAAGTCGTCGTCTCGTGGCAATGCTACGCCTGGACTGTCTATGTCCAATTTCCAAATGATTATACAACCATCGCAATCTCCACTTACGAGAAATTCTCCTTTAATTTTGCAGAAAATTGGTAAGTAAGAATAAAATTTAAAACATCGCTATACTCCTTATGAAAAAATACCGTTTGGTGAAAAACGTGCAACATTAACAGTTGTACGATGGCCAACTAAATTTGCAATAAAATATACTCCAAGATCTTCAGTTCCAAATGGTAACATGCGAAAATCCATCTTCCAAATTCGCACTTCTTTTCGCAAACTACATGTTACCAGCTATAAATACAACAATTCTACAAAAAAAATATTAGTGGAAATTACTTTTTCATTTGAATGGTAACAATTTTAATCAGAAATATGAAAAAAATCTGTCGCTTTACAAACCAACAAAAACCTATTAAATATATAAAGTAGAATTTTTACCGCTAGCATATAAAAGCAGTACATAGCTAAATTTGTATACATTACACCATCACCTCCAGAAAAATCGAAAGCTAGCTGTACAAAACTGAAGAATAATTTAACCTTATAAAAATCGACTTCATCGTCTTGCGCTTGAAAATCTACAGAAAGTAAGGATTCCCGATCATGCCAAACAATTTCTGGCATATAATGCAGCATTGATGTTACCTCACTTTTTGCTATATCGTCGATCATTTCTGTGTAAACTATTTTGATATATAAATTATTTCTTGTAACAATTCAGTTCTTAACATACTACTACATCAATGATTTAAATGCAGGTAGATTCAATCTACCTTACAAATATAATGGTTCAGGACACAACCCCGATGCACAGCAACGTAATGAGATTTAAAATGAGATCAGTATCTTAGATGAAACTACTCACTGATATCCTATCAGTTATTACTTATCAATAATAGCAGCGTACTGAGAGACACCACTGTAAACGTCCCAGGCTCTCCGCCGGGCTTCCAGGACGAACAGCTCATCCACCCCACAAGTCTCAACTTGGCGAACCGATTTCCCGCGCCTCCTCATTTGAATTACAGAGCTTCATAATTCGTATTGTTGAAGTTCGGACGTGACGCTACTGCACCTGCGGAGTTGGGATTTCGAGTTTGCAGGACAGGAATTGGCAGAGAATTGTGTTTGACAATAAAGTATCGATTTCATTCGAGATTTTTGCTCTATCCCCGACTCACAAACCCGCCTCAAATCAGTATGGTGGATAATTTACGATCGCGATTGTAAAAAAGTATACAATTTCTAAACTCTAAATCGGAACCTTTACATTTATGTTACATTTAAAAGCATTTAATTTCATTCCTTATTGCAGGGACAGTTTGCTGTCCTTTTTGCATATGTACAGCTTTGTTTTGTATATATATCCATTATATTATTCATTCATTTAAACATGTAGGACCGAGTGCTCCAATCTTCTTATAATTGCACAGAGCTTCAACACTGAAATATTATTGAACTCTTCGAGCATTAATCGAAGTGCCTCATATTATTAAAAAAATTGCCGTTTTTTAAGCAACTTAATCGAAATTATTACTTGAACGAATGAGACAAGTGGCCTCACCGATTAAAAGGCAACGATAATGAAGGGATATGTACCATCATTAAACGTTTCCACCGACCAACTGAGTTTTCATGAAATAGTACCTCGAAAACTAATGTCTATTTTGAGAATATATCTTTCCTGTGTTCTCTAGCACAACGATTAAGTCCACCGTCACAAAATAAAGTTGCCCCTTGATCCACAAGTTTAAGAAATGTTGCACTTGTTTTAAAAATAAATTTCGGTCGCAACTCAGTTGTGATTTTAAATGCCAGCGTAAAGTATTGTGATATGCAAATTTCCGTCATCTTCAAAGTTTCAAGTACACAATGAAAAATTCACAAGCTTTAATCAATCAATCCACCTAACTAAATGATACTTCCGTTTGCCCCAACAAACAAGCGTGATATTTTTGCCATCAAAACAAATCTTATCGAAATCAATCACTTCATCAGGATTCGTAAATCGTATTCCATTCAATTTCAGAGCTCCTGCTTTCATCTTATTTATACTGGATCCCTCACCACTATGTACTTCATCAGCTAATTCTCCCATAGTTGAAAAACTGGAACGAACAAGCTGCTGCACAGATGCGCTGCCAAACTGTTCCTCTATAAACGAAGTAGGCATGTTACGCCATTCGGCAAGAGAACCTGAAACCATTTATCTGCATGTTTATATTATCATGTTTACACCAATCTTTATGTAGCCCATTAGATAACTACCGTGAAAAAGTATTTTCGAGCACTGCCTTGCTATTTTCAATCCATTGTTTCCATGTACAAACTTTGTCAGTTCTTCTGCCAATTTCTCTTGAGCTACCCACTTCCCTAAATTTGTTTGGTGTTCCCGTTCAATTTCTTTGATTTCTTCGATAGTTCGTAGGGAAAAATACCTACAAAACAATAAAAGCTACCAGGTTTCGTTGGAAAACTGCTTACTTAAGAAACATTAATTTCTATTCCATATGCGTTCCGCTTCTTTACCGGCTTCCTATGCAAGTGTTCGACTTACGATGTACACGTGCAAGAGGTTTTAATGCTCTGACATTTAAGCCGTGCTTTAAAACACAAACGAGAATGACGTTTTTCAATCAATTACATTGCCGCCAGTAAATAATGAAATTTGGGACCAATAAACCTACCTCAGCAAAGGAACTATGACCGAGTCTGGTTTTTGTCGAAAATACTGGTAGAAAGTGAAGGGCGATGTTTTTCGTTCATCTAGCCATATGTTATTGCTTTCTTTTGACGTCTTGCTAAGTTTCCTTCCTTGAGCGTCAGTAAGTAAAGGTAAGCAAATGCTGGCGGATAACTTCCCAGTTTTCTTCTTTATGTAATCGTATCCCGCGTCAAAGTGGCCCAACTGATCATTTCCACCTATCTACGATTGTAAACGGTTAAACATTGCGTGCAACGCAAGGCGGATATTCTTTTGCACATTTTTTTGTAGAAAACACATCAAACTCATAGCTGTTTTTCTATATACAATCCATCCATTTGCAATGTCTACTTCCAAACAGATTCTCAAATTTGTAGGATGAAACTATTGTTCGGTGATAAATTCTCGCAGATATCCTTACTTGGAAGTGACAATTATAGTCGCATGAAAGGCGGTACCAATCATAAGATTGAAATATCTGGTATAAAAATTCCGAACAGGAGAGGCCTGATCCATCACGTATCCGGGATTTCACAATCCCCAGTCTAAGCATATCACCTAGTCGAAAATCTCGACAAATTTCAAGAAATTGAACCGAGTTCATCTGCAAAAGTGATGCGATATAAAATGGAGTTAAATACAAAACTGAATGCAGAATCACCCACATGCAAATGAATTACAAGAAACTGAATTTCGTATCGAGTGGCACAAGAATAACACCAGTGATTCTGCAGAAGTTTAATTTAGTCTCACGCAGTGAAACACATTCTTTAAGGCTCCAGTTTACACTCCAAAATAAAGCGTACATCGTCATCAATATAAAAAACATAGGCTATATTCCTTAATTCGGGAAACTTTCTTGCCTTGAAGTGCCAGTCAGAATTGTTGACGATCGATAGACGCTTACTCGGTTGCATGTTATCTTCAGTGAAATTATTAAATAACTTGACCAATTGCAAGTTGATTTTTTTAACATATTGGTCGATTTCGTGATCCGGAGCAATGGCTCGATCTAAATTTTAAATTTTTCTACACAATGTGGATTTGCAAAAGAAAAAACGTGTGAAAACACATGTAAATTAGTGGTTTTTGTTAGACATTCATGCCTCAAATCTACGGCCCCAAAATCACGATACCCGTTATATGACCACTTGGATCCCCAACTCGAGCAGTAGCTCCACCGATCAAAGCAATTGCATGACATCCATGTAAAGCTGCTCGAAATAAATTTGTTAGCACTAATAAATGACCAACGTGAAGGCTTCCTGCTGTAGGGTCGAATCCTGAAAATGAAGCAACTTTACACTGTGAAAAGACCTACATGCAAGAATACCTTTGGTATAAAATCATGGTCTTCCTAAGCAAAAGGTGTCTCATAAATTACTGACAAAAGTACTTTACCTGCATAAACAACATCGGGAAGGCTTGACACCAATTTGAAATCATCACTGGATAAATTGGGTGGATGTGAGGTAGAAATAAGATTTCTTTCCGCAAGATCGATGCAGAACTTCTTCATATTTTTTGCTGGTGATGAAGTAGTAAAAGTACGTCTCAATTTAAATCTGAAAGTATTTGACTTTCGGATAGACCAATCGGAGTAATTCCTGGTAAAACTTCTTTCAAAGCATAATTCTGAAGATTTTCTGACCTTCCTATGCAGAATAAATAGTAGAATGTGGTTGTCATTTCGAATCGCAACGTTATCAATTTAATTCTTGAACAAAATTAGTTGGAGATTTCGCCATCAGAAATAAGTAATTTTTTTGCACAGCCTAAAACGATATGACTTCTGAAACTTGACCACAAGGGATCAGTTTTTTTTATAAATCCCATAAAGGTAATCCATGGCAGCATCATGAAGTACGAAGTTTTTTAAGTTTTTCAAGTCTAGCAATATACAATTTATTGAAAGACTAATCACTTGCACTCCAACGATAAAGTTATTACTAAAACGCACTGTGCCATACAAATGCAAAAGAATAATACATTGGACCGTATTTCTAAGAAAAAATTGGACAATAACTTCGAATAACACAAAAGATGAATGCTGGACAAAATTATCAACTACAGGTGACAAATAACCTTTGGTTTTTACAAACCGTTATGGCCTTAATATTCTTCTTTCTACACCAATATAAATCCAGTAAAAGAAGTCAAACCGAGCTAAAAATATAGCACAAGAAACAATTAGCAGTTTACGAAAACAAAGTGAATACAATTTACAAAAAAGATATATACAAATGTAACAAGAATATACAAACGAATTCAACATACACTTTTCAGTCCTTCGTTAATGAGTTCACTGAATGAATTCTCATTATATACTTTGCTGATATTTTTCAACAAATGACTGTCCATGGATATAAAACTATGAAGATTATTGCCGATATCTGAAAACAGGCAATAAAACGCATTATTATAACTTGACTGTAGTTAAACATCTACCATCAAGGATACCTGGGTGATATATAGGAGGCCATGAGGGTGGTGGCGCCTTGTGATTCGCACTAGTTTCCAGCATATGACTTCGGTCAGAAGAGAAGTGTTGTAGATAATGTGAGCCACTAATAACTCGGAAATACCTGAAATGAAAAAAAAAAGTTAAAAAAAGGAAATCTTCATATACGAATGGTTTCCTATATTTTCCTGTATTCTCAAGTTGAAGTTCTATAGCTACCATTTCAGCATTACACATTATAACCGGTAATCCCAATCTATCATTTGGTGCACAGTAACAGGAAGACTTGCCTTTGATAAGAAATAAAACGTACCTGTGGTAATCCGTATGCAAATTCAGTTCAGGACGAAATGTCTCAATCCAATATATTTGAGCATCGCAAGGAAAAGTTAACACTGTGTCAAAATCATAGACCAATACTGAGCCCAATTTTGAATATAACAAAATTACATGATAGTCCTGTAACAGACATTCTAGTCAGAAGATAAATCCTACAAGCTAGTATCGATTGCATACAGAAAGAGCGAATCTAAAATTAAAATCGCGCCTCAAAATTAACCGTTACCCAAATCACATAGTCTTGGCTTCTTCTTGCAGCAGTACTTTGCTTCCATAATGGAACCTAAAATGATACAACCATTCTAACTAGAACAACACAGAACATTTTTATGAAGAAAGTACAAAAATGAAATACATAAATTTTAAAACGAAATGTATCTCTAACTACGGTACAAGTGATTAGGCTTCCAACTATGATACTAGTAATTAGGCTGTTAATCACCATTCCGTTTTTGTTGGAAATGAATACAACACTGCAGCAGTTGAGCTCTTCCGGTGATCCCGATATCTTCTTACATAGTTTCCAGATATTTTCTTCACTATAAATTACGGAAAATTGATATAGTCTGGAATTTACTCTGAGCTGTACTCTTCAACACTTACACAATTTCCAAAAATCCACAAATTATATGACATACTTCGACTTTGGTCTAGTCAAAATAAGAATCCTAAGCACAAAAAAAGCAAAAAGTTGACTACTCTAATTTCATGAAACTCCTTTAAAGGTGGTGCCCATACCAATACATTGGTGTATAATCGCAATCATACTTCGGGGGAATAACACAGCCGTTCTTTTCACGACAAGACATAGTTTCGTGAGCCTGAAGTTTTTATAAAAGAAGAGTAAATTTCAAAAATCAAGATGAAAAAAAAAACCAGAACCTTCAAAACTCTAAAAATCTCAGAACCTTAGAAAATAAGTGAAAAATGATACAAGAAATCGCCTGCAGAATCATTGTAAGAAAATTTAAAAAATTAAAATACTATAAGTGGACTAATAAATCTAAGGAAATATAAATTGGAAAGTTGCAAGTTTGAAGGGATATTCTCATTTCTTCAAAAAACAATATTTAAGAAAATTACTGTAATTTTTAATTAAAAAAAAAGATTATAATTTTCAATCTCAGCGTAACTGTGATTATTTTATTAATCCATCTTACAGCAAACACTGTTAATTTTTCCTCTCACTCATCCATCATACTAGTTTCCTCACCTCTAATAACTGTTCATATCCTATCCTACCAATCTCTAGATTTAAACATACCTATCAAAACCTCACCAACCGAATACCTTTCCGGAACCTTGAAAAAACTCAAGCGGGTTCAAATTGGCGTAGCATCAGGTTGGTGGTTAAAAGGCTAAAAACCAAGTCCGCCACCGATTTGAGTTCAAGTTTGTTTTTCGTTTTCTTCTCAGTTGGTATTGTGAATTGTCGGCTTTCGTAGAGTGGTTCCTCGGGATGAAGTTACAAAAGTTTTTTATGTTATTTGCGTCTTCTCTCTTCTTATCTGTTTCTTTTCTCCGGACTCCTTTATCCATGTTCATTTATTATTTTCATAAGGCGGTATTTAATGTCTTAAAAATTGAGGGGTAGAGGGATAAAGCCCACAATTACCAAGAATAACTTGAGACATCACGTTGTAATTTTTCGATCACTTGATTAACATACAGGTGCAAATGGACACTGCTGACTCGTCAAGAAGTGCGAAAAACGAATCGGAAGAAAATTCGAGGAATTGCGGTTCTGTAAGCGTATTCTTATTGACTTCTATCTATTACGCTAGTAGTGTTTTCTTCGTTTCTGTTGATTTTTCGATTTAGATGTAATATGGTTAACGTCGTCGGACTGTTTCCCGAGTGTGACCGTTCATTTCATCATCATGTGAAAATGATAGCGGCTGATGGGGAACTATGAGAGAGTCATATTTTTATGAATTACGCAGGCGGAGAAAACAGCGTTAGGTGCGTTACGCACGCTAGTTGCTTGAAGTTGAATGATTTGACCGTCGACAAACTTAACAGGATTTAAAGCAGGGTGATGTCTGGGGTGCCGCCAATCAAGACCAATATGCGATCGATGTTATTTTGTTGAAATCCTTTACAATTGTTTTATCGTTAGTCATCCACAATCATCCTTCTCACACTTTCCTCTTTCAATTCAAATAGTGATGGTTCTTCCTGATTTGCAATGACAGTTCCTTTCAGGGAGTAGAACCATCAAATGCAGAGTGTGAGAAGGCGATGAAAATGTTTGTTCAAATCACCAAAACAGATGAAGCTTGCGCACACTTCTTCTTACAAGATTTTAACTGGCAGCTGCAGGCATGTAGTAGTCGTCATTTTAGGAATGGAAAAAAATGGATAATATTCCATCACAAAAGCGCATTTTCAAATTTGTCTTTCCTCTCACCATTTATTTCTACTAATCTTGGATTCTACAATAGCTTCATCAAACGGACATTTTTTACTACCATTCGCTTTCTTATTACTTCAGCCTGCACTGGATCGTTTTTTTTCGTATACACCAGAAGCCAAAGGAGGGACGAATTCAGTGGAAGCATCACCTCACTTTTCTACGAATAAACTGGATAATGATTTCTCACTTACTGTTATGTCGTGGAACATTGATGGACTTGATCAAAACAATCTTGCTATTCGTTTTACTGCAGTCTGTTACATAATTTCGAAGTTTGTGATATTCGTACTTTTTTTGTTTTCGCATTTCTATTCTTTGGTTGGGGTTAATAGGATTATCTTATTGTTATGGTAAAGAAGATTGGGATATTGTTGAGCAAACAAAGTCAGAGACGTCTCTGACTATTTTTTTGGTTAACTTGATCGATTATATAGAATCAGTTTTACTGCAATTACACAACCACTTTCCAGTTTTTAGTCGAGTCGCAGCCTGGAAAGGTAATTAAATAATTAAATGACCTCGATACCTTCATATTTTTATGAGACCCGAAAAACATTGGCTTTCTTCATTAAAAGGTCATACATATATTGCAAATTTCATTTACCGTTTTGAAATTCAGGATTTCTGCTGATGTAGTTTTTCTGCAAGAAATGACACCAGATTTGGTTCCAAAAATTAGGAAGAATTTGAGTGGTGAGTATAGTATTCTGGTTGCAACTCCAAATTTGCCGTATTTTACGGTCGTCCTCCTAAAACCGTTCATCGAGCTGATTTCACATAAAGCTGTTCCATATGGACGTTCAGGAATGGGTCGGTCCATGCAACTTGTAGAGGTGAGTACAGCATTGAGGAAATGAAGATTGATTGCGACACATTTTCTAATTAACTTAATTCACTATTCTTTCTGGATCTTTTTTTATCCCATATGTCGTATAATCCTGCTGTATCTCTTGCTCAATGTGTAAAAGCATCTTTTCTTTTGTCTTGTGTGGTGTAAATATGGTGAAAATGAGTAACAATGCTTAACGCAGGCGAAACTTTTTAATGAGCAATAATTATAATTACCGCTGTTTCATGATGTTATAATATGCCGCTTTTTTTCAGACTTCGTTACGTGGACGCAAAGTAATGCTACTTAATACACATCTTGAAAGTATGAAGGAACACTCTGATATAAGACTTGCACAAATTCAAGAGTGTTTCGAACAGCTGGTTGAGTGGGATGATGGCAAAACTATTATTGTTTTTGGAGGTGATCTTAATGCTCGCAATAATGAAGTGAGAAATTTGATTATTTTAAACGAAACCTATAGCAGATATTTCTGTAGTTCAAGTATACTTAGTACTGCATCACTTTGAAATGTCAAATATAGGGAAGTGGAAAAATTTCTCCGCTACATTTGTGATCATTTTTTTGCTTTTTTTGTGAAGTTTAGAATAGTTCAAATATGCTGCTTATATAAAATTTTTTAGGGTTTCTCTTCATTTATATCTTTTAAAATATAGATTGGCGAACTTCCCGCTGGATTTGAAGATGCGTGGATTGCTGCAGGGTCAAAAGCAAAATTCAAGTTTACGTGGGATGCTGTGCTGAATGACAATAAAACGGCTGGAAAAGCTCGGTGCCGTTTTGATCGCATTATTTACAAAAGGTGGGTTAATCATTTGTAAGTCGTTTTAGACATAATTTAGCCGTAGGATTTGTTGCTAAGGCTCTTTCATCACCATTGAAGAGCAAGTTGCTTTTACTTTTTATGAACAATCATGCAAATCATTAATCTATACAATATTTTGGTATCATGAGGTTAGATATCAAGGGATAGTGTATCTAATAATTCTATGAAATATCTTTTTCATTCCAAACTGTTATATATTGAATTATAAAATCCTTACGATTCTAGTGCCGATGCTTTCTCTAAAGTCAATTTTTCACTTGAAGGGCAGAACAGAATTCGTTCCTCACTCTGCTTTCCTAGTGATCATTGGGCTATCCTTGTTCATTTCCATTGATATGTTATTCTCACGGCAGTTAAAAGATAAGTTTTTTATTGATTGTAACGGTTTGTAATTTCGTCCAAAGCGTTGTACTGTTTTAAATACAGAAATGCTATTTCGGAAAACCGGTTTGTGCTTTATTTTGTGTAATTCAAAAAATAATGTAATTTATATCAAACAGTTCTGTACTTTTACAATATGTGATATTTTTGCATGTTGTAGATTGCTTAATTTTCTTTAATCAGAGTAGATTTAAATGTTATTGAAGCTTATAGATCTCGAGACACAGCTAGCAATATTGTGCAGGTGCTTTTTTTGTGTACTAAATGACATTTCATCTCGCTTTTTTTATTTTTAATTTCAAGAGGTCATTGTCCTTTATTTTAGACACCTGTTTTATAACCAACCATTTTACGTATTTTTTTGTTGTGAACTTTAGGATCATTTCTACCACAAAGTATGGAAGAATCTGGAGAGGAGATTGTATGATATAGACATAAGTGGTGCTGGCTCCTTTCATTGTTTATATCAAGGAGTTGTGATTTCCATGACGTGGCTTTTCCTTCCTTCTGCCACTGATTTTCTTTTGTTCCTTAAGGCTCACTTCCATGTGAAGTTTAAAAGACTCAAAACTACTTTTGGGTTTTTGAAATGCTAATACTTTTTACGTTTTTTTCTCCAAATCCTTTTTAAAAACGGAAATCCGCTACTTTGTTACATCAGTTATCTGAATCGCTTTGTTATTCGCTATTTTTCACTTTTAGAGCATTGTTGAACTCAGTATATTTAGATTCTCATTATCAACCTCTGGCTACAAAACCTCTTCAAACCTCATCGCATGTTTTTTCAAATGTGATTTTATCTACGAAAAAATTATTTTGAATCATGCGATCGACAGTTTTATTGGCGTGGGTCATTCATTACACTGGTTACATGTAGATTTATTGTTATCTCGCTTTGTATTGCTTTAGAACGATTTAAGGTTCTATTGTTTTTCAATTTTCTTGCACAGTTTAGAAATCTTTTCGTTCAAAACTATTAGTAAACATTCCGAAAGGAAATTTATCGGGAAGAAAATTGCCAAAATTTATGGCTTATGTGTGTCGGATGCTCATTCATTTCGAATTAAGAATATGAACAAATATTTGAACGGAAAAATATAAAGAATTAGCGGATGATTTTCTTTGGTGCACTTAGTAATCTATATACACAATGTTATATCTTCCAACAGTTTGCTGCGATCCCACTATTAACAAAACCGAACTATTTATAGATTCAGAAAGAGAGTGGACTTTTACTTCATACATGAGAATAATTGTTAAATCCACTAAATTCTTGTATATATATCTCGGTAGTATGTTATATAGTAATCTTCAAGTAGGATGATACAATCAGTTGTTCAGATTAAAGCAGTGGACATTCCTGGATTTGTTAGCTGTTGGATTTGGAGCTGATATTTTAGCATGTAGGATGTATGATTTTAATTGCTCGACTTGGATCTGCAAACAGCGAATATATGATCATTTGTTTATATTACAAATTGGTAGCTCATTGAGTGAAGGGAACAAATTCATCGCATTTCATTTGTTGAAAGTTTTTAAAAAATCATTCTATTTCAAGGGGGATCTGGAAGATGAGGCGAGATATCGAAAATTCTTGCTTATTGGTGGGTAACAGCAATAATCCGTTTTCTCCATTCGTACTGTTTTAAAACTTAGAAATATTAGATGGTGTTGTGAGGATTCGGTTGCTCCTTTGGTAACAAAAAAGTACGAGAAAAAAAGCTGTTTGTGTGTGTATAAGGGAGAGAAAAGTTTGTGCGAAGATAAAATTTCAAAAAATGAAACTTGAAGGCGCTGAGTAAAGTAGCATTACATTATTTCGTCACACTACCGAGCGAAAGCAGTCGGGAATGTTAAAGAAACGATGACTTCAAAAGTTGTGGGTGGGTAGCTTCATTTACAAATTTTAAACTTTTGATGACATGGGGTGCAGTTCATAGCAAAATAATAAGATAGCAACTTTTGCATATGTCATTTTAAAAATTGTAGTTGGAAGAATCATTCACAATTTAATTCAAATAATTAACAAACGAGAACAGTAATCGGGGAAGCGGTGTGGTAAATTCTTTCATCAAATTTCGCACAAGCTGTTAAATGCATAATGCTGCATGGTGCGTGGGAGTATTTCATATATGCATGTTGAATTAAGCTGTATGTTTGCCTTTGCAGCTGTTTATATGTGTATACAATACCTTGAGAGTTTATCAGATCGAGTAGAGAGGAGGTGGAAAAATGATGCAGTGCTGTTGAGGAGGTAATTTAAACTGTACTGCAGACAGGTTCTATCTGCCTTTTCGTTTCTGTTTGTCCACCACTGTTAAAACTACAACGGTATTGTACATCACGTCCCGCGATGAGTAAGTGGCGAGAGTGTTAGGAAAAGCTTAGCTTACCTTTTTGCTTGCTTTTGCATTTCAATGGATTCGATTGATAGACAAATTGTACGAATCATTGTCATTCGTTGTCGTCGAATCAAATCACTCTAGTTTCTTCTCCCCAACATCATCAATTTCGTTATCAATCTCTTTGGATTCATTATTATTGCTATTTATATTACAAATAATACAACAACTGTAAAAACGACATGTATTATTCCTGTCTTCACTACTATTTCTGTCAACTGCCACTTTTTATGATTTTACACTTTTTAAATATTTTTCCAATATTTTCACTAACACAATGCCCACCACTTCGATCACCATGCCGTTGTGCACCATCTATTCATGAACCTATTGCTATTATTTGTGAAAATGCATCCAGTTTATCTGATATATTAGATGCCATATCAGAAGCACGAAGTGTCACAGTATGTTGTTTGTTCACATTATTTCTTACCGTATATTTACAATTTTCTGGCAACAAAATTTTCTGGAATTAATTTTTTTAATGAAAAAAAAAACATTTAGGGATTAAGTAGTTTTTTATTTTGGTCTATCACATTTACATTTGTAAAATCTCTTTCAAAGTGTTAAAACCTAGATAATCCATTAATTTTATTAGAACTTTCACATTTTGTCTTATCAATTAGAAATGATTACATTTTTTAAGAAAAATGCTGACATTAACTGATCTTCAAAATTTAATTCGTAAATAATATAATTTTAGATAACTGTTCTCCACATAACGGATACTGTAATTCCCAATCTTCCAGCCTATGTATTTCAAGATTTTACCATTACGCGATTAGTGCTGAATCGATGCAATCTGAATCAAATAGATGAGAATGCATTTGTTGGAGCAAGTCTCAATAAGCTGATCGATTTGGATCTTTCTGATAATCAGCTTGGTGTAATACCCGTAACTGGTATTCCACGTCTAACAAACCTCAGGAAGCTGTCTTTGAATCGTAATCGCATCAGTCATTTGCAGCCTAGTTCATTTATAAACTATGAATCACGAGATATACTGCAAAAGCTGGAACTAGCTGGCAATCGACTCACTGATCAAACTCTCGCTGATTCATCCGTCTTCAGACCATTGCTTTCCTTACAACAGCTAAGTCTGGAAACAAACGCGTTAAATGTCATCCCATCGGCCTCATTAGTTAATCAACGGCAGACACTAATTAACCTAAACTTGGGTTTAAATCAAATTAACGAAGTACCTGTTGGCACGTTAGATTTCCCTAATCTCAATTCACTTTCGCTTGAATTTAACGGCATTTCACAAATCATTCCACAAGCATTTCAAGGAATTCCTAACCTGCAACATTTATATCTAACGGGTAACAAATTTCCTTCCTGGCAACCCGAAATGTTTATGTTTGTCCCACATCTGCTGACTTTAGGTATTGGTGAAACTCCGATTGCTGTGATACCATCAAATGCTTTTCAGGTAATTACACCGGATTTCATCAACTCCGTAATGTTTATGATTTTTAAGTATTAAATTAAATGCACTTCGTTTACTTTTCTTTCACGTAATGCTTCTTTTCTTCGTTTTGATGCTTTTATTTCTTTTGGTTTTTTTTTTTAAATTGTACTTGTTCCTATTTCATTCGAGCCTTTACTTTTCATAATTATTTGGTTGCTCGATATGATCAAGTCTCATATTTATATTTCTTTCATTCATTTGACGTAGTTTCTTTCTGCAGACTTTTGCCATTCCACTTTTGAATTACTTTTTTAACTGTTGTAAGCAATTAAAATAATTTTTCTGAGCCTGCAATTGAATACTGTATATTTAATCAAATTCGAAGTGAACTATCGTTACTGAAATTGCGATATTTTTATTAAATTAAATTATTCGGTAATTTAAGAACCAGTCGTCATGCAGAAGTTATACTCAAGGCATAATAACAATTTCATTGCAGTATATATCTAAATTAATACGATTGGAAATGTCCGAAGCAGCTGTTGATACAATTGAGGAAGGTGTTTTCCAGAGAACACTGAATATTCAAGCAATTATTTTGAATAAAAATCGCCTTTCTGTGTAAGCCTGGCGTTTTTGCTTTTCCGTAAATTCAAGAAAAATTAAACATTTAATCTCTTGAAAGCTTGGATGAAAATTAAGAAGTAAATAGTCATGCATTCATTCTTGAACCAATCTTCCCGCAGCAACAATAACACTGATAATAAAAGATAACAATGTCATCTCGCATCTAGCTGAAACTTTTAAATCGTGCACTCCACTCACTCCTGGCTTCTAAGTGAATTTCCAAAATTGGATTCAATGTTACTATATGATACTAAGGAATTCGAACCACTGATTGATTTACTGCTTTTCAGGATACGCTCCGATTACTTTAAAGGTTTGGATCAGCTGTATTCAGTGAATTTAGGCAGCAATCGCATTGACACTTGTGAACCACTCGCTTTCGCAAATCTACCAAAAATGAATCATCTCGATATCAGGTTTTTTATCTACCTCCTCCGTATTTTCAGCTTATTACTGGATGGACGTTATAGTTCAGAAACCATTTAATTCAAAGCGTTACTTGGCGTTCCATATTGGATCAGATAGCTGTTAAATTTTGAATGGTGCATGAGCTTTTCGAAATACTTGATCAACGTTCAAAGAGAGTGATCAAAGCGTTCCATCTGATTTCCCACTCATTAGAGCAATTTTTAGTTTCAATCAACTTCAAACATTACCGGACAACACGTTTGCGAATTCATTTTTACCGCATCCAAATGAACGACATGTCATGTATGTGTGTGGCAATCCATGGTTGTGCGATTCAGCCCTGGAGTGGTTTCGGACTTACCTTCGCGAAAACGTTGATCTTGATGTTGAAAAACCTGGATGCGTTGCTACCTGTATTGACAGTATTAACGGTTGTCCTCCAGTTGGTACTCCTTTGCGAGCTGTAGATTACTGCCCTGCCAACGACATACCTCTCCCTCTAACCGGCAATGCTCTCTCACTCGTCGGCTGGATTATACTAGGTTGGTGTTTCCCAAGTTTACTTTGAAATCTATATTACAGGAAATATGATCAGCAACCTGTTGTTTCTGATCAAGTGATTATTATTGCTAGCTGCGGCTCTGTCATACCAGAAGCAACGCACGACGTTGCCTGGAGAAGTGAAAAGTTCAATTTTCAAGTTTCAAACTCTATAACTCGTCGAATTAATTAACATAAACTTCAAAGTCATATTTCCATGCTCAATTCATATATTTTGCAGCGATTATAATGACAATTTTATTGATCAGTATATGTTTGATGGCACTAGTTCGCTACGGAATATCCCATCGAAGGAAAAGAATGAAGGATCAGGAAGCGCTGGAGGATGAACAGAGGATTATGTCAATAACAGGTTCAGTCAAAACCATTTTACATTTAGCAGATGTAGGATAGAAAATTTTTTAACTGATTCGAAAATAACTGATTAAATATTAAATTTGGGACATGACAAAGCATTAATGCCTTTTCCAGGAAGTGGAGTGCCATCAATAACTCGATCTTACTTGTCACCGCCAACAGTAGATCTCGACTTACCTCCAGCTCACAGTTTAGATGAAACACAAACCAACTACTTGTATTAATTCTCTATTACTGGTACAATTGCTGCATTCATGAAACGTATGGTCAATAACGGCGATGTATAAACGATAATTAGAATTGCATGTATATATCGGTTTAATATCAAAAAAAAATAATACATACAACTAAAAAAAAGGTACTAAGTTGCATACTTTTGGCTTTGATTAGCATATAAGAACTATGAACAAACAACAACTCGTGAGAAGCCCTCAAAAAGTAACTTCTGATGATAATTACTGTGAAGAAGTACACTGTTTAATTCCGATCAAAAAATGATACTGAGTAAAAAACGAATTAAAAGTGTATAGTTGAGGAGTAAAGTGAACTATTTTCACCAGAATAAACATTATAGGGAAGCAGAATAAAGCTTCTTGTCGAAGTTAGGAAAGTGTTCTTGAAGGGTTGCTCAAAAATCATTCTTCAACAATGACTAGTTAAAATTATCAGAAAATATACTATGTTGGAAAAATGCTCAATCCCGTATAGGTTGAGATAGGTTATAAAAATCATGCTGAAAATTTAGCCCGCGGTATTGCAGTAAAAGAATGTCAATCGCCTGGTAATGCATGATTTGTAGGGATTTGTAAGAGACTTATAATAAAATTGCATCCGGTATTTTTGGTTTAAATGAAATCTGACAAAATGCTAATTCGATGGTGCAAACTTATCATGCATCATAGCCCAAGAAAGAAACTGCCGAGGCACATTTAACAACAACTTCGTAACAAGCTCATTGCTAGTCATAGAATTAGTGTAAGGTACAAAAGTTACAATTTCGCGGCGCAGTAGACGACCCTCAGAAGATTTAAGTGTCAGGGAAAGCAGATGTCGCATTGGGGAAAAGTCTCCGTTACCAACACCAACAATAACAATAGACACTGGTAACTCCGCACAATCCACTATTGCATTTACTGTTCGCTCTGGATTTGTCACGCATCCATCTGTCACAATAAGCAACACAAAATAATGATCACTTCTTCCTTGACGCTGCACCGCTGCTCCAAACCTAATTTAAAATCGTAATATCAAGAAACATCAGCGAAATTGGTGTCAGCAAAATCATTTCAACAACATTTTCAGTGATCATTGTTTCTGGATATTAATAAGATGAAATCACTCACTTGTAAGTATGATATATGACTTCTGAGTAATCCGTTGGCGCGTATGGTCGTACAGAGAGTAAGGAAGTACGATATGCATTCAATACACCATCAATACCATTAACATGCGGATCTTTAGCATCACCGTTCTACAATTTCATGAACCAAAAATCAATTATTCAAACAGACAAGGAAATAGAAGAGAAGAAACTAACATAAAAATACTTGCCAAGAAAAAGAGATGCGAAACTTTATAATCAGGAGGCGTTTGTGCTCCGAAACCAAGTGCAGCGATTCGTCCATGTCTATTATATTTTCCAATTACCGATGTAACTGCATTTAGTGCTGTCATGTACGGGTTAAACCTAGAACATGAGTTTCAACCACTTTAGATTTCACTATAACATGCTAAAAAATTAAAAACAATGAAATATATTATTTGCCATCTAATGAAGGTTCGAAATCATTTGGTGAATTAGAATAAAACCCAAAATAAAAAATAACTTGTGCGGATGAATGTAATGCAGTGACGATGGATCAAGTGGGTTCCCGTTTGAAGCCGTAAAATCCACAGCTACTGAAAAGTGAATCTGTGTCCTGGAAAGTTGATTTTCTGGAATATGCAATAGCGATAGCTACTGATAATTATACATTATGCCAAAAATATCACATATAAATGATCACAATCTGTAGAAATATTATAAAAAGGCAAAAAGACCTACCCTGCTTTAAGGAAGTCAATAAATGAAGATGATGCAACCTGGAGGACGTTCACCAATTCCAATGAAGCGCTTCCTTTTTTGCCCTCCCGAGTTGACAACTGTAAAATCTCCGTATGATTCTTAAGAATAAATTACGAAACAATAAGAAATTCGTATCACTACTGGATGAAATGTGAAAACTAGAATACTTTGTATGCATTTAAAGCGCCATTCCCTCTCATAAGCTGATCAAACGATGTCGTACATTTCCCTATAAGCTTGTCTCTGAAATGATAAAAAAGTGATTACTGTACATATTTTCCGGTAAATATGAAATAATTTATATTCATTTTTATATCACTGAGTTCATCTGTAGAATATATCAGTTTTTTAATGATACACTAAACAAGCATGAATAAAGAAAAACCTTAGAACATTAAACAAAATAAAAAGTACCACAAGTGATAATTCATACGCAGCAAGAAATGATTTCGTTTTTTTAGAAGTATGAATGAACAATTAGCGGGAGTCACAACTAGAAAAATTCAATCTGTTCTATAAAAAAAAATTAATTTAGCTCCCTCTCAACTTTTACTGAAATACTCCATAGTATCTTTAATATTTATTTTAGAGTTATTTAGTCTAGCAGCAGAAACGTACTCGCGATTAACATTGTAGTTATAAACATCAATTTCAATCGAGCAGCTAGCGGATGCAAATGAAAAATGAGAAACAGGAACGAGAAAAGTTCTCCACACAGGATTTTTTTCGGTAATTGCTTCACTTTTATACAATAATAATTTTGGTGCGCCTTCCGGAACCAAATACATCATAAAATAAGCATTCAACGGACAGTCACTTGATGGTGCGTGTAAACTATGACCTTTAAACTGCAAACGAACAGCTTGACCTGACAATTTCGCTTCATTTATTTCCAACCGTAAAAACGATATCCCTGTAACAACAATTTGAGAGAGCCTAAATTACTGTTATTAGAAATTAACAAATCCCAGCAACTTAAATAGAAAATAGTTATTATTCTGCTGACTAATCATGCAGTGCGATGAATATAAAAATCACATAGATGAATGATAAATTCCACAAATATTTATCTATATACCCCTTCTCTAGCTTAGAAAGGTTCATTTTATCCGATGTACCTTCGTTTGGAAACAGTGGCAACTCGATAAAACCACCACGTGAAAGTACCTCGCCTAATATACATTCCACCTTTGTAATTACACCAGTGAACCTTTCGCTATTTCCATCAACTTGATTTCTACAAAAATATAATATCTGATGATGTCGCTTAGAAATGAATTACTCTGTGGTAAGGCATAAATTAGGGTTCAATAAAAAAACCAAAATTCCAATAGTATATAAAACTGACATCACACACCGGAGTTTCTGAGAACGTTCAAAGCAGTATGAGACATGACAGCGACGAGTGAAAACGGGATTAACGTTGCCAACAATCGTTTCTGTTTGCCCTATCTGATCAAAAATCAAAGTATTAGTATTCATTTTTTGAATGAAGTTCAAGAAGCATTACCAAAGCGGAGGAGATCGTTTCAACAGTACGATCTGCGCCTTCAATAAAGACTTCCAATGACACAAAAGAGAAACATACTATATAGAAGAGTTCCGAATAATGATTGCAATTAATTCCATCATACAGTTAGGCCAACGGTAAAAAGAATTTGTAAAAATCTTTAAAAAACTGAACTGATACAAAAAAGCAAATTGAACTCAAAAAATCCTGCTCCAACATAAATAAACGGTAATTCGAATATCTGAGATTGCTCGCACTAGAAGTGAATTAAATATTTAAAAATTTTCATAAAAAAAGTTAAAAGACTCCGCTGACGAAAGAAAAGAAGTTACCTCATGAAAGTTCTCTTTGCCGCCGGAGCACAAAAAAACGGTAATTCGAACACCCGAGACTGCTTCCACAGGAAGTGCACTAAATAATTAAAAATTTTTACGAATGAAGGTGATATAGCTATGTAAAGAGGCATGTAGATGCCAGAGTGTGTGCAGTACGTGGATATTCAAGTAATAAAGAGTAAAAGTGCACAAAGTACGCACACCCAATACACTCGTCAGCACCAATGACCTCTAAGACAATACCCTCAAATAATCAAATTACTATGTAATTTGAAAATATATTAAGTTATTCAATGAAGCAGTTCAAATAACACGACACGACACCTTGCGCTCCATGAATATTTATATTTTTTATAAGTCCAGATATATTCAAAGAAACGTAACTTTAAAATACCTGCAACTGAACGACAGTTCCAGTTGTTGCTCCATTTTCAAACTGTCAAACAACGATTACATTCGTTCATGTTTCGTTGTGTTGTAGAAATAAACAAATACTGAAAATACTGGAAGTAGATTTTCATATTACTAAATGCGCAGATTGCGTTTTTGCTGCATTAATATCCATGGAAAGTAAGTAGTGTAATGCATGAATGGAATAATTAGCAGAAAAAGTTTCACACGTGAACAAAATACGAAGGAAAATCAATTCTTTAAGAGAATAACACGATGCGAATCAAAAGCAACAACTCCCCTTTTCCCATTCATGCTTTAATTTTTAAAAACACGTTTTGAAAAAAAGGTGTGAGCAGTTTTCATTCTACACGCTGACAGGAGCAATTTGCAAAAAGGTGATCCCTTAGTTAAATTGGTCAGTGGTGACGTTCGTATTAGTTATGATCATTTTCTAAATTGAGTAAAATAATATGAGTGGATGATTGTGCGAAATTATCCACATAATCATCATTAATATCAAAAGCATTCAATTTGTTTGGAAAAGAAAAAGTTAAATTAAATTTTTGAGAAAAAAAATTATTTAAATGTATCAAATGGATCATTCCAACTTGATCGTTTATTTTTTTGATATAATTGCCATCATTTGCAGTAATATTAAAATGAGTGGTCGCAATCATTAATCAATCACTTCGGAAATAAGAATATTGTTGCTAATTAAATTGTTTCTGTTAAATACATTTCATACAGTAACCTTTTTTTTGTAATAAAACTGAAAACGAAAAATTTAATTTATTAATTGGATTAAAACATTGAAAAAAGGATTCGTTTTTTCATTTTATTTATTGGCATATCAAATTATTTCTGTATATTCACATTTTACGCTTATTTTTGCATGAATTAATCATTCGTTCTTTTGAAACAAAAAGTAAATTATATGTTTATTTTGCTGTTATCAAACTTCGCTACTTCAATATCATATCGAATGATTTCAGTAAAAAAAAAATGAAGCATAATTAAAGACAGCTGCACTAGCCTTATTTTTTTATCATATAAGTAAGTTTTGGATTTTTTGAATGGAAATATTTTTTTTTGCCGCTTCCTCAGTTAGTTTTTATTGGTTGCTGAAATTCTAAATGCGGTATAAAGTGATTTTGTAATAAAATAAATAAACATAAACGAAATGATTTTGTAAGAATTTTCAAATTTGTTAGCTTTGAAAGATCTCTCAGCGCTTTTTTGCCCATTTTGTCCACGCACGTTTATTTTGCTTTACCATCTAAGCGAATATGACAATTTGATACTTCTTTGTCATGTTCCGCACCTATTTCACTTCACGTCCTACTCCAATATTCTTACGCTTTTCTAATTTAACGTACAACATTTGCTCAGTTCAAGAAAATGAATGAAAAAAAAGTTCGATGTGACAAGATTTTGAGCAAAAAAGTCGGACGCAAATTGAAATGATATCAGCTAATTTTGTCACCACAAGGAAGACTTCAGGCAATTGAGAGCGCTCACTCATAACTTTTCGTCATCTATAAGTCCGCTCCTCACATTATCCGTCCTCACGTCATCCATTCGCTCCTCACAATTCTGTTAATTTATGATCGAAAAGTTGTTTTATCTCTCTTACTTATTTATCGGTTCATAAGTGACACACACAGTTTCGTTTTACTTTGAATTGTTAAAATTAAAATGATTAGAAGGATTTCATCATACAAGATGTAATGCTAGAAAATACATCCTCGCTCTCACAGCAAACATTCGACTCTCACCTATACAACTGTTGAATTGTGTGCTCGATACAACGAGTTCACTACGCAGTTGACAAAAGTGATTAATAATTCACTTTCTTGAAATTGCAATTATGAACGCCAGCGTTGTTAAACAGCCACAAGATATTGAGCAAAAGATTTTACGGCAAATAAATTTCTTCCTCAATTGCAAGTATGTTGGATGAATGCAGGAATTTTTTTTGTTAACCTTCGAGTGTTAAATAGATTATTTTCTTGGAATGTAAAATACAAATTTCTAATGGCCAAAATATACTTTAGAAGTGGCGTGCTAATGATTGCTTATTTGATGGATATTTTACATCGCATTTATTATTTCTTGTTTGATCGATTAATACTGTATCCACTACTAAACCTGCTATGCGATAAGCTCAGTATACGATTCATGAATCTCGGATATCAGCGCAAGAAAGATGAGGATTTCCCAGTTCTGGAGAAGTTATCTGAATTGGATAGCTGCTGCATAGCGAATATTGCACTCTATGAAAAAACGTTAAGTTTATGCCCGAAATACTCAAATTTTGGTGGATTACGACTACTTGAAGTTGGTTGTGGTCAAGGTGGTGGTATCGACTGGATCTTAAGGTTGATTACGTGAAATTTTGACTTGTTTGTTTAAAAATCTGTAGAAAGAGACGAGCTCTTCCTTCCGTTCCTTGTAAACACTTGGACAAAAGTGAAAATAATAGCAATAAGAACAGGACGTGAAAAAAATATATTCCAATACTTACGTTTGAAATTGACGCATATGTTATATTACTGGTTGCAAAAAATGTACGGCAAGTGATAAATAGGTATGAAAAATTAGCGAAGTTACAGAGCGCACTCATTCGCAGACGTAATTGGCGTTGATCCGGTCATCGTCGATTCATGTTCCGGAAGAGCTGTTACAGGAAATGCGGAAAAATTACCATTTGCCAGTGATTCATTTGATATCATAATAAATGTCGAAAGCAGCCATTTGTACGGCAATTGCCAGCAGTTTTTCCTCGAGTGTTCCAGAGTTCTATGCGAAAATGGATTTTTGTGCTGGGCTGATCTTCGCTATACTCATAAGGTACTAAATTAGTTTTATGTTGTCTTACAGGCTTCAATTTCTAGACGTCTTGTTTTCAGTTGAAAATAACCATGGCTCAAGCACAAAAATCAGGTCTACACTTGATCAGGAAGGATGATATTACAGAACAAGTGCTTCAAGGTATTGAATTAACAGCAGCAAGATACGATGCACTGCTTCAAAATGCACCATATTTCGTTCGTCTTTTTCAAAACTCAATTCGAACGACATACTGCGCACCGGGAACGCGAAGTTACGAACGCTTCTTGAAACGTGAAAAGATATATATTTGCGCGTGCTGGCAGAATTACAAGAGAATTAAAAAATCTGATTAAACAAGTGAAAATAGTCCTGTATCAAGTGCTGCCTTACTCAAATGGACGGGCATTATTCAAAATATAGTGGCATTTTTGATGTGCTTTATGTTATCTTAAAATCCGGCAAGTCATTTGGACTTTTTGCTATGATGATGGAGACGGTATGCTCCAAAATTGGTAAAGGCTGCGAATTCTGACTGCAAAAAGTATGCTGTACACATCCATTAAATCACAAAAACTTTATTATAAAAAGATCAGCTTCATCACATCGTTTTACTTAGCATCATAATTTCCACCAATGCAGTTACTGTCGTCGTCACTATCAGTTTCAGAATCGGATTTTGGCATGTCAATTGGTCGTTGCTTAATTTCATTTGCTTCTTTTTCAAGTTGTTGCAAATAAGCATTTTGTCGGACTATAACTTCAGCACCATTTTTGCACTCTGCGTACGTTTCTAATAAAGTTCTATTTACTTTCAAAAAATTCAAGCCCCATTTGAACTTCGAAAGAAGAAATTCTGCGTTGCTCTTTAGACCAATTATATATAGAGCAGCTGCAAGTGCTTCGACGCAACTCAGTTGGCATGGCTTCCCGAAATTCACCGGATTTGCAGCAATTAAATATGGCAAAAGACGGCGACTTGAAGCTCTTGCTCTGCTTAAATGAACATTTGTGATCTGAAATAAAGAAAATAATAAGTGCGCAATGGAGTGAAGAAGTAATTTCATGCGTCCTGCAGCTGAACTTTTTCAATTCCCTTCACTGTAAGTAACATGATAAAAAAAATACAACAAAAACCAGAAAACCTCGTTCCAACTGCAATCAACAATTGCAAGGCCGCAATTTTTTATATAAACGAAATCGGCAGGGGAAATTGTTCGTTCACCATTCGGAGAAAGAAGCAAACCAGGAAATTTGCTTCCCAATTTTAAAACTTTAACAAAGCCATAGCGTACTAGCCTTTTTCCTGTACATCGCTTTGGATCACATTGCTTGAAATCAAACATTCCTGAAACTTACTAAAGTCAATGTGCTCTCGGTGCTTCTGATCTGGGCATCGATGAACCACATATTAAATAATTACAAAACAAATTTTGTAAGCATTATAAAACATTCAACGACAGAGACTATTAGAAATAAGACAACTATACCTTTGCAGGCTCACCTAAGTTGAAGGGAACTTTCGAAATTGTGTCATCTCCACTTTCGCAACCACTTTCAATAGAAGAGCTTGCTGTTTCATGATTAACGGACTCCGTTTCAGAAAACATTTTCTGAATAGAAAAAATTTTAATTTAAGGTAAAATAAAGTAAAGCAGACGAACGCGCAACCTAAAACACAGAAATAAGGCAAGAATTAAAAATGCAAAAAAGCAGAAAAGTAATGACGTGGAACAATTAATCCATATTTAATTCACCAACAATGAAGTGCTACAAAACATTTATTATGTAATTCCTCACACCCTACACAATACGCAATTCCCCTCTACCCTATACAATCATAATACACATTTGCAATACATACATTGAGCTTGGTGTGAATTTACTTAGCAGTGCGAATCTCCAAAAAATAGAAACACTGATTGACGAAATTTATGTAATTATCAAATAATTCAACAATTCCTAGATGTACCGTAATTGAATTTTTCATAGTTTGAGAAATTCATTAAGTTTTCATGAGGACATTATTTGACAGACCCAACTATCACACATACCCTGACAGCACACTAAAAAAATTAAACTTTCCTCTTCCACCACATTTCCCGTAAATCTAACTTATAATAACTATTAAAAATAATGAATCAAGAAAACTTGGAATCCGGAAAAAAGGCATGCACTGGAACTCACCCATTAAATTTGGCAGTAACAACTACCTTCGGAATATCAATATTTAATTAAATTAAAATATTATAAAAACAATATGAAATGTCAAGTGAAGTTTTTCAACGAAAGAATCACAGGTCTTCAAAATACACCAAAATCCCATAACTTGACAGTCATGTCATAAGAGCCCGATACGATTTGTTGGTCACTGAATTGCACGCACGTAACACCGTCGGTATGGCTATAAAGAGTGCACAATCTTTCACCTGTATGCAAATTCCATACCTAAATTTCACACGATTTATTACAGATATTTGAATAAAGCAACGCGTGAAAATTATTAAAATAATTAGCGAAAGACCAAAGAACGCACTTTAATAGTCCGATCATCTGCTGCAGAAACGATTCGCCACGAATCGACCTGAAGGCATCGAACTACACCTGTATGACCTTCACTTAATTTCCAATCCAGTGTTTGCACACACTTTCCAGTCCGCAGATCCCACATCTTAAAACTGTGAAAAATTTCCGAAGTTAATTCAAAAGGTGTTCAAATAAAAAGCACCGCGTATTGCTCTTGTGGAACCGCGAGTGGTGCGAAAACTGACCTGAATTGCAATCAGAAGTTTCCTAGATTCTGGAAAATTCACAACTTAAAACTGAGCTTCAACAAACGAGAAAGTCATCATCTTTTATTAAAGCATAAATAAGATAAAAGCAATTTTATACAAAAAATTCGAAAATTTAACCTTAATTGTTCGATCGACAGATCCTGATACAATCCTTTCATTATCGAATCGAAGACATGTTACAGCATTATCGTGTGCGTTATGCAAAGTCATTGCACAAATATCCATTCGCTCATCCCAACACTTAAACAAATGCCTTTACAGTTAACGTGAATTTTGTTCAGAACAATAAATCTTATACTAAAAAAGCAGTGGAAGGAAAATAATGATTTTCTTAAGCATCTTCACTTGTTATACGTCTTTCTTAGATTCATTCACTTTTGAACAGCGACTAACTTTCATTGATAGATCCGCCGACCCTGATACAAGCAAATGTTCATCAGATTGCATGCAGATCACTGCTCCATTATGTCCTCTAAACATATACATTATTATACAAGAACAGACAAATCAATAATGCAACCCTCCAACTTCCATTGTAAATTGAGCAAATCTATAACTGATAAAATTAAAAGCACTGAGAATTGAAACAGTTTGCACAATTAGCTTCTTTTATTATTACTTTTATCATTTTTTACCTTGCATATATTTATTATATATATATGTATATATTTTATTGTTACATATATATTTTATTATTCCTTTGTTGGGAAATAATCAGATTCTTACTAATTTGATTTTTGTAAAACTTACAACAAAGTCTTTGCACACTGCCCTGTTTCGGTAGACCATATCTTCAAAGTATGATCATACGAGCCGCTGATTAATCGTTCCTTCTCCATCTAAATAAAATTCAACTTGAATACTATTGGTAAAATAGTTACTCTAATTTGATGATCAAAAGCAAGGTAGTATTTAAAAAAAAAGCATAACATAGCTTTTAATAAAAAAAAAATGCAGTGTTCTTTTTAGGAAAAAACTGCAGAAATTACCTGCAAACATCGTACGTAGTTTGAATGTCCGATCATTGTTTGGCGACAAGCAATGGAAGACCACGTTCGATTTACAGCAAGACCCCAAACCTTCACGATTTTTTCATTGTAATGAAGTTATTTTCTTGAACTCATTAAATTGCATCCTAATCACATTTATTCCTAACCCTTTGATTTGTAACAGTTGTTATGTAATATAAAGCGAGAGTGTATATTAAATATTAAATAACAGCACCAGTATCTTCAAATTATTGCAGTGAAACATGTCCTTTAAAATAGTCCTGATCTTAGAAACATAACTTTTGTATGAAATCTAATGAAGTAGTACCAACCTTAATTGTTAAATCGTTGGAGCCAGAAGCAAGTCGATTACCATTTAGATGCAAGCAACGGACGGTATCCGAATGGCCTGTTAGTGTCATGGTACCTACACCGGACGTAGCGGAACTCTTCATATCCCAGACACGAATTGTATTATCGCTGCTTCCAGACACAATTCGATCACCGTCGAACTGGACGCACGATATACCTGAAATTTGTTACGACCACAATACTCCACTAGTTTAGGTAATCAGCAGTTAGAAATGATGTAGTTTGAATTTGCGGATAAGTAAGATACCACAACTGTTTTAACACGATTTAATTAATCAAGTGATTTTACCGACGAGACACCATCAACTACTGATCCGCAAAATCCATTTAATCAAAATATCGGTGCAAAATTTAACTAAAAACTACTTTGAGAATAAGGCAAAACACTTACCTTGAGTATGACCCTCATATGTGCGGATAACACAACGACCTGCATGCCAGTTTCTCCACAAACGATAACGCTCACCGAATGCATCCTTCCACAGCACTACACCATCTCGTGTTGTGTGCTTCTTCAATTGTTCATTTTCAGTTTCAGCTGAACACAGTCGAAACATGCGTTGAAGCGTGCACAGTCTTTTCCACAAGCATGGTGTCATGCATAAATTTCTCCAAGCAGTACATACCAACATGCATTTGCAAAGTGACTCTGAAATAAAATTATAAATCAACAAGATATGTGATCAAAAATTTTACATTCATCATTGAATAAGAGCAATAAATCCGAGAAAACAAAAATAGCCTTCATAGTTAACAAAAGCTAGACAGCACTTATTGTTGGCTGTCTCTCCGCATGGAGATTAAAGGTAATTCTCACGACAGTGATTCTAACTGAATCCAGACATATAACAGTAGCGAAGGCTTACTATTGTGCATTTCTATGCTTTTCTATTTAAAAAAAAAAACAAGTTAAACAATCTAACAGTCCTGATAATCACGCTGAAACCTATTACCAATACAAATTTCACTACAGGTCTTCACACAATTATACGAGTCATGCTTCCATTGTTACATACGTGCTTTAGGTATAATAGTGGTGAAAGTACAATGAAGTTCTTACTTGGATCCAAAAGACGAAAAATTTTTAAAGCAATTGGCAGAGGGAGTGTGCTAAACAAATCGATCTCATCAGTGTCCACATTGTTGCGGATTTCTTCCAACAACGATGTTGCATACGCCAAATTTGATGGGTCACAGACATTCTAGAAAATATGTTGGGATCAGTATTGATAGTCAAAGTAAAAGCTTCAAAAATAAAAAGCAAACGATGACGTCAAAATCATTGTTACCAATATCTCGAAGAGCAGAGCATTTTTCTGTTCCGTATCGGTATGTTTCAAGTGAAATCGAAGATACTGAAATTAGATTTACTTACAAAACAAAGCCACATAACAGTCAAGTTGTGCTTAAAAATCATCATACATTAGCGCTATTGCATTGGGAAGGTTATAAATGATATCTATATAATTGAAATGAAGCATGGTATGTCACGTAGCGAGAATATATGTCATTTGTTGACATCGCTGAGCCACAAGCAGATATGTTCGAGTAGAGTTTAAATAATTAATCCATGTTAGTCACTGGAGACAGAAAACTACAGTAACCTTTACAAGATCAACATCAGCAACGAAATCATGGGCTGGATCACATGTCGAACCGTTCATTTTCTTCCGTTTACTCGTTGATAGTGAGCAGTCACCCAAAGATGAACACATAGCTGACGTTGAAGCCTTGTTAGCCTCACGTGATCTATGTTCATCCATTACCCTAAAACATCAGAAGTAAACAAAGTTGAAAACATGATTACCACACAAGATGTCTGAATCGTCGTAAATCACTAGCTTTTGCATCATCAATTAGCTCAGATTCTTCACCTGTACGGACACCGAGAAACAGAAAAGGAGGTGTGGTGAGGTCTTCCCCTCTCGAATGGACGGATGTCATTCGTCGGCAATGATGACTAGAAGCGATGAGTTCCCAGTCTCCCGGCGCTGCAGCACCGGGGCACTGAAACGAGCTTGTATTTCAAATAACTTCTGGATCTGATCTGCTTCACGGTGTTACAGAGTTAAAAGCGACGAGTTCGAACAGAGTCTTTTTGCGGTTTTTGTTGGTAGTTTACTGTTACTTTCGCAGTCCTCCCGTGATAGGCTCCGTTGAATTACGTGGGCTGGCGCACTACTGCCCTTCAGGAGTTCAGTAAGGGAGCTGTATTCTCTAACAGATATTTAAGTAAAGTAATTTTACTTCTATAATAGTATATAGTAATAGCAATGGCCTCTAAATTTATAATACCTAATAGTCCCCAAATTCCACCGAACAACCTTAAGAACCTTTCTTGTGAACACGTACAACCGCCCTCTCCACTTCTTTTCACCATGCAACCCCCTCCCCCTCCCCCTTTTCCTTTCCCTTTTACTTCCCTTTCACCGCAAGTTGAAGATGGAAATTACCGGGAACAGCCGCACGTGAACAACCAAGCGTATGAACAACAGAAATGAGCCGTGTTTTCAAAGAATTTTCTTTTATTAGGTTAGCGAAATAACTTTCAAATTTTTCCATTGATTTCAAATTTTCCAATTTTCGAAGAAATTAGCATATAGAATAGAAGTGATTTGGAAAGAGGAAAGAGATATTTTTTTAGTCCGGAATGTATGGACATGATGACTTGTTCAGAATTCATTTTCGTATTTTTTACTAATCTCCGTAAACAATCATTTTACGCAGTCAATTCGGAGCAAACTACCTTTGCTACAAGTAACTGACTTATGTAATGCTGAAACGTGAAACGTTTTTGACATGACGTGAAATGACATGAGAAAAAATAACTTTTATGGTCTATAAATTGATTTAAGTGAAAAATCTCACCCCCTTCATCTTCACATTTTCCTGCACGACGGATAACTTATGAAATGCTATGTTTTAAATTACGTATGTATGCTATGTTCATTCACCATAAGTGTGCTTTCAATCACTGACGACATAACTTTGTTCTTGAAAAAGGTAGACATTATGAGCGTATTGTTTCTTCTAAAGTATTATTTTTAGTAAACAACTTGGCGTTACGATGTGATGTTCCATACGTCTTTTCATCTTTTTTCATTCGGTGAGTTTTTATTTCGTTGGTATTGAAGTGCATCCATGAAGTGATAGAATTCGTCCATGACTTACTTTGTTTTGCAACTCGACTTTGACGTTATTGATTACGGACAAATTCTTTGCCAGAATTTTAAGTATCTACTAAAGTTTTAGGTGTAGAAGAAAGGTATAGTGTTAATGGCTAGTACTGTAGATTTCAATCGAAATACTATACAATGTATTCCAAAGTTATTGTCCTTAATGTTCGGTAACATAGCATAATATTTTTCACATTGGCCGATCGGTTTTCGAAGCATCTCAAAGTAGAAAAAGGTGAGAAGAGTGCACGACCATTATCTGTTTTTTCGTCCAGATTTGATTTATCTACGATATATTAAAAGTTATTGCAGAATATATTGCCTAAAATTTGAAATTTGCTTCAATCGAACTTTTTTATCTCAAGCTATCTGCTCTAAGCTTTTCTTCCCTGGCTGATGTTTAGATCAGTCCGGAAAAATGTAAGATTTGGTTTTGTTTTTTAATATGGAAATCAATGGGTGGCTTCATTTCTGTTCTACAACTGTTTCAACAGTGTGTGTGCTGTTTATCTTTAACTAATTAGCTTTTTATTTCAGGAATATTTTTACTTCTTACAACGTCCTTGTATTTCTTCTTGTAAGTTATGTTTCAAATCTAATGTTTTCTTTCGCATTTTTTTTTATCATTGCTTGATAAGTGTGTTCTAATTTTAGAGAAAATTAAATCCACATACAGAAAATTTGCGGTGTCGTTACCTGGTTTTTTTTCTTTGCAACAGTATCGGGAAGCGATAATTTGTTTCAACAATTCGGATACTGTCTTCATTTTTGGACCGCGTGTCCGGATTCCTTTCTTATGGATTTGTGGTTTTGAATTGCCTATTCCACTGAGTGATTTTTTGTTTGTTCATTAGATTTTATTTCTAACTCTAGTGGTAGGTCGCGACTTATTTTTTCCAATCATAAATCATCTTTTAAGAATAAAACAGCGTAGACGCTAAGGCCCTATTTTCATGTTCAGTTTTTTGTCGATTTATAATTTTCAGATTAGTGCGCTCTTACTATTCGCAGTTACAATTTGAGTTCTCAGAGTGTAGCTATTAAGCTGCAATAATGGATGAAATTCCTGACAAAAAGCGAAAATTTGCATAAATGTTCATATATTATCTGCATTTAATCAGCAATAAGTTTCTCATTTTCAAACTGGATTCTTTAATATCATAGATGGTTATTTTGAAGCCGGAAATTTTAATGAATTACAGGTAGATTTGTATCACCAATGTACGCACGCTAATTTCGCTGACTACATCGGTGGATGTAGAAACGATTATAACGCTAAGGAAATTTTTATGGATGGTTCTTTCAGGTATTTTATTCAACAGTCCTTTCGCGTTTATGCATTGTGTAGTGTATCTTCTTGCATTACGCGATACCGTCTTCACGCGATTTCAAATTCAAGGTTACACTGAAGAAAAGTGTATAAATGCATGTAGTATAGTCTGGAACAACCGTGCAGATTTAACTTAGTATCAAAGTGTAGAAGAATCATACTAGAATTCCCCAGGATTTTAGTATAACCATATTTCTGACGAACAACATTCTCAATTCTTCCAGTCATTACTGCCTGAAGTAGGAGGACACAGATATTGCTTTCTAATGCTTCTTTGTTGTTCCATGTTTTATTGTCCAATCTTCATAAGATTTTTCTGATAATGGGATCATTTTATTGTCATGGTGCTAGCTGTCGATTTTCCTTTTGGTAATTTAGTGAAGTTTTAGAGTTGTATGTTTTTATTTATCAAGCTGTTTCAACCTTCACTCCGGAACGTAACTGTAACAACCACAATAAACATTGGGAAAAACATAAAATACTACTGAAATAGCTTCTCACTTTATAGGTGATTAATACTGTAATATCTGTTGGGAACACGAAAATTCCCATTCTTTATTACAAGATCTTTACAATCATATTTATCAAAAAGAGGAAGCAAGGGAGATCAGTGATGAAAAAATAAGGATAAAAACTAGTAAAGTTACAAAGTTGTAGACGGCTCAGTGAGCGTAGGATTTTGATTCCTTTTGCATGTCCACGGAAGTTGATAACAATTGAGGCTTTGGAAGAATCGAAATTTTTTTTTTTAAAAACCAATTGTGTTCAGTTTCAGATTTCTTCTACCTTTTTGCTATAGTAGATTTAAGGACAGAAGCAATTGCTTTTTCATGCTTTTATCATCTGCTACTGATCTGTCTCATAGTAGAGATTTATCTGAGTATTTATTCCAAACAAATGTGGGTTTTTTGAGTACGACATAACTTTTCACATAAAGCGAGGATAAATCCCAATTATATCCTTTTAAGGATTTTCAGTTACTCCCTTCTCCTCAATTTTTTTCGCATACCGAGTTTTTATAAGACATGTTCGAAGCTACGGGAACAGCTTTTTTTTTCATTTCTTAGTGATCATTTGACGTCTTCAGGTATTTTTCGTTTAATATATGAAGAGGGGGGGGGGGGGGGGGGGGGGGATGATGAGCTGTTGTATGTGGCTGGTGGTTTATCCATTCATATTAGCTTCTAGCTTTGCTTAAACGAAGTTGAAATAAAGCTTTAAAGAGGTGTTTTAGAAGGCGAGAAAGAGTGGGGTGGCCTGGTTTTATTGCAATTCTTATCGCAAAACATATATGTGCTTATTGAAGTGATATACAGACTTCAGCGTGATGCTGCAAGCACTTATTGTTTTCATGTTCCAAATGTCGAGGACGAATGAAGTCATGTTGATCATTTTTTTCTCCACATCCCTCCATTTCATATTATTATTCAGTGAAAATTTTAAATGTCATGTTTTTTGTTCCCAAAAAGCTTTTGAATGATTTTTGAATTTATTAATGCTATTAGTTCTTTTGAGTCTTTTATCAAACCGAGCTGAGTAAATAAGTTTGTTAAATGAAACATTAATTTTATGAAAATTGGTTTCATGCATTGCTGCAGTTAATATTGTCCTAGGTGAATAAATAAAGGAAATCCATATTTTACGCAACATTACTGTTCTCACATTGCCTGAGTCATTAATTGGTATTGTAATATATAGGGAATAAATATTATATTGACTCATCTACCGCTTAATTGAAAATTTTAATTTGTTTTTGATTACCCAATTTTTGCAAAAATTTTGTTGCTAATTCTGAATTATTTTATAATACTAAATAAATAATTACAATTGCTGCATAATGGGTGACGTTTGCACAGCAAGATGGTATATATACACTGTCACACCTTTCTCGTAGAATATGTTAGTGTGATGGCTTTCTTTGCCTTCTCATTAATGTACAAAATCATTCCGAGAACTTCATGTAACTCTCAAAATATTTATCTGTTTGTCTCAAGCTGAGGTACAGGGATGCGCTAGGAAAAAAAACTGTTTAGCACTGAAAAACAGTGCTGGAATTGGGTAGGAAACTAACGATCATACATACCGAGATTTGGAGAATTCAAATCAATCTTTCATTTTTGCTTTAACAAAACAACTTTCAAGCCTTTCAACTTTTCTCACACATTCTTGGTTCAAAAGAGGTATCGGTTTTATCTTTGGTGTGCTGTTTAGGTACAAATAATAATGCGCGGCTTTAATTTTTATTTTAACATTCTCCGCAACCCTTGTACGTACAGCTTGATGATTCCGAAAGGAATTTGAGAATTTTTGTGAAATGAATTGAATTTGGATATTACATGGTCCGTTTCGTAATGAACTTGAACACAAATATGAAGGAAGAGTTTAATTTTGATCATTTTAGCTAAATTTCTTTGCTCATAATATCATCGTCACTCATAATTGCAGGCAATAGTATTAACTTAGTTTAATATGTTTGTTTAATATATGTTTAATATGACTGCTTTAATATGTTTCAAGGAATGGTTGAGTAAGCAAGCTTCATTCTGTTAAATCTTCAAAATCATTTTTGTTTGAGGTTGCGAGTGGAGAGTTTTTCTTTTTCCTTATTAATTCAACAATTGCATTACGTAGGTATTTCGATGACTGAGCACTGAATAGATCGTGTAGAAAATCAATTTGCAGTTTTGCCAAGATGAATTTGATTATTAATTACTACCGCCAAGTAAAAATTCGTATTTTTATCTGTGCAAGTTGGACAACATATGATGGTTATTGAAAATATGTTAATAACAATTGTTTTTTTTTTGTCGTTATAACTTTATTATGAAATTATGATACAATGATAGTAATGATGTTCGGTATTTATTTGTGAAGTTATCAATGGTTTAAACATTTAATGGGTAGAGTGTTAAATATTTGAATGGTTTTTTTTCTTCTATTTTGCTATGGTTAATAACACACAGAAATGCAAACGTTTTAGCATGATGTAAATGCTCTGAGAAGTAGTAAAAAAATTTGCGTGGAAGAGAGGGAAAGTATTGTTTTGGCAAAATTTTAATGCTTAGAAATAATTCCCAAAAAATATTCTGTTTTTTTTTTTGTAATTTTTGTGCGAATGATTGATTTGATAATGAAATATCGCTTTCTCAAAATACCGCTAGTTTATAATGCTTAATGAAAGAAAAATGAATGCAGAGGCACTGGACAATTGTCTTCGCAATAGACATTCGATGAAAGCTATTGGTAAAGTGGAAAAACATGAATTTCGGCCACCAAAAATTGCCTTGATCACTGGAATATCCGGACAGGTGTTTATTTTTCATTCTTCGAATTCCTCATAACTACTAATTTTTCTTCTGCGCCAGTTTTGTTAGGTAAGTTAATTTAGTGGAATGCTTTTCAGAGTTATGTGACCGGTTCATTAGTTTGCTTCTTTGTTACTCCACAGTTTTTTTTTTCTACCGAATAGTATTTCGTAGATTTTCTATGGCTACGTTTACATGATTGTTATAATACAGTTGGTTTAAATTCATAAGGTTACTCAATAGATTAGCTGATTTGAAATGATTCTGTTTGATTCAAATTATCAAATATGATAATAGATGGTTATCGATTCCAATGCTAACAGTTTTTCAAATTCCATCAGGATGGTTCTTATCTTGCCGAATTGTTGTTGTCGAAAGGTTATGAAGTACATGGAATTATTCGACGATCATCATCCTTCAACACAGCTCGAATCGAGCATTTATATTCAAACCCAGTAACCCATCACACCAACTCCACCTTTACTCTTCACTATGGTGATATGACGGATTCATCTTGTCTGATTAAACTTGTTAGTCAGATTCAACCAACAGAAGTGTATCATTTAGCTGCTCAGAGTCATGTCAAGGTATATAGTGCTGCTAAAAATTCTCTTTCTTTACACTTTTATAATCGTTTTTATCTTTTAAGGTTTGATACAGCAATTTCTTAATAATTAAGTAATGGATGTTACAGGTATCTTTCGACTTACCAGAATACACAGCTGAAGTTGATGCTGTTGGAACATTGCGTTTGCTAGATTCTATTCATGCATGTGGTTTAACTAATAAAGTAAAATTCTACCAAGCTTCGACATCCGAATTATATGGTAAAGTACAAGAAGTACCTCAAAAGGAAACCACACCGTTTTATCCTCGTTCACCTTATGGTATGTTCTATTCAGCATACGTGATAATTACTGGTGAAGCATGTGCTTAATCAATAACTTAACTAATAGACAAATTAAAGGGAGTAATTTGATAGAGTCTGTATATCGTTATCATAAGAGGCTAAGGGGTGTGTGATGCATATAAGTAAGGTAAAGTAATGGTAGGACTTTTTATCGGATAACTAGTAACTAAACAACTGAAATAATCTTGGTGTTTCAATATTTCTCCTCGATTGCAGCTGTTGCAAAGCTTTACAGCTATTGGATTGTGGTCAATTATCGGGAAGCATATAATATGTTTGCTTGCAATGGAATTTTATTCAATCACGAAAGTCCACGACGGGGTATGTCTCTTCCTTCTAGCTGCACTATTTATATTATCATACAGTGAAAATACTCAAGTATACAGGTGAAACGTTCGTTACACGGAAGATCACCAGAGCAGTTGCAAAAGTTGCCTTAGGACAGCAAGATGTACTGGAACTGGGAAATTTGAGCTCTAGTCGTGACTGGGGGCATGCTAAGGAGTATGTTGAGGTGAGTGTTTTTATAATTTCCACGTAAGGATAAATTTTAAGAGTTGAGAATTAGATTTTACTAATAGTTTTGATATACAGGCAATGTGGAAAATACTGCAACATGACCAGCCCGATGATTTTGTTATTGCAACCGGGAAGAGCTACACTGTTCGCCGATTCGCCGAGCTTGCCTTCAAGGAGATCGGGAAAACAATAATGTAAATCTTGAATGTTACTTATCAATGATCTGACCGGTAAATAGGTAGACGGAACAACCTAGTTGTTCGCATGGTGGAATTCCTGGGAAACCATGTATTTCCTTACCGGTAGGTGATATACCAAAAAATTCTCTCATTCCGATTTTGTTTTATTTCTATATTTTTTACTCATGTATGCTTTTTTGGTTAGTTCTGCTAATTTTTGCTTACTGAGTAAAAATCCTCTTAGCAGTACCAAATTTTCTATTTCGCTGTAGGCTTCTCAGTACTCGATTTCCCAGTTCTTGATTGTTAGCTGCAAGTACTCCATATCTTAATCGTCTTATCTCCTTCTCCACTTTTCAGCTGGGAAGGTGAAGGAATGTATGAAGTCGGGAAGGAAAAAGATACTGGAATTATTCGAGTCAAAGTTAATCCAAAATACTATAGACCAACGGAGGCAAGTAGTTTGCTACTTGCTTAAGACTAAAGAGTATCCGCTAGACAACATTTGTCGATGTCTTGATAAAAATTCTCTGTTTGATCAGCTGAACCACTTGCGCAACAGTTATTTCGAGTTACCACGGGGTATGCAAGCAGTGAGTAGTGTAGATAGATAACGTTTAAAAAAAAATAAATTCCAGGTGGACCTGCTTATAGGCGATCCTACAAAAGCGAAACAAAAACTCAATTGGGAAGCAAAAACTACCTTGGAGGTGTGTCGTGATTTTCTAATTTTTCCATGAAGTACGTATTTAATCCTAACGGTAGACTTAGTGCTGTAACGAACAATAATACAGAATTTACGATACTAGAAACTTTATTTGTCTATTTTGGTAAGCTATAGCAAAAAGCACTTGTTTTTATAAGTGCATCGCTGGGTATTGCATTCAGGATAGAATCTACAACAATGTAGTGCACAAAATACCAGCAAAAATATTGTTTTTTAGGAGCTCGTGAAGGAAATGGTGGCAAGTGATTTAAAACTCATGAAATCAAACCCAATGGCTTAAAATAAATGTGCAATATATACACATATACACAAATACATACATATGATGTACACATACAGCAGCCACTTTATTTCCTTTCCATTTCTTTTAATATGAAAAGATTTTTCAGTTGTTAAGAAATGAAATTTGCAAATCAGTTGATGTATGTACGGCTACCACTGTTCATCAATAATTTATATGATTATACGATGTTGGACATAAGGGATCCATGATTCAGTAAGACATAAGAGACCCCATAACATAATGAAATTGTGTCACAGATTAGTAAACCTCTACTTTTTGCCCGATTTTTTGATACCACCACCAACAAGTGGTCCCTTTTGAGCTGCCTTTGCTTGGGCTTCCTGCAGTTTCTTCGCTTCATCCTGTTTCTTTTTTCTGAATGCAATGTCTTCCTAAAAACGAGCACACCGTTGCAAACAACCTCCCTTTTAGAAATAAATTTCTGAATAAAACGAAAAAATCTAACATAATCTCCTATATTATCAAGTTACGCTAAACGATTGTCTTTATTTGTTTAAAAATTAGAATCATTAAGGTACGACAAACCTCGGTCAACTCCTTCTGCTCCTTTTTAGGCTTCTTTAAGGGCTTCGCCTTGCCTCCTTGACGACCAGACATTGACGTGAAAATGTTAGTAAAATATAACCTGAAGAAAAAAACAGAAGAGATGTTATTAACAGTATGCGAACCCGCTTTATCTTCTTTCATTTCACGTTATTATCGATATCAGAATAGACATCATTTATCGCTAGTAGCATCCTTATATGTGCATACTTCAATTAAAGCTCAAAAACGTAAAAAGCCTGCTTCCCGGATAAATCTACAATTTGAGCGAGGTGTGAAACAGACCACAAGCTACTCGGCTCGAATCCGTGTGTTATTCGAGGAACATAAAACAGACAGTACATAACAGTAATAGGTGTCTTCTTAAATCATTATCAAAATAATTACCATATTGATGGGATGGTATCAGTAACAGAGAGCTTACCATAAAGTTAATTCAAAATAATAGGCATAAACCTATGATAAGCACCGCAATTTCATGATACCGACCATAAAACAACCTACAACAGGAAAAAGACTACCTTATCCAAAAATGGTTTCCTATTCAAGAACCCTGACGAAACATCCACCTTAATTTAAAAAAAGCACTTAGAAATAGCAAAAGAATAGCAATACTAGATGTACAATAAAAACGTACAATAATTCCTTGCAAATTCTTAGTTGCAGTAAATTGAACTAAGAACGAGCGGAAGCGCTCTCCACCCTACGCTCACATCCTGTTTACATTACAAACCTAACTCCAACATTGCTATCAGCAAATCACCAGCAACTCGGAAACCAACCGTTTCACTACCCACAAAATTTAGCAACGCACGCAAATTACGGGAGACACTAACGCGGATGTTCCATAAGTGTTAGTTCGAACCACTGTGAAAACTATAACTGTCCCAATGTCGCCATCACTACGGTAATTTACCTGTGTGAAATGCGTTTTAAAGGATTGATTGATCTAACAAGTTCAAAGTTGGATGAATCCTGTGTTCCTGAGTTATGGGATGGTGCAACAATTTGTCCTTGCTAGTTGCCGTATAATTTTTTTCACTCGTAGTTCACAAACCATGATTAACATTTGTTACACGCTGCGACACAATATCATAACAGTCACGCAGCGGACGCTTGTTGCATGACAAATAACACATTATATTTTAGCACTTCCTTGCATTTCTGTAATGTTTTTTAATGGATTCTTAAAATATTTGACATTTGTAACTCCTTCGATCATGATGTACATTTACTGGTTCCACGTATGGCAATATTTTTTTAAAATGAACTTAACAAAGTAACAACAAAATGAAAGACACACCATGCCATACATTTGAATATAGATGTGAAAGAAGTGGAAGCACATTCTGTGAAATAGCTTTCTTGTATTATTGTTCTAATTTTTTCATAGAAATATGAGTTAAAAAAAAGCGAACACTGATGTTACTCTAAAGCGGAGCTTTAAGATAAATTTGTGTCGGCGAAATCACATACAAGCACTGGGTATATTATTTCGTTTCAGTACAAGGAAGCCTTTTCTATTATGAATTAAATATATGGGTAGAAGGTAATGCAACAAGGTAATATTTTTAGAAAGAATGGGAAAAAAAGTTGAAAATATTAAAAGAACAAGCATGATAAGAAGCAGTGCAAGTACCTACATTCAGTATAGAACGAAGAAAATATCGGGACAATATCACAGACTTATCTTAACAGTAAATAAATCTCCTGTTAGACCAAATCAATGGTTAAAACATGCATGGGTTTAGCTGTACCTACTTAAATACTGTGACCTGTAACAAAAGCACATGACTGTCACTTAAGGCTTTTTTGATCAGTAGGTTAAGTGTTGCCTAACTTAAAGAATAAGTATTTTAAAAATATGGGTAGAGATTTATAGCTGCTCACATAAATAAAGAATCTTATTAACAGAGATAAGAATTGCCATGACACATTGTTTCAATTTATACATTAATATCAATGATAGTGATGCACAAAGTAGGAAATGTTAGCAACTGAGAAAAACGTTACCTTTCAAATACCATTCGATTAAAAAATAATTGTCTTTGAAATATTTCCTTAAATACCTTGGCGAAGGAAATTTTAAGATTTTTCAGTCCTATGAGACATAAATTTAAATAGCTTATAAAAAACATAACAATTTACTAAGACTACGAGGAATTCGAAGAATACAAAAAAATGCTGATGATAACCAATCCAGTTCCAAGTAAAAATAGTGCATTCGGAATGAAATCGAAAAGATATATTGATGCCACCAAACTAATAATGATAGCAGCGGATGTTGCAAAATTTTTAGCTATATTGCCAGAATATT
Source organism: Litomosoides sigmodontis (assembly GCA_963070105.1). NCBI lineage: Eukaryota > Metazoa > Nematoda > Chromadorea > Rhabditida > Onchocercidae > Litomosoides > Litomosoides sigmodontis. The sequence continues at coordinate 8,254,273 of OY718806.1, forward strand.
TAATGCATACCGCAACGGATAAACCACCAATGCAATACCAGATAACGACAATCCAAACTAGCATATCAAAACCGTATAGCACACCTTCATTAAAAATTATTTCATGGTCCTAAAAGACTCGATAAACAAAAATTTCAATCATTTTAATTACCGAAGTAAACTGATGGGCTAAATGAAATCATGGCTGGCTTCTCCAGATTAACGACTACTATAAGTGTAGTTTAATAATGCTACTAACGACATGAATCCTGCACCGAGTTACCGGAAATTTCGATGATTACAGCGACTTTATCAATAATACTTTTACGTGTTTTTTGTTTATGAAACATATGAGTTACAATTACGGTTTTTTTGTGACATATATGACGATAAGCATAAAAAATCTCACTTTTTGTACATATTTATATGTAAATACCTTCATAATTGAAGCGGTGAAACTTGAAGGTATTCCAAACATTGACAACTGCACATTACGCATCCACACTGACACAGAGGGACTGGTTTTCAAAAGTTTTTCGAAATATATTCCTGCAAAACCGGAAAGAATGCAAGCAGAAACAGCAGCCACAAATCCTGAAAAGAACAAAAAATTGAAGAAGAATTTCACAGCTCACTCTTGCTTCATCATTAGAAAATCTTTCGGCCATTACAAACAACGTATCCACAACAATTTACCCGTTGTGATGCAGACTAAGAATTAACAAATCTTGACAGCTGTAAAATCTAGAAAAATTGTAAAAGTACATTATAGTGCCTTCCAGGTAATGAAACAGCTACATACGGGTCTCATGAAGAACCCACTGGTGAAAGTTTTAGAACCACTTTTTGATGGTTAATCAATTGGTGAGGCTAAACTGACAATTAAAATTGTAAAATTGTCACCTAAATAAGGGTCGTTCCAATATAATGCATTCTTTGTTCCATGCTGGTTCAACTGAACAAGACATATACCAACAAAAAGTACACCAAGAGACAACCATTGCTTCTTATTAATAGTTCTTTTCAACATAATTACTGCAAAAATTGCTGTCGTGAAAATCTTCAATTGCGAAGTTACCTGAAAATGTAAACTTATAATTCCTTCCACTAAAATTATGGAAGAACTACTTACCTTCTCTATTCTCTCCCTACACGCAATTATAAAATGAAAAAGTAACCATATATGCTGCCGCCTCCAGGTGAGATGCTGCCACATAAAACAGATTATTTTGTACGATATAGATTACCGCAGGAATGCAAACTTTGAAAGTATCTTTTGAATTATACAATACTTCCCGTTTCACAAGATGCAACATACTGAAATTCATTCCTTGGCATAACGCGATAATCAGTTAACTGTAGAACTGGAATTTATCCTAAATTTTCCAAAGGAAATAAAGCAACAACAAATCATCTGCTGTAGCTGTTTGCAAGTCCCGCTTAAAACCTCCTATAACACCAATGTGATGTTAAATATGGTGTCAGTTAGGCACTGATATTAATATTGTAAAATCATTCTTAAAAAAATTTAAAAAATTCATCACTTCTAATATACTGCGATCACACTTGTCAGCTAACTGACAAAATTAATCAACTGATATATGCTTGAGAAATTTTTAAGCATCAGTTAAGTAACCTGCTTACGCTCTTTTCTTCATAAACGATGAAAAGTAGACAGGTGATTAGTTTGAGAACTTCAGTGAAAAATACAGCAACTGATGGAAGAAACACCTTCTCGACAACTCGTACTCTCGAATACCGTAACAATAATGTATGTGCTGAATTCTGTAGGGTTAACCATATCAAAACGCTTAATTGTAAGATTATTCCCGGACTTCCCGTATGCTTCCGCACCACAGAAATGTTCATCTATAGAGTAAATAATTGATTTATATCATTTTACGAGTTACTTTTCGATATATTTTCTAAAGCATCTTATGCCAAAAATATTTCAAGTGCATATTCATTAAACATCATACAGCACTTACGTGTTGAAATTTCTTGTGCTCATTGGCTGACTGCTGATAACGATCAACCAACACTTCATCGTCCCTTCCAGTCATCAGAATGGATATGAAGATGACCGTCCTAAAATGAGGAATGACCGATAGATGATGTCAAGGAAGACTAAACTGCCATAAGAACCAAAATGAAGCAGCATAATTTGAACTGACAAATCCATGAATAATTCCATCTATGCATTTGACAGCTATTACTCCTTCATTTCAATTCATGTACTGGTGCATAAACACACTGAACGTTTTTTAACGTAGTGAATCTTTAATAAATCATCCTCCCCTCCTCCATCCCCATCACCTAAAAATCTATTCCGCTATTTGAACCCACACCTACCATTCTTACAGTCATGTATTCAGTACGTTTGGACATTTGTTAAGTATTTTAACAGTAGAAAAAGCATAATTTCTCCCGCAGAATGGCCACAGAATTGAACTGCGATAAAAATTAAAGAAACAGCTAATAACATAGCTTCTAAAATTAATGGTAAAAATTGCAATTTTATTTGAAGATTAACAACAATAAAGCGAAAAAAAATCAAGGAAGCTTTATATGTGTAAAATATTATAAGTAGGTGAAATATGTAAACAAACAAAGGTATAACGAATGCTTCTCAGATATGTATATATAGCAACATACAAGCTTTTCAGGAATGAAGCATAGAAATATATCTATAAATTCACAGATAATGACAAATGACAAAGATGTGAGCATGCATGAATAATTCATGTGGTAAAAAATATTTTTTTACGTAAATTTAGATACAGTCTCCAATTGAAACAAATATACCAAAAGCGTTTGCTCTACTTTATTACCGTTGTAATTAATCTGCCAACTGAACATTAGTTAACATTCATAACGAAGCATTTTTAAAAATGAAGTGAAAATAAGGACAGAGCCTCACGTTACTGCCAATAAAACATAATTAGAACAAATTCATAATTGTAATTAAAAAATTAGCCAAGTGATATGGCAAATAGAGAAAGGCAAATATGGCAGTTCAAGGAACGAGGAAGCCTAGAAGGTGACGGTAATGATATAAATAAAATATTCACAATACCAATATCTAAGCCACAAAATTCCTTTTGCATTCGGAACTGCAGAAAACTTCCTCATTTTTGATGACAAACCTTTGATTCAATAGCACCTTACTGCAGTACCTGCACCTGAAAACATTTGCGAAAAGGTACTACCAATTACTAATTATACATATATATGCACTTAAAGCATATGGATTCTTGCCATATTAATCACTTGCAGAAAAGAAAAGAATTGACTACTAACCGAAAACAATCGTCTCCAGCATGCCAGTGTAAGTCTTTGAATGAAATCCGCTGCTTATCAGGTGCTATTTTAATGCGGCAAAAGCGACAAGTCTGGAATGGGAGCTTAAAAGCTATCCAACATAACAGAATAATTTTTTGATTAATATCATGAGTAGCTTCTTTGTCAGTTACTCACTACTAGACACCAGCAAGTTTTTCTAATGTGCTAGAATGTAAACATCTCTTAATAAAAATTTGATATATAAAATATATAAAACAACATTTCAAGGCCCACCTTAGCGTATCTTTCCATATAACAATTAAAGCAATAAGGTTGCTCATCTTTCATCATGTAACGATGGCCACCGAGCTGCATATCGCATCCAAAACAACAAAAATGATCCAAGTGCCAGCTTTTGTCCTCAGCAAAAGTATATTCCTTCGAAAAAATAAGCTAAAAATTCGTAGCTATCATTATCGGTAACTGAAAAGCTTCCACTGAGACTAAAGCATGCAGAAAATTGAGGACTTCTGTTTCCACAGATATCCAATTATTCACGAAAGCATAATTTTCGGAAAGCCATGACTACTATACAATAAACACAGCATTACTGACTCTTTAAGAGATAGACATTATCAGTCATCAAATGATTCCATCTAACTTTTAGTTGTTATTCCATCCAATCTATCTATTGGTTCCGCTATTGATAATCATAAGTTCCTATCGCCCACCCCTATGACCATACGTTTGAAAGACAGCTTTTCGCTGCATTAGCTTTCACAGAATTTCTAATAAAGGAGTTAACCTCATCACAACCAGAACACCTCGGATAAACAGAATCGCCGAAGTGACGGCCGCAATAATAAATACCATCCTTATAAAAATAAAGAAGATCCACAAGTCTTTGATTGCAAACATGACATTTAAAGCAGTTGACATGCCACATCTCCTAAAAAAAATTGTTTTTAGAATCAGTCACACAACAAGTAAATAAAAAAAAATTGACTTGCGAAGAAGGATTTAAAAAGACTAACATCTGCTGATCCGTGATCTGTAACAACAGCAACTTCGCCAATTTGCAACTTCTTATGGCAAAACTGACACTTCTAAACTCAAAACTTTCAACAGCTGCTTGATATGAAAGCTGCCTTTAGCAAGTAACTAATGGTAAATGAAATAATTCGACATTCGCTTTATTAGCTTTCAAAACAAAATTGGTGATATTTCTAAACAAGAAACGCTTACTGAAGAGAGTAACTCACAGAAGTTATTGTGAAACACAAAATGAATGTGACAGCAAAAGTTTTATCTAACCCCATAATTGTCTTGTAAGTCCATGCTTCCATCCAATCCAGGTGCCGTAATCTTCCAACTGTCATTTAACGTATCCAGTTCAGAGAACTCAATCAACCTACCCACACCAACAATCTAAATTCCTCCAAATACTTTAAATTGCTAATTATTGCCCAATTTAATCTGAATAAAAAATAAACACAAGAAAACCAAGGAGAGGTCAAGTTTCTTAAAATGTCTTCTGAACAATGCAACGAACCTTTTCCTTTACAGTACTTACATACTTCGCATGTTTTTTCCTATCCAATTCAGTCTTCAAAGATTTCGCAGCAGATGCGTCAGAATCATGATGCGGTAACTAAAAAAAGAATTCAGATGAGAAAATAACAATAATATGGATTTTGAATGACGTGAATGGTCAGAAAAGCAGCAAAATTGTCTTCCTGAATAGAGCTTCGATTTGCTGAAGTTCCGAGGAAAAGATGTAGAGACGTCAGATTGCCTACAAAAAAAAAGAGAACAGAGCTGAAAGACGGATGACGACTACAATCCAATGTCCTCAAACCTGATGCTGCAATTTATGACGCCGATCTAGAGCACCTTCAGTATCAACAATAGGACGTTCGCTTGCTGGAAGAGCACTAAAGTATTTCTCGGCCAATACCCTGTCAGTTGTTGGAACCCATGTATATTCTGACATTTTGCTTTTCTCTTTATTATCTTCAAGTTTCACGTTGTACATCGACTCCAGCCTAATTTTCTAAAAGTCAATCAAGATGATGCAAATTATTTTGTGTAGATAATTTCAGATATTGTTATAAATTAAAAGCACAGTTTTATTTCCTCTACACATTTCTTTCACGTGAAACCCACAAACCTCCAACTTAGCATTAGGAGCATAAGCTTTTTCTCTGCATTTTGGTAACAACGGTGACGGCGCACGTAAACGTAACTTGCTCTCAAATTCGGGTATGAAGTCAAACAAACGACCTATAAGAGGATTAGTAATATTTAATATACTACTTTGTGATCAGTTTATAAGTACAATAACTACAGATATTTTTTTAAACACTGAGATTAGAGAAAAGTGCAATGAAATGAGAACCTATCACTATTTGACCATGATCCATGTTTCTTGGTAATATCACATCGTGATCATCCATTCTGCAGGAACATACTTTACACATTTTCCTGCGAAACAGTTTTATGATTATTTTCTACCATGCAGCAAAACGGAATATGCAAAGATTGTAAATATTTCTTTTGAGCATTAAGAAAATTACCTCCAGTAGTGTAAATCGAGGCCCGGACAATCACACTTTAAACAACGAGAGCCGGCACCGATTTCATGACACAATACATTCTGAAAACACTGCCAAAAATCTAGAATATTTCCAAGTATTTTATGAGCATGTAAAACATGTAGGGTAATTTCTAATTTCCAATTACAAAAATAGACATTAGAAACACTAAGTGCTACTCTCATCATATAGGAAATATAAAGAAGAAAACTTGAAATACATTCACTAATTAAAAATAAACTATCAATTCTCAGGGAATTGTCTCTGCAGTTAGTACGTGACAGTAAATGTACAGCCATCCATGTTTTCATACTCAATCACTTCCTTTCTGCCCTCAATCGCGAAAGACCGTCTTCAATTTTTCTTACAAGAACATAATTTCCTTTTTTCAACAAATATCAAGCATCAATTAAACCTTTGAAACCTTTGTCAGAGGAACTGGAGTTCACTCTTTCTTTTAACTTCAGTTTAACGTAAATAATAGCAAAAACCTTAGGTTTATTTTCAAGTTTGAAAATATCTGGATTAACGTGAGCGCCACGACGACAATCCACTTCACTAGTCATTGCTCCAACCATTCAACAGATGCAATTGGTCATAAGCTGAGTGTCAGTTCCAGTACTATTATGTTATCATTTGACAACGTCGTTATGCTGCAATATAGAGAGCATTGATCAAATAGCTGTCAAGATTCATTCTTTGTTAATATTTAATGCATTAAGGAAAGCGAAAGAGAGCGGGAAGAAATCAGAAACGCAATGAGCTGAAAATAAGCAGAGATTGGATTTGTAAAGCTCACTAACGAGAGGTTAACAAACTCATAAGCTAACGTGGAAGCATTCCTTGCAACATGCATCCTTTTTGCTGAATTAATATTTGGGAGGTGAAAGAAACCGATGACTCAGAGCATCTTCAATCAATTCAAACTGCCACCTTTCGAACAATGATATTACACTGCCTTAGCTGCCCAGGTATTGCATTCAGGAAAAAAGCAGGCCGAATTGAATGCTCCTCTTCTGGAAAATGTAGTTCCTAAAAACCACAGGTGAATTTTGCTCAGTGTGACACTATGGGATCAATTTCACAGTTTTTAGCACAGTGGAAGCAGAAATCACACAAAACCAGGGATGCGACAAACGTAACCCAAGGAGAGCAGGAATGTTAAACCAAATACTCTCCTGTTAGCAATTCTAAATGCATTTAAACAAGAAACGTCTGGAAATATTGAAATTTATGAATAAACGAGATGACTTTTACGATGAGAAATAATACACAGTAATTAAGGGATTTGTTTAACAGGCTTTGCTGACCGATGGTGACCGATTGCTAGCGAAACATTGAAAATTCATTCAGGCTTATCTGCTAGTTTGTATTAATGTGATTAATGCTATTTGCATGGACGTTCAACCGAACCCTGTAACATACATTGTATGGCTAAAAATGAAATTACAAGAACCTGAACCTTGAACTGAACTGAATTATTCCTAATTAACATTGCACTGTGTAACAACACATTGACTGAGTCATCATCGTGACAATATCAATCTCTCTTCCCACCTCTTCTCAGCATTGTATTTCTGTTCCTTTCTTTTTTTCTCTCACTACCACTACTACTACTACAGTTGGAGGTACTTATTCGTACGCTTGCTCTCGCACCCTTCCTGCTTTCTCCTCATACGTAAGCTTAGTGCTTGAAATGTTTTCAGAATGTTTGTTTCAATAGCAGGCTTCACATATCTGAATCAAATCACAAAATCCCTTGCATGCAAATATCAACGGCGCATGAGAGGAGGGAGTAATAATAAGTTATTTACCACCGAGCACTCACATTTCCCCCTCTCCTGCGCTCCATTCAGCTGAGCTGTTAATTGTCCTCATGCTTCCTTGAGTCATCCATCCCATGAAGGTCATCCATCCATCCATCCGTCCATCAGTTTACTACTTCTACCGATTGTTATGCTTACTGCTCGTCAGATCATTGTTCGTTCATTTATGGAAATTTCCTCCTTTGTCCACGTTGGCCTGACTCTTCCTCCTCACAATCCACTCCCAGCCGTCTATCTATCAATCATGCGACATGTTACTACTGCATGATTCGCCACCAGTTGTTCCCTCTGTTATTGTAAGTGGTAATTTCTGTGTCACAACCGGTAATCCAACAAATGAAAGGAAGTATTATTGAATGTGTTCCTGTCGTGCTCTGCTTCCATCAACTCCCATGAAATATCACATTGTCAAATAGTTCCTCAACTTTCTTCTCAATCTAACTCACGGCGGATGATCAATGAATGGAAAGAAAGGATGATGCGTAAGCGTACGACGGGGTAAATTTGAAAATGTTGAGCGAAAAATGTGCACATTAGAAGTGTGTTTATTACGTTGCTTGAATTTTAATCATAAAAAATACCATATCTAATATTTTATTGTTGTAGCACAATTTATTACATAATACAATGAATTTAAGCTTGAATGGTCTAATCAGATCATTACAGTAGGCAGGAAATACCTATCATGAATTATGGTACATGAAGAAAACAGATACGAAAAAAAAAATCACTTTTTCAATGTAATCTAATTTCTTCTAGCATCATACGTCATGCTTCCATTGCTGTCAATAACAATAAATTATAAATTGTCCTTTTTTCAAGAACATTGTAAATATTTAAAGTAAAATATTTTCAATTCATTATTTTACTATTTTCTCATCAAACAATTTCTTTTTTCATCCCTAAACTTCAATAGACTTTAGAACACCTTTTTTTCCTACTAGTTTCTTTTGGAAATATATTTTTCGAAATCATCCAGTTCAAATATATTTCCATATTTGAAGTATTCTGTTAGAGTACGACGACAGAATGTTAAGACGCGCTTTTTTTTTTTAACAAAAAGGATTGAATGAATAATGAATAATCCACCTAGGCGTTTGCAACTTCAGCAAATATTTGACTTAAAACCTAACACAGCCTTCAGACGGGTAAGGAAGAAGGTTGAGTCGGATGAGAGAACTCACAAAACTCTTTCGCAGCTTAACACTTCAAAATCTTAGTGAAAATAAAAATTAAACACAGTGAACAACTGTCATTTCATTCATCCAAACTTTATTAAATTTTTCATACTACTTCCTCATTATCTCATTTACATTAAAGGATGAATTTGTGATCGAACTCATGTTAATGCACAAAATCGTGATCAGAAATATGTCTCGATTTTCAAAAAGGTCCAGGAAAACGTTGGAAATAAAGGTTCCCAAAGAAAGCACTCATAAATTTTAATTGTTATTTCAAATATTCGTCATAGTATTTAAATGATAACTTTCGATAAATATCCATTGATTTAATTGCTACGACATATCTCCTACGGAAAACAACGATCAAATGATACGGGTCACATGGTCCAGTGATTTTTAAAATTCTATTGGGAAGTACTTAATATAAACAATAGTAGCAATTACAAGTATTTTGTGTTTTAAAACAAAAAATTTGAACTGCAAACAGCATTACTGTCAACGAACAAGTACTTGAAAATCATTGCCAAGCTTTTACGGGATTTTTAATGCAGAAATTCGACATCCTGGTTCTTCACCCGATCATGCGTATTTTCATTCACTGCTTTTGTTTGTATGTTTTACTTTTACAATTAGTGCTGGATTGATTCGAGAATTACGCTAAAACTTGCCTCACTCCAAAATTATTAACACAAAAAGAGGAGAAATTAATGAAAGCGTGAAATGAAAGAATCTTAAACAAACGTCGAAGTAGAATTTCATTCAATGAAATTTTCCGATCAGTTAGATGAGAATAATTTTAGTGCAAATAGTAACAACATTTCAAAAACAATTATAGACAGATATGACTTCAAATGAAGGAATTGAGCTAAATCTTGGATGTTTTTTTTTTAAAATACGATGTGTGAGGATTGCTGACTACACCATTATTTATATCAAAGTGAATAAGGCTTTCAAGTTCATCTTCCATCGAAGAGTTCCGATTTCATTCTTTTTTCACCTAAAATTAGATATCTTGATATGATTCAATAATAATCGAAGAATGTATCATATAATTTTTAATTTTTGAATGCAATAATTCCAGTGAAAGCTGTAATTGAAAGATGGGTAATGTTTGATTGGAGAACGTTTCATTATGGAATTTAATTTGGGATCATTCACATCAATAGGGAAGGCATTAATAACTGCTGTGCTGAGTATGTGTGATTAAATTAAGAAACAACGCATGGATATATTGTGAACATTGACACGAATTCCGAAAAATCCAAGCATGAGATTTTGAATCCAACTTAAATGCTTGCTTTCCTTCTATGCGAACTTCTGTGGTTAAATCCCATTCTCTATGTTTTTCGAGGCATCGATTTTCTCATGATATATTCTCTTCCAAAAATTAATGATTATTCTGCTTGTTTCGAAGTCGATTTAAATCGAAGAAAATTCGATAACTGAATGTAATCAGACAAGTCTAAATGATCAGTCCAATCAGTTGCTAACTGCATTACAAGACTGTTTCGCTTTATTTTTGGTTTAAGGTGCTACTGTTACTGCAAATGATCCACGTAGTTGATCATTCATTCAAAATTTCCTCAGAACACGTTTAGCGCGATAGCATTTTCAGAGCAAAATTGAAGCCTTAAATCAAGATGCAGACAATGATGAGTCAAACCTAATATTTGGTCACTTGCCGATTTCTTCCCTTTATTTTTTTAAAATTCAACAGTGTTTTTGAACCATGGATCGAACACTTATCGGCAATCTTGTAATTCCATAATTATGGAACTTGTGATTTAGGAAACACCTTTACGACGTAAAGACGCACATTCCAACATAGAAACAGCGTAACAACCGACCCTCATGATATTTCAAGATGGTGAACGACCATTACCTGTTTATTGTCACGTTCTGTCAGCTGTGTCATTCCGGAGGACGTCGGATAGAAATAAAGAACCCGAATCATCCAAAGTGAAAGCAATGAATTTGAAGGATGGCGAGAATGAGTTTAAATCGGAAAAAACATCTAACAAAATCTTTTTTTTTCTTCGTGAAGTATTAATTATTATGAACGGAGCGACCAAACAGGAATAACAGATTGGGATATGAAATTGATTCCATCGGGAATTGTAGCGTTACTTGTCGTCATCAAAAATAATACCATTCCCACAGAACAAGTGAGACCAAATAAACGATTGGAATTTAGATAATGTAAAATTTGAAGCAAAGAGATTACAATTAAAAAAGTAAGCGGAGAATACGTGAGGTGAAATTAATGTTAAAAAACTTGAAAAAAATAAATCCATAAAGAAGGTTATAAATTTAAAATAACTACATGACGGATAGTAAAGATGGATGTCGTCGACGCTATCAGCTAATATCGGATCCTTGTTAATTCCGTAAGTGGGAAAAAAGTGTTGGGCAATTTCTAGGATGTATAAGCAGTGGAGGTAAAAGGTTAATTAACTGTGGGAAGCAAACGCTTGCACAGCTCTATGGAACTGGCGAATGCACGGATTGGAAAAAAACCGTGAATTCATCTAGTGCCATTGAGTATGTGCCAGCAGCAATTTCACGTCCACTTCACCCGATCCGTATTCGGAATCGCATGATGTATATGAAGCTTGCATGAGGTGTATCAGGCTTTTTCCCACAACTGCATAATATTCACAGACATATCACACAGGAATTGGTGGGTTAGAAGATGCGAGGGAAGCGGATGAGCAACGTGAGGAGCGGTGCGCAAAGAAAAAGAAAACAAAAAAAAAGCAGCGTAAATGATAAGATCAACAGCCAGCCTCCTTCTGATGAGCCTCACTCGAGCGACTTGTGACAAACGGTCAGGTAGATTTTTGCCAAATGTTTGCGCTGAGTTGATTTTACCAATTGATTCGAACATTTATTCATCTCGCGTAATGCTTGCTACTCCAAATTCACCAATTTTTCTCTCAATGGAATGAGCGGTGTGATAGGATGGAGGAATGAAACAAAGACGGAATTAGTAAAATTTTCGGCCTCCTCCTCCGGCGCCTTCGTTACCGCTACCGGAGAGGCAGGATGAATGGACAGTGTCAACCAACGTCAACATTATTGCGGGTATTACAGCAGCACCACTTTCGTCGGCTATCACATCAGCAACATCGGCAACAGCAGCAGCAACAGCAGCAGCAACAGCAGCAACAGCAGCAGCAACAGCAGCAGCAGCAGCCGCAGCAGCCGCAGCACCAGCAGCAGCACACCAATTCATCCACCTCGTCGGGACAGCAACAAGGATAGCGAGTGACAGGAGGACAATAGCAACTATAACTATTGTGAGTGACTGAACAACCAATCTATTTACCCGACCGATCAACCCCGGCAGACGGTCCCTCTCACGCCAATCAGGGCATTATCACTCACTGCGTGCGAGACACATTACGCATACATACATTTATATATTATACATATACATTATATATGTACACACACACACACACACACACACAGACAGACACGCACAAACTGCTTTTCCGTCCTGCTCGCGCAACCTCCTCCCTCAGCCAGTCGAGCAGTCCACCATCCCTTTTATGCTTCTGGAACCAAGGAAATATGAAATCTTCGAGACACTCAACCCTGACACCACACCACAATCACTTACTTCCCCTCCTCTTTCCCTCCTCCTTACTTAATTATGTCACTGTATCCATGCTACCGCTTCTCTTCCTTACCGCACAACGTGAAGATAAGTTACGCTCTCAGTTACTGTTTTAGTCTAATCGCATCCACTCTTACTCTTATCATTTCTGGTTCACTCTGCTCTTATACCCTCCTATCCAAGCAAGACATGAGGAAACAAACAATTACCGCCTCACTTCCAAATTCAAACTTTGAGGATACACACTTATAGGTACAGCCACAAATGGTTACACACACACACACACATACACACACACACGGACAGACAGACGGACAGACACCTCAAGTGCGAGGTAAAAGTGTTGTGAGGGAGTTACCACCACTCCCTCCTGCCCTCCACCCTCCACCCTCCCCCGCTCCCTCCGCCGGAGGAGTAGCAGCTCATTCTTCCATTGTTCCGCTTTCTCATTTCCCGCCGTTATCGTATTGCCTTCATCCCGTCCGCGCCGCACCGTCACACGACATGTCCTTGGGCTGTACCAATTTGAAAAGTTCACTTCACTTCATACACCTCCTTCCTCGCCCCCTCCCATTCCTCGTCTTCGTTTTACATACCTCTATTCACCTCAACCAACCAAACGTTTACATACTGGAAAAGAGAGAGGAGGGAAGCGTGGCGTGTGCTGTACACAACGAACCCTCAAACATACAATAATCATCCGAGATCCCATCCTTCCACTTCTGTCCTCCCCTCAATCAATCCACCTCACATCCTCCCCACCCGCACTACTCCTTTTTCCACACTAACAATATCCCTCTTATTCAGGTGACAATTGATTTTGCTCGAAAATCGAATTTCTCATCAATTAACACGGACAGGAAATTCACATTTCACTCCAAAAAATTTCAATAATGGACATCGAGAAAATTTAGCTATATCTATTCGGATGGTGAAAAGAAGTTCATTTCACAGTCTATTACTCTAAAATTTATCCTACGGACGCTTGCATCAATCACACAATTTTTCCCATCAGCTTTCATTGCTCTGCTGACGTATGTTTGGTTTAACAAATTGTCCAAGAATTTTATGAATGCAGATATTTTGAATTTAAAAAAAAGTGCTGTCATAACAAGGGAGCTAAAAGGTGGTAGTAGGAGCTGGGACGTTTTAATTGTACAATTTTTTTTTGTATGCCTGTAACGACTAGGTGAGATGCGTGAAGCTCTCACCGCGGTGTTGAAACGGTTAATCAACAGCATTGAACAGCATTATTGTGGATATGGTAGAGTCTTTCATCTTCATCATTTCATCATAAGCCATTTTTATCAGTGAACTTAATGCAACATGCGGAAGTATGAATTTATGACTATCTAAGATTTCATTTCCATTTGAATTAAAATTCAATTAATAGAAGTGACATCATTTACGCTGGTTGTTTCATATCTTTTTTCCTATCAATTTACGCTGTTGAAACCCAGATCACGAATATTTGTTTCCTTTCTGAAGGAGTTTCACAATTGTTTTTTCGAACAGTGAGTTCAACACTTCTTCATCGTTCAGGGTGACAGAACTAGAATCCCCGATGCTTCCAGAGCTCTAAACAGCAGCTGATGAAGTGATTGAACTTTTAGCCTGACATCAAATGCGTGCTCGCTGCAATTCAAAGCAAAAAATTTTAAGTCTCATTTCTTTCCTCCATAATTTATCATTAATTGCGCAAAAAACCGCATAATTCTCCTCTTCACTGATCCATTCAGCGTGCACCATTGGCGAAAATGTGAACTTGATCTTTTCTCATTCTAATCGTTAACTGTCATAGTGTATCAAGGACGAAACTATAAGAAATGCTAAATTACCATTGATTTGAATTGAAAATAATAGCTCCATCAAAAATGTGACACCAGAAAGTTAGATGAGACGACAAAAAATTTATCCATCAAATGTTTTAGAAACTTCAAGCACTTCAGGGTTGCTGCTAGAAGTGAAATTGCAAAATCCATTATCTGTATCGAAACCACACCGTCGCTGCTAGTTTAACACCACCACCACATAGCCAGATCCCTAAAATGCTAAAAAAGAAATCCGTTATCGTCGCCAACGAAAATTCTGACAGCTTTTGATCATAGAACACGTACAGCTTCTTCCTTGATGGAATACAACAACGTCCAGCACACCGGTAACTATGAAGAAAAACTCGAAACATTACGAAATGTTTAATAATACAAAGTTGAGATGTATGTACACAAATAAAACTCTGGTAATATGCAGAAGACAAAAAAGACGAATAGACAAATCGCCTCAAATACAATATAGATGACATAAGACAAAATACTTCCTAAAATTAAAAGAAGGCAAACGTCTGACTGAGAATACAGCAGTGATATATATAAAATGATACATATCCAAAAACTATAAAATTAGTTAACATAATCATTGCTTAATAATTGTCAATTTATTTTATCATAATCAGAAAAAAAAACTGGAATTTTATCTCAATTTTCAAAGTGAACCACCAATTTGAAGGAATACTTGTGAGCCGTTCCATTATCTGAAAAGCTGACTACGCATGCTACGGAAATGGAAGTGAGCTGCAGAACTCACCGTGTAAAAAAATGAGAATTTGGACTAATCTCTCTAAGCTTTCTTCAGTGACGCAAATCGATATCCAAATTAACGCACTTCATCAAATCAAGCTCCTCTACCAGAGAATTTCCTACTGAGCATAAAATACGACATGGTAGTACTCGCTGCAGGATGACCATAGGCGAGCCATCAAAACATAATACAAAAAGCAACTAATCATTATGAATTAAAAGGAATAATTCAATACATGAACATTTTTGAAAGAACAAATAACTGACAGAAACATAACCCAACTGAAATGTAAATCCGAGCAAATCAGTTTGCATATTCTTCAGAATGTAGGTAATAGAAATGTAATTGCAAAATATTGACGTATGAACAATAAATAAGTAAAATGGCGGCATTGAAGAAACTTTTTCAAAAAGAGTTCTCGAATCATATCTCAACAGAAAGAAACGACTGAAAAATGATCGAATAAAACAAAGTTGTGAGCAAAAAACAGTAGTGGTTGTCAGCAGTGATCAAATACCTCAGGAGCTACAAACTACACACAACCCGACAAAACCAGCACAGTGAGAAAACTTCGTACAAGATATAAGATGAAGGGGACTTAGCTGTTCTGTAAAACTATCAGTTGAAGAAATCTTGCAGAAGTGTACGTCGTTTACATTCTGCCACATGCATTTGTGTTTCCAGATCACCTCGTTCCGTACTTTCTGCCCTCTCAACTTTCCAAGATAATTCTTCAATTTCCTTCTCTAGCTGAGCTTGCTGATATTCAAACTGAACAAATACATAATTAAGAAGCAAGAACATCCCAATTTCACAATGTCGTTCCCATAAATGTCCCACGAAGTTTTTCCAGTAATCATTGTAATGAACTAAATGATTTATGTCAGAAAGACTATAGACATACGTGCCTCAACTACCTCACATGAATTCATCAAATCCTTTGGAGTACTAAAATATTATACCAGCTGTTTTCTTGGTCCGTTTTCCATGTAATATGCGTATGGATAAGTGTACTGTAACGTGTAACGACATTTTGTAAGTAATGTAGCTGCTCTATGCAAATATTGCCAATCAATCCATGTCCCTTCATGCCCATTCACTTTCTCGTCGATTTTTTTCATTATACAGTTTCGCAAATCCTCCTCCAATTTAAGTGATTTGTGGTGGTTTTCATAACGTTCTGTAAAGCAAATTCAGCAGAGAAAGCGGTTAATGTACTTGTCTGATACACTAGAAATATTCTGCAAATCCTAATACGATAATAAAAACAAAATCACACCATAATAATGTAAATATTTTTCAAGTGCACGACGAGCTCTGACATGATTAGCCTCTTGAGCTATAGATGGGTTTTCTTTATAACGACTACACTCATAATATTCGCTTCCATGATTCTTCCAGTCTATAAAAATCAGAATGCAGAAATCAACCTTTCAACTATCTAAGTCAAGAAACGGAAATAAATTTGAGTGAGAAACTAATCAGTACGGTGACATTCTATTTGAAATTCAAATCTGCTTCGATACGATGACTGAACTACTGATTTATACGGCATATTTTTCAGGGTACCATCCTTACCTGCAGTGCACACTACACTGAAAAATGGGATGAAGATTAAGCTACGCATTGATGAGACCATGCTATTCTATATCAACCAACAGTAAAACAAGCTCTAGTAAACAGGAATCTCAAAAACAAAAATAAACGACCTCCAAAGCACATCCAACAAAAATGGTGCTTGCATTTGGCGCACTGCATATGATTGCAACCACCGTTTTTTTCGATGCATGAATGACAATTGGGACAATCCTTCGTATGTGCACTGAATCATAATGTGGAATTAACACACCAAATTATATAGAACACAAGAGGTTAGTGTTGTTTTATATCCCTACATATATATCATAGGAAAAAGTGTTTTTGATTATAGAAATACAACAGATAATAAAAAGTGATTTGAAACTATATTCATGCATGTTTACTAGGGATATTGCATAACAGCGAATTTTAACCTTATATAATTGGCAGTTTCACTATCATCAGCACATTTTGTTAACCAGTTACGTATTGTCTCGCAAGACGTTGGAGCATGGTAATCACAACCACACTGAAAACTACAACCAAAAACTAGATATAGGTAGGAAAACTTTTGATAACAAAAACTAGCATCATAAATTCAAGATGTTACCCAAATCTTCTCAGTACTTCAATAGACAACATGATTCGGTGATCCTAAAACGTATTCGAAGCAAAATACAAAACTCAAAAAAAATTGCTGATGATATTTGTCGCCCAAACATTGTCATCCATACACTTGCTAATTAGATTGTTGCTTGAATCTCATTCTAACTGTCTGGTTCTTAACCTTAGTAATCAATACGAGTCACTCCAGGCCGCCTATGACGAAATAACCTTTATGCGAAAGTTCTGTGCAACTATCGTCACATAGATACATGGAATGCTAAGCAAGATTTTGTGGAAACAAAATGTGGAACATACCAAAAAGATATTCGGCAATTGGTGCAAGTAACTTTCTTCGCTTTTTGACACTGTGCCTTGATAATGATATGGCAATCAACACCCGGACAAAATCGCAACTGTGAATGTGATTCAACACAGTCTTTGAATACCAACCTTTCATACTTATCCTTCATCTCTGTACGTTCACTCAATATCCTTAGTACAAAATCTTCCAAACACAGTAATGTACATCCACTTGCCATGCAGCTGATCCTGTAGACAATTCTGATCATTTTTCTTTCCTTAAAATCCACCCTTAACCCACCACCTTCCATAAATATAACTTCTCTTAAAACTCGCATACACGTAAAAGCTTCAAAAAACATGACCATTTCTATAAAAAGCCAAAATCGTTTACATCACAACTCACTTATATTTATTTAAGTCAAATGTGTTTTAAATGAGTTTGAAATTTGATCGATTCAGCTTTAGGAATGGAAACAACAATAGACAGTACGCATCGACATTCCACGAAAAGAAAAACCTAGTTTAAATTTCGGAGTGGATTAAAGATAAATCGATTAAGCTAGTGAAATAAAAGCTAACGTGATTGATAAGCCATTACAAAGCTGTGTCTCAAAATATTTCAGCCAGCACGCTGAACAGAAACTATGTCCACAGTCCAGTGCATACATTTTGGCACATTCTCCTTGTAATCTTGTACAAACCACACAGCTCATTGTGTCTGACTGTTGCTTTGAAGAACCAGCGCATATAAAACAATCTGAAATTCAAGCAGTAGCTAGGCATAAATACATAATTAACATAACAGTAAAATTGACAAGCATAAGCAATATACACATGCACTGGCAATATAACTATACAGCTGTAAGAGCCAATCAATCGTTGCGTGTGATGTGCGTTCAACTGATAGCACAAATGCACAATTCATCTGTATTTGTTAAAGACTGAAAATGCCGATGACTTAACTATTCTGTGTAATCTAACCATCGATTTAACAGCAGAAAAAAGGCGAGACCAAATTTACTATATATGGTAAGTTTATCAAAATTCTAAAAATATAATTGAAATTAACTGCATTAAACTTACCTACGAGAACTTTATAAGGATCAACGTTGTACAATTTGATTAATGTGGAGTCGTCCCACTTGTAAAAATAGAGGAGGAGTTTAGCAATTGACGATGATATTCTCAAAGTTGAAACAACATGATCCATTGTTCCTTGCAAGAGACGTTCGACCTGGATATTGTGAAATTAGGGTACACTGGAACACTGCTTCATCTAAAGTTCGCTTAAAACGTTATCTGATTTAAACAGCAATTACCGAAAGCTTCATAATGCATACCTCCTGAACTTTTAGACATACATATTCAGTGTATTCCGGATCTTCTCTTTCGAACATCTCTACTGCGCAGTTTTCGCCATTATAGTAGAAGTCATCTAAATGTGGTTTTCCAATAAAGTTCAACAGAAAATGTTCTGATGCTAACAGAAATATAAATGAGCAGAATGAACTTACCATCGTCGTAATCTGCTTCATCATCAGTAAAGGAAGGACTACCTTCAAGTGTGTCGCTGCAATCCATCTCCATAGAATGGAGAAGTGAGACTCCAGCTGAAAATAAATGAAATTTCACATTTCCTCCGACAGTGTCGACAGAAATGTGTGAATATAAGGTCCCCACTCAGCCTAATTTGTCTTAAAATTTTAAAGACGTGATTTATTCAACGAATTCCATTTACCTCTCTCTCCATTACCTGAATATATGCCATGATGAATGCCATCTGCCAGCTACTAGATACCCCGCTAACAAATATACTTTTTTACACACTCTGCTTCCATATAATAATGTAGCATGCATTCCTGACAATGACAACACCGAGATGAGCATTTAGATACGAAATAATTGTCAATAAAATTTATTAAACATGAAATATTGAAACATTTGTCTTAGATTTAAAAAAAACATCAAATGAATATTTAAAAAAATCCTGCATCGTACAAATATAAAATATTTTTCAATAGTATTAAGAGTCCAATAAATCCATCAAAGTTTAGAAGGAACTTGGATAAATATAAAAACTGAAAAAGCAACAAATTAAAATTTAGTAAGTTCATCGAGATGACTTTTACACAATGAAGTTTATATTATAAAAGATTGAAACGAAATTATGAACACGGCCAAAGTTCAAGGTTCATTATGAAGTTCAAATTTATACAACATGAAGTGGCAAATATGATTCCATTACAGAGATGTTCACTACCAAAAAAAAGATAGGACTTATATGTATACATAACGGCATGTTTACACAAACAGTTATTAAGATATTATTTGAAAATATTGGTAGTTTATATAGTATGAAACAAATTAAAGAACTCAAACAGCACAAATTGAATTTAAAACAGCTATAGAACCACTAACGCAATGCGATGCGTTATATACGAAAAAACTTATGCCACTGTAGACATGTAAATATGTTGTGCACGACATAACTTTGCATTATTTAAGACCAACGCTATATAGTCCACTAATTACAGTTACTCTACAACTTTTGAGAGAAATAAGCCCGAGCAATTATAAAGACAATACAGTTTAATGATCTCTGCAAAAACAATAAGATGAAGGAATCGGTCAGGTTAGCCTGCTATGGTTATTCTTTAATGGACAGTAAAGTTCAGTTGTTTGTTTCTCTTTGAATTTCAAAACAAAAAAGTTCACGTTTTTTTTGGTATCTAAGGCTATTAATGACAGTATCTGTGTATTGTCTCTGCCATGTGTTTCATAAGCAGTTGAATAAAGTTGGGAAAATGTCTTATTTATATCATCTGTAAACGGAAGAGGAGATTGTTTTGAAGGATAGAACACAACACAATATCCCTAATATTGAAATAATAAAAGTAAAAATAAAGTTATTTCGGTAAATTATGTGCTGAGAAATTTTGGATAAACAAATTCATTTGGTTTTGTTGGGCTGAAGTCATACCTTGTGGTGATGAAAGTATCTGAAATTACATTATGAAATGAAGCACCATTTCCTTCTGAAGCTTAATTTTATTAAAAGAAAAACTTCAAGAAGTATAAAATTATAAGACCTTTACCTGCCCTAACACAGATGCGAATGCACTCTTGTGTGAAGACAAGAGTAACCGACACAACTTATGTCGATGCTCATAGAGTTGTGCAAACAATGTTGTGAACTGGGGGTTAACAGAACCCATCGAAGCCTGGATAGGATTTAACTGACTGCTCCTACAAAAAAAAATCCAGAATCCAGTAACTACAAGATTAAAATATTGCGCCTGCACTAATGATAAAAACTGTAATTTTAAAGCAACGAGTAAATGATAC
Organism: Litomosoides sigmodontis; assembly: GCA_963070105.1. NCBI lineage: Eukaryota > Metazoa > Nematoda > Chromadorea > Rhabditida > Onchocercidae > Litomosoides > Litomosoides sigmodontis. The sequence goes on from OY718806.1 coordinate 8,275,166, forward strand.
AGAAATATGGACTTTTGCAACAAATAAGCGACGAAAATTGTTCTAATCGAAATATAAGAGCATAAAATTTTCCATAAATCAGAGTACTTTATATATTTCAATTCAAAATCGATACTGAAATTCATATATGCAGAAAAAATGAGTTGCACGGATGCCAAAAAGATGAAAAATTACTTTTCACGTCTTCGACGCTTTTGTCGCCGGTGTCTTATTACTGCTTCATCATCGATATCGTCATCTGACGATGTAGAAGCCGAAGACGATGATGAACTTTCCGATGACATCTCCCCCTCTTCCAACTGGAATAAACACATACACACTATTACTTTTCGCTGTAGGTTTTTATGCTCATAGAGAACATCTAATCCATTCTTTAGAACAAGGTACCAACCATTGCTAATCCATTGCACAAAAAAAATAAACATACTTCTCTCCTTATGACAGGATTTTCTGTTTCTGACTCAACAATTTCACGATTTGGATCCAGCTCCTCATGTTTTTCATTATCAATTTTTTGATCCACTTCCTGGATTTTCTCATCCGTTTCCTCGTCGGATTTCTTTTTCCATGTCCTTTTTTTCGATTCGCTTCTATGATTATAATTCGATGAACAAAACAAGATATCTTAACAACAAATGTAAATACATGAACAAAGTTCGTGATTCTGCAAATTTATTCCCCAAAAATTTAAAGCAGAACATATAAAACTGCAATAACGAATTGTATGAGCATTCACAAAGCATTATGCTATTGTCAAATATTCACTCGAAATATATTCTTTATTGAATTAACCTTAACTTTCGGATCTGCTGGTCGATCAATAATGAAGGCCGTCTACAAATTTGAGTTGATTCCACCGGTTTGTTAATAACAGCCCACGACTCAAATGATAGCGGCTGTCCATCAATTGCATAATTTCCTGAAATTCATAATCAAATGGAGCTAAAAAACAAGACTCCACTCTCTCATTCTAAAATAATGATCTCAATAAAATAAATTTATTTGAGTGATAGCTGGAAAGCAACTCAGGGGACACAATTAAACCATTCGAAAAGATCAAAAAATATATAGACTAAGATAAGAACCGTATTCATCTTCGTCAACGTCTAACTCTCCTTCCTCTGTTGCTAGCATGGTCCGAACTTTGTCTAGTACTTCCCCGACGCCCATTATTGTTGCTAAAGCACGTTTCTTTGTCCTACTTCTTACAGAATTTTTACGTTCAGGAGTATTGTCAGGAATGTATGATGCAGCACACATCGTGTAACTGGTGGAGCGTTGAATACCTTTCGTATTCTGTATTTCTTTTTTCCATATCCTAAACACATAGCATGTTTTTTATGCGAACAGTGTTTGAAACATCTACAATTAAATACTTTCAAATCCCAAAGTCCAAAACACATCTTCCAGTGAGTAATCGATGTGCTACGGAAAATATAAAAAGAAAGAAATCCAGCGACGGAATTCTAACTCTGCGCTTAGGTGGAAGTTTCTAGACTTACAAAATTCAAACAAAACCATATCCTATTTTTCATAATGTTTTTTAACCTGATGAGGTTATCAACATGTTGTCTCATCCATTGTGTTGGAAGAGTCCGTTGATGTCGCTCCAAAACATTTAGTAAGGCAATTTTCAATAAAGAATCTGGAATCCCTCGATGTATTTGACTCACTTCATCACACAACTTCCAGAGCTCATTTATTTCATTCAGTTCTGCCCAATTTGTTCGTGTATCATCAACATACTGAAAATAATTTCCATCAGAAATGCCGAGGTTCTAGATCAATATATTTCAGCAGTGTGTGTAAACCCAGGTCTTTCTCTCTCTCTCTCTCTCTCTCTCTCTATATATATATATATATATATATATATATATATATATATATATATATATATATATATATATATATATTGTATCAAAAAACAATATGTGATTAACGCAAACAAATATGAAGAAAAAGTTTAAAGAGTACCTGCTGTACGAAACTCGTCACGTCTTCCACCGTAACTTCAGGGGCAGGGATAAATGGCACCACAGCAGTTTCTGAACTAGATGCAATTGCTGTAGACGAAACTGAGGGTGATGGTTGGGAAGACGATGAAGATGGAACTAAAGAAGAGCTCACAGGTACAACCCGAGCATTAAGAATTTTATCACTTTCTGTTTTCATGTACGAAATATATTCATCCGTCGTCAGTAATCTGAAACCAGTAAGCACATTCATTCGTGGTAATGTTTTCACCCTGATATGATTTGAAAATCTAAACTCTAAATCAAAAACCTTCATTGCTCCAGATTTTCAGCATATTCTGATGCCATCAACCATGTAAGTGCAAACACTAGGACACTTAATTTAAAAAGCAAAAGATAAAGCCTATTAGAGTTCTTCAGCGGATAACTCATAAGTATATAATGGATTATTATTTTTTGATATAGGAAACCTCATAGTAAGTTGACGATCGCCTTCATCAATCTCAAATCCATCTGCTAACTCCAATCTGGCATCATTCGCTTCTTGCACAGTATGGAATACAATCTATAATAATTAACATAACAATAAAAGAAGTGCATTGCTACAAATACTACGCATCACCGCTTATATCAAAGTTTCATGAATCTCTTCCTACTTCCAAAAGTACTTCAACTTTATTTCAACAAAATGAATGGACCTCAGCTTGCTTCTCAGATGCTATGAATGGATCAGCCTCCAACTGTACTGTTTCGATACATTCGCTACCGAATATTGATGAAAGTAAAGTCTGATCAGTAGATGAAGACAAATGAACAGCATAAAGTCGTCTCGAAGCATCAGGATCCAACAGCTTTATTTTGAATGGCATGGGTGGTTGTACAGTTCGGGGAGTCGGTATCGGGTCATCTGAAATATCACTCAAAGCGTTTAAAACGAGAGTGGAAAAATCACGTCATTAGGAAAATTTTCCATTTTTAAAATTCGTTAACGTGTTTCAGCAAAAGACCTACAAAAAAGTTTAGACGCTTGTAACTTCAGTGGATTCCCATCAAACACCATTTTGTGAAATGCAGCAAATGCAGCCTTTGCTTCTTCTGGTGTTTCATAAACAGCACTCAAGCCACCGTGTTTAATACCATCTGCATTGACATTTAAAAATTGTACAATTCAATTTATCGGTTAACTCTTTAGTAAATTTGTTTGGATACCCATACATTTAGTTCAACGGTCGAAAATAAAAATGGATGCGATATGAAAGCCACGAACCTTTTGTGGTTTTATCAAACCACATATGAAACGACTCGCTTCTTTCGAGTAAATCCCAAAATTTTTCACTTTTCATCCATTTCCCGGGAAAAGCCAGCCCAAGAACACGGAACTTTCGCCTTGAGTCACTTGATTCCCGTGAATCCGTAATTTGTTCATTTGCTGAAAAAAATTGACGAGTTCAATCCTTTCACAACCATTCACATGCAACTGCATGTTTTAGTTTGTCAATTAAAGAAAAAAAAACCTAATTACCACTAAAAGCCAAAGCAAATACCATAAATAACTTTTGCAATAAGATCATGACATTCCACGACATAGTTAAAGGACTTTATCAACAATACGTAGTAGCCCCGTATGAGACCACGTAAAGAAAATCATTAGTTCATACATCTAACAAAACTCTCGACATGACATTGATCGCTTATCTTTGGTTTCGTCACTAAATTTTCATGTTCAAGTTCCTTCCGTAATAAAGCGATCGTTGTATCGGAAAGACTACTGCTGGTTTCAACTTCTGGTGTGGAAGGAGTAGAAACACTTCCCGTTTTTGTATTTTGCAACTTCGCTAAACAAGCTATATCTCCATTAATTTCACCGTTTATCCGAACTTCCAATATTGTTCTATCATCCATGCTTGTTTAACCTGCAAAATACTCTCAACAACAATTAAGTAACTACAATGTTGAAAGAATAATAAACCTTATTAACATAGAACAATTGGAACATCAGGTATATTCTATTCGTTCTTACACATTCCTCTCAGCCTCTTGTAAGTAAGCATAAAGATAATAGCTCCGTATAATTTGTTCATCAGCTTGATACTTTCCTCAAATGCGAATACGGACTTGATCGAAGAGATGCGGCGGCAACATGAAAAGCCTCGCTTCGCATATTAAGGCTTCGGTACAACCATCAGTTAAGTCAATACTGAATAAGCTCATCCATAAACATTTTAATCGATAACAGATGGCAAATATTTAGGCTAAACTAAATGCACTAGTAGGAAAAACATTGAAAACATACGAAGAATTTATTAGTATGTAGGGTTAAAGGTCGACACGTTAGTTTCTTCCACAAAATCTCATAAGGACAACTGGTCCTGAAACAATCCATTTCTACAATAGACGTGAAGAAATCTGTTAGCCATCACGTAATCGTTCACGTTTTCCATTATTTCATTTCGAAAGCTTCACAAGCGAAAGCTCACTAATACTTGCCTGCTCCAAAATGCCTACATTTTAAAACTTGCAAAATACTTGCCTGCATTGCTAATAAAAGTGTTTATGAACGTAAATCTTACTATTTTCCCACAAAATTACCTTGATAACTGACACATAAACGCAAATCTTACATGATTATACCCAATAATAATGTTAACCATCTACACGAACAGCTCACTAAATCCATAAATTAAAGCCAAACACAGAATGGATCATCATAACAAGCTCTTTACATCTACGCACTTCATCCCGTTCCCGTCTCTTCACATCACGTAAAATTCCATAGAAGTCATCGTAAAAGCGTCGCTCAGTCCTGCCTAATGCACATGATTTTGCAAAAGTGGTTGCATGGTGAGTGGAAATTCGCGCAGACGAAGGGATGTAAAGTTCGGACTCACCAATGCGCTGGAAGCAATGACGGGGATGCGCAATTGATGTGATAGACGATGCAGTAGTGATTGTACGGTGGAAGTAGTGAAGTCTTATTAGTTTCAGGGTATTAGCGGTTTGTAGAAGCAGGACCACCATAACAAGCCATAGTCGAAGCAACGTTGGCTCAGCTCTTTATGAGCGTGAGTACATCACAACACGACAACATCGTTACCTTCGACGTAATGGCATCGTTCGCAGAGGTATTCCCATGTTTGAACATTTGATACCTCTTATTTATCATTATTTTCAACGCTATGGCGTCTACTGTGTGAAAAGAATATTCCTTTCATGCATATATCGCTTCTAATATTTACATGATATAAATTGGCTTTAGCAATGGATTCAGGGCGATGTGATCGTAATTCAACAAAGAACGAGGTTTCAGAAGCCCCGTCAAATTCAAATGATCAATTAGAGTTGGGAGAAATATGTATGGTTTTGCGTCATGGAAGTTCTAGAAGACGACGTGCTGTTATTATTGATAAAAGACCAGCCGAAAGAGGATCGGGGAATGAGTATTACGTTCATTACGAAGGGACAGATCGACGTCTTGATGAATGGGCACAACGTAGTCAGATTCAGAAAGTTTTTGCGCAAAGAAATGTAAGTGCTGAAAAAGGATGACAAAGAATGGGATAGAGAAGAATGAAATCTGTTTAAAAAGTGGGTGCCTGTATATTTCTCGTGGAATTCACGATACACTTTCATGACAGATCTTACGGAGGTTCCATAAAGAACATTATATATCGCAATCCTGAAAATTTTTCTTGAAAATAAAGTTCTGTATTTTGATTATTTTTAAATGTTCGGTGATTGTAATTGGGAACTAGTAAGAAATTTTTTATTGCAGACATCAGTTGATGAGCAGAGGAATATAGCAAGAGTACGGAAGAGGAAGCATATAGAGGTGATCGAATCTGCTAATCCACATTCCAGTTTAACGGATGCAAAGACAGCACTTGAGAAAGAACACGAAGAGGTTGGCTAGCTATGTGTAGCGTATTATATTGACCTGGAAGATTGATTTCACTATTGTGTTAAAACTATGATTCAAGTTTGACTTTGGTATTCATGTACATAAATTCCTGCAGTTTGATAAACCGAAGGCTCAAAACTAATTGAAATTTGAAATGAAGTTCATTACTAGGGCCTGCATATTTTAGGCGACAGGTTGCACTTTTCCATAATCAAATGAAATGTGACGCGAGTTTAATATTAAGGTTACTAGAGTGAAATATATTGAGCGCATCAGATACGGGAATTACGAAATCGACACGTGGTATTTTTCTCCTTATCCAGACGATTATGGGAAAGCGCATAGTCTTTACATATGCCAGTACTGCATGCGATATATGAAGTTTGAACGAAGCTATCGCATTCACCTGCTTGAATGTCGGAGGAAAGAACCACCAGGCGTTGAAATTTACAAAGAGAAATCAGTGTCTGTTTACGAAGTCCTCGGTAGTAACAATAAGGTAAAGCTTTGTTCATTGTTGTATCTGTGTCTTTTATCTTTGCGTAGTCGTAGTTTTCCGAGGAATTTTGTTTGTAATATTTTCACTAGTCATTTTTAGGTATACTGTCAGTGCTTATGTCTTCTAGCAAAGTTGTTTTTGGACCACAAAACGCTTTATTTCGATGTTGAACCTTTCTTGTTCTATGTACTCTGCGAGGTTCATTTCGAGTTTTCTTTCCTTTGTTAGTGTTATCTATAATAAACGTAGATTTCAAGGATTTCTATGACATTTTCTTAATCATCTTATTGATTGATTTTTTATGGCAGTTGCTTGCTGCACTTCTGTGCATTACTTTATTTTTATGATCCTACTGTACTACAGGTTGATAGTCGAGGTGCTCAAATGGTGGGTTATTTTTCGAAGGAGCAGGGCAATCCCGACGGAAATAATCTTGCCTGCATTTGTATACTTCCGCCCTTTCAGCGAAGTGGTTATGGGAAATTCCTTATCCAGCTCAGTGAGTTTAAAACATTTAATTTCCGTGAGGCCATGTTAATTCTGGACTTGAAATTCCAACAAAGCTTATGTTTGGCTTAATTCCAGGCTATGAAATTTCAAAACGAGAAGGTTTGATTGGTTCTCCTGAAAAGCCGTTAAGCGATTTGGGCAAACTGAGTTATCGGTCTTATTGGTCATGGGCCGTTTTGGAAGTGTTAAGAACCTGTTCGAAAATTTCGATAACGGATTTAAGCCGAAAAACAGCAATTCATGTGAATGATATTATTGGTGAGTTGTTGGAGTTTCGAGAAAGTTGTAGGTAGTTTTAATTACATCATATTTAATATTTAAGTCCCTAGCTTCTTGAGGCGTTACCGAAGTCGCCAGGTGTCCGTTAGACAGCACTGAGAGACGTATTGAAATAATGATGTGGTAGTTGTGGTTGTCCAGGAAAAATTCATTTCATCATATCAGTTTAACTCCCTAATATGGTATTTTTTAGAAACACTTCACTCTCTCAAATTGACACGCTACTGGAAAGGTGATCATGTATTATATGTTACGCAACGATTTCTCCTACACTGCTGGAAAACAGGTGTTGCAAAAAAACCACGTTTGTTGTTACGACCCCGACTTCTGCGATGGCAACCACGATAGGAATTTTTATGGCTTCTTGTAAATCACCGCCCAATTTTCGTAAATTTGTATATATTATTGAAATGAGTTGTCGATTTGTTGTCAGTCGCTTCTAAAGTATGCTTTATTATGCTTTTTCATACTATAGTATAGCTTTGGTTTGTTTTATGTCTTAATTAAGCAGGTATATACAGATGCAAATTTGTTAGCACTATTACAAAAAATTATGTAGCCTGAAATCTATAGACATCGTTTTTTTTCGGTTTGTTAGGCAAACGCAGAAATTTGGAGTGGCATGAGTTCTGCGAAATTTATGGATGTTTATTTTTCAAGCAGATTTTTTTAATGTAATAGTGTCATAAACAGAATTGTTTCCTAATAATAAAGCTCCGTTTATGATGTTAATGTATTTCTTCCGTGTCTCACGATAATATAAATGTTTAGATGGCACAATATTTTGCGAGTTCGTTCTGATTATAAATTTGCATTTTCTCAAAAGTTTCGTAGCACGGCTTGCATGCTATTTATTCTCAGCGAACCGTTTTTGCTTAAATTCAGGAGTTGATTGTTTCTTTTAATTTATTATGAACCATAGATTTCGAAAAAATTTTTGGAAATGCTTCAAGCGTTTCGGCATGTTCAAAAATTCAAGATGTCACATTATTGGATCTTTTGATGTTATCTTTCCTATTTTCTGTGTTGTGTTTTTATTCGTTGCATTGAGCAGTTTTCGAGAACCATTCTCATTTATCTAATCTTTTTCTAGGATAAATCATTCTGTCCTTTTCATAATGAGGAAGATAATATTCGAGGTCTAATGCATCAGATTGATCAGTTTATTTCGACCACATTGTTGCTGATTTATGAATTCAGTGTTGTTGACAATTGCTCCAAGTGATTTTTCTTTTCGAAATTGTGTTGGACATAAAAGTACCGCTTTTTTTTTGTTCGAAACAATTTAGATGAGAATTCGCTACAGTACATTGCTACGGTAGTGCAGAACTTCATTGGACTATTTTTGCAACTTTGAAATGCAGTGCAGAAGAACGTTGCTGGGTATGTAAATGTGAAATTATGAATTATTTCTCATTACTTCGAAGTGTGTTTTGACAGTTGAGAACAGTGTATCGATTGTGACGTCGTGGTAGTGGTGATGGTGGTGACGGTGGTGGTGTGGTGAAGATGGAGGGTTCTAATAGCGACCTTGACAATGTGTCATCTGACCGATGGTATGGGTGAAAGACCAACCCAAACAATTTACCTGTCTTCATCTCTCTACTACCCCATCCCCATCTGCTAAGCTTCTATCAATAATACCCACACATGAAGTGGAGAAATAGTACTACCCGATACACCCTTCGTGATTCCTCCTCCATTTGGTACATTTTATCTGCGATCGATAGAAGTTTCTAATCTAACCTCTCTCTCTCTCCCTCCCTCTCTCTCCATGAAGAAGATGGATGGTCTCCACCCCTCTCTTTTGTTGACCCCGTAAGTTCATACCTCCGAAGCGGATGTTTTTGAATACCTTCAAACAGTTTTACATTACTAATACATCCATCCCACTCACCTGCATCTATGCATTTAACTTTGTTGGCTCTTCTCTTATCATTAATGCAAACTGTACCGCTGCCCGTCTGCTTTTTTTTTTTCTTTTTTTTCCATTTCTCGATGAGAGAAACGTCGCTGTAAGAATTTTAAACTTGTAAATAAGCAAGTCGAAATTTGTAAAATTTGAAACAAATACTTTTGATTTATGGAGAAGTTCGTTAGGAAGAATTTGGTGTAGAAAAGCGGAAGAAGAGATAGATAAATTAAGGGATTAGCTTGAGAAAACTGAATAATAACTTATCTGGCAAATAGACTTTAAAAAAAAAAAAAAAGAAAGGATATTACGAAAAGTAGTTTAATCCTTTTTGAAACAAAAAATTTCATTCTAAAAAAGTTTTTAAAAAATTTTTCTTTGAATAAAATTTTTACATATCAAATCAACCATAATTTATTTGTTGCTTGTTTGAAATTCCACCTAACTGAACTATATTTACTTCATCACCTCCTGCATTTATTTCTAAACTGGTCAATTTTAATTGTCAAATTTCGGTCCTCTTCTTTTTGTTCGTCAATTCTAATCTTTCTTTACATCAAATCATCAAAAGCTTCAATGATTAGCTTTGCTGAATGTTATTTGCTGTAACATATCGAAGTTAACATGCACAATGTACTCTTTGCTCATCTCATCACTTGCAACAGTTTTAATTTCTGTCTGACAGTGATAAAGTGGTTGAGGGAGAAACTGGGAAAGAAGCATTCAAAATTTGGTGGAATCATTGGTAGACGCTACCCACTTTCGTCAAAGCAAAGCAACACTTCAGTTAAATGAGTGTAATGAAAATTTGTAGGATAGCAGGAACCGTAAAAAGCATGCGAAATTTGCAAAATGTAATTATTTTAAAGAAGAGGTATAAATGGGTATCAAGGTGTATGATGTTAATAATGTACATACGTACATATGGATAGGTGTGCATTTGTGTGTGTGTGTGTGTGGGAGGGAGGGGGGGGGGGGGGGGGGGGGAATTTCATCGTTAAAACGAGTTTTCTTGCGTAGTTGAATGATATTCATCAAATCAAACTGATCCTCTTTCCATCCCTTTTCCCAAGATATACGTCGTGTCCCCCTTTTCCTCCCTGCTTATCTCTTCCCTCTCACGTTTAATTCATTCACCTCTTCTCACCTTACTTACAGATGAGTGCATCTGTTTCAATTATCCAATTTGCTTCATCTCCTTTTCCTTTTTTTTTCCTCTTTTTAACTTTTTGTCATAATTATTTAATTTATGATAAATGTAGCAATTCGTGTAAGTTTAAATGTTTGATTTAAATTTGAGAGAATTTTTAGAAGCTTTTTGTGTAATTATTATATTTAAATGATGATGGTATAGGTAGGTTATGATGATATTTCTTTCATCGTAGGCATAGAGTTACAATCTATTTCAATTGAAAGTTAAGAAGTAAACCGATTTTTTTCCTTCTCGTTTTATTCTTATTGCTTCAAAAGTGTTTTGGCTCGTTCGTTATTTTACCTGCAAGCCATAAGTTTCATTCATTATTTCATACAATTTACTTCAGTTTTTCATCATTTCCACTTTTTATCTTTTAATACTATCGAACTGTTGTTTATAATTTATTTTTTTTTCAAAACAGTTGAATTTCAAACTTACCACTTTGGGATTAGATGAGAAAATTTTAATTCAAAATATTTGCTAATTAGTGTGTAAGAATTGGATTATTTTAGAAATGTATTTGCATCAAATATCACTAATAATAATAGAACAGAAATTAACGGATACATATAGAATCCTCAAAATCTATGATATATAGACCTGTCAAGGTCGCCTCCATCTTCGCCACCACCACCACCACCATTATGCGGTGATCATCATAACCACCACCACCGATCGCCATCACCTCTATCACGATATCACAAGCAGTATGCACACACTGTTTAACTGTCAAAACATACTTTGAACTAATTGACAGTAATATTTAATACTTTTACATTTAGATATCAGATGAGTGGATAACATGTATAAGCAAGTAGTGAATAACATCTATTGCACATTGCATGCAAAATAAACATTAATAAATTTAAATCATGTAATTACATGGTTCACATATTATAACATTTACTGATGCTGTTCGATTTTAATATAAATATTTTCGTATTGTTTTTGTGCTTATTAGTAGTGAAATAAAAAAAAAATGGAAGGCGATTGATTTAATATTTCAGTGAGTTTTTTTTTGTGTAATATAATAATTTTACTTGGTACATTATTACTACCTCATATTTTTCTTCAACATTTTCAGTGCAGAATATTAAATTCAATTGATCTAATACTTTTGATAACTTTAATTTTCACATTTCATATGTCTCCCTTACATGATAGAATGAGAAAAATAAAAGTGTAAGAAATGAGTGCAAATATTTTCTTGCTTATCCGAACAGAACAAAACTTAACAAAAACAGATCTTCGGATGAATGAATCACTTAGAACTTCTTGTTCATTTATTTTTTAATGCACAAAATCAATGATTTTAAAACGATAACGATCATAAGTATGAATTGAAATAATACGTAAATTTAAATTTATGTATTTTACTAGCACCGAAAATATTTCACTCAATTTATGAACTGTTTACAAATTTGAGCTTTTTTCCTACAAATCTTCTGGAATGGATATGTTTTAAAAATTTTGACACCAAATAATTGAAATCCTTTAAAAGGATTATTTGATATAAGAATGTCACTGGTGAAGAGATTTTCATTTCATTTTTTTTTTCTTTCTTTCTCTCTCTCACTCTCAAGACAGGAAGAGCGGAGAGGAGAAATGGATGAAGCGATCATTTTAAAAGAAAAAAACAAACTTATTCTCTGCACTTGTTAAGCATCTAACAACCTACTTTGCAGAATGAGTAAGTCATAATAAGGATTGGATTTCGAAAAATGTTATCGCAAATTTTTATTTCCTTGATGTTGCTACCTGTGGTTCTGTCAAATAGCACGGTCATATGACTGAAGAAAGAAACTCAACTATGATATTTGATAAGTCTCACTGATTTTGTATTACTCTTTTTTTTGGTGTGTAAAAAAGCTACTATTTCTGAAAACTGCATCATCAGAGACCTATTCTAGGCAATCGTTATGAATTGTTAAAATCTTTATTATGCTAAATATTTAAATTAATGTTCATAGTGATATTTAAATTGAAAATTGGGGAAATGAAAATGTCTTCATTTAGTAGTAATTCTTGTAATTAATCAATTAACTAATTTTACTAGTATTTTTTAATTAACTCAAATATTTGAAATGTTATTCATACTGAATGTAATTAATTCACGTGTTTCATTTCAAAATTTTTCCTTCCCTTTCATCAATTTATAGGATCCTAATTATTTGATATTTTATTTTCGTTCTACCTGTAAAATGCTATGAGTCATCCGAAATGAAATTGCAAAAAAGAAATTCATACTTATTTTTTTAACAGTAGAAATGTAACATATGAAATAATAAACAAACTGCTTCAACGGTCAATGATTAACGAAAACAACGTACAACAAACATTCCGATCATCCTCTTTCACACTTATTTGCATTATTATTTAACAATAACATCATCCTGTACTTATGCAAAATTTCAATGAAATTAATATGAAACATTGAAAAATCACGCAAATAATTATTATCAATTTAAATTTTACATAATTAGTTTATCATTAGAGAGAGTAGTATAATTTGTACATTACAAGTTTTATTGTTTCAAACTTCATTGTTTTCATATTAAAATATTTCAAAAAATTTTAAACATTATATGAATTATTTTATTCAAACGTAAACTTACATGTTATAATAGTTAAAATTTTTATCTTCAAATATTTACACTATTAGACAGAGATAAGCGAAAAAAAAGATTTTGAAATATTTTGGAAATTTTTGTATGTCTATAATTATTCGCTTTTCTCTTTCTCTTTCTCGCTCTCCCTCCCTTTCGTTCTCTCTTTCGATCTTTTCCATTAAAATAATTTCTCATCGACGGTGCGTAATGGTGTGATGTATTTGTAGCAGTAGGAAATTCGTCTTAGAAAGAATGGTTGATTTGATCAAAGAATGTGTGTCATCAATGAAACTTTTGGAAAATGTTACCTCCCATATGCTGGCAAGCTTGTCTTCCACTACAAATGCATTACAATAATAAATTTTCCTTTTTCTTATTCAATTAAAAATAGCGAAATAAAGAAATATTTCAACCAAAAATTATCATTCCCTTTCCTTTATCTCATTTTTCATTAGACAATAAAATATGCTCAATTGATTTCATCAAATTTGAACTCTACATTTTTTCCATCCTACCTCCATCTCTTTCTCTCTCTCTCTCTCTCTCTCTCTCTTTCCCTCTTCTGCTGCATTCCCTGTTCCTTTCTTCTTTCTTCAATTTTTTTTTTAAATCACAACAATTACAGAGAATACAATACGTTGACAATGAATATCATTTTTACTAATTCATAGATTTGTTTGGGCAGAAATGAAAGAGAGGGCGACACATATTCTGAGCGTTCAGTGAAATGAAGGAGATGACGAGGAGCATTCGGAACGATACTTCTACACGGGCAATGTTAAATTTCAACCTGCAATTCATTCCATCCAACAAAGACCAAGTCTATTGTAGTAGCATAAAGTATAGCGAAGTAGCTATGAATTTGCGATGAGAATAAAAATGGGAAGTAGGGAAAGGTTAAAAAGGGAAAAAAAACAAGAAAAAAAAAACAGGTTTGTATTTATATTTATGTTTTACACAACCTTTCTGTTCTGTTGACAATTTTTTCTTTTTTTCTGTTTTTTTTTTGTTTGTGATGAAACAAGCGAAATAATTTGATGAATTGAACGAGGAAATTATTATTTAGAAAAAAAATGAAAGGAAGGAAGAGAGCGAATTGAATGCTTCGATTGAAAACTTTGCTGATTTGTAAAATAAAATTACAGTTAGCAATAAATAGTTGAATGTTATCATTTTAAGTCTCTTGTCACAAAAATTGTAAGCACAGACCTCTGATCGACCATCGTTCAAAATTCATGAGGAAACTAGCTGTAACAGTAATAATAATGTGAAAAATGAGGGAAAACATGGGGAGAAAAAACGACGAAAGCAATCTTTTTTTGTAGAAATTTCAATTTAAACACTTTGATAATATTTACTTCTTCCCTTTTTTCCTTTTTTATTTTTTGATTTGTTGTAAAAATAAGCGACTTCTTCATTCCGTGTTTTACTTCAATGAGAAAATGATTTTGAAATTTGCACGAGGACAATTACGTTCATATAACAACTGATTGTCAATAATAATTAATTAATATAAGCGACTTCATTCTGATTTGTAAAATAAAATTAGAGTTAGCAATAAATAGTTGAAATTAATAATTAATAAATAATAATAATAATTAATAATAATAATAATTAATAATAATAATTAATAATAATAATAATTAATAATAATAATTAATAATAATAATTAATAATAATAATTAATAATAATAATTAATAATAATAATTAATAATAATAATTAATAATAATAATTAATAATAATAATTAATAATAATAATTAATAATAATAATTAATAATAATAATTAATAATAATAATTAATAATAATAATTAATAATAATAATTAATAATAATAATTAATAATAATAATTAATAATAATAATTAATAATAATAATTAATAATAATAATTAATAATAATAATTAATAATAATAATTAATAATAATAATTAATAATAATAATTAATAATAATAATTAATAATAATAATTAATAATAATAATTAATAATAATAATTAATAATAATAATTAATAATAATAATTAATAATAATAATTAATAATAATAATTAATAATAATAATTAATAATAATAATTAATAATAATAATTAATAATAATAATTAATAATAATAATTAATAATAATAATTAATAATAATAATTAATAATAATAATTAATAATAATAATTAATAATAATAATTAATAATAATAATTAATAATAATAATTAATAATAATAATTAATAATAATAATTAATAATAATAATTAATAATAAATAATAATCAATAATAATAAATGGTAATGATTAATAATAATAATTAATAATAATAATTAATAATAATAATTAATAATAATAATTAATAATAATAATTAATAATAATAATTAATAATAATAATTAATAATAATAATTAATAATAATAATTAATAATAATAATTAATAATAATAATTAATAATAATAATTAATAATAATAATTAATAATAATAATTAATAATAATAATTAATAATAATAATTAATAATAATAATTAATAATAATAATTAATAATAATAATTAATAATAATAATTAATAATAATAATTAATAATAATAATTAATAATAATAATTAATAATAATAATTAATAATAATAATTAATAATAATAATTAATAATAATAATTAATAATAATAATTAATAATAATAATTAATAATAAATAATAATCAATAATAATAAATGGTAATGATGATGATAAGTGCAGATTATTTATTATTTTGATGGTAAGGTAAGTAAGTGCACAAAATGTTTATTGCTTGGGGTAAGTGCGTGTCGTTTCACTTCTCCTTTTACGCCTCCTCCTTCTAACCATCGGCAACTGTTCTCTGGAAGAATCTTCCGTTTAAATCGAACTGATAAGGACTGATAATCACTCACTATCTCTATCACAACCACCTTTCAAGCGCAAACGATGGTGTGAGAGAGAGAAACAATTATTAAGAAAGGTGAAATATGGCACTTCCAACAAACCCGCAAAAGCAATCATATTCACCCGCTCGTATCTCATCAATAATATCACATCCTCTGCAGTACTTGCCGCTTTCCACCCTCTTCCCCTCACCTCTTCATCCCTCACATTCTGTTCCCTCTACTCTACCCCTCCATCTCCATCACCTCTGGTATCATTCTTCTGTTGCCACACTCTTCAGTTACTAACACTACCGCTACTGTATCGCTACTACTGCTGCTGCTACTACTACTACTACTACTACTACTACTACTGCTACTGCTACTGTTACTGCTACTGCTACTGCTACTACTACTACTGCTACTAATACTGCTACTACTACTGCTACCACTACTGCTACTACTACTGCTACTACTACTGCTACTACTACTGCTACTACTACTGCTACTACTACTGCTACTGCTACTACTACTGCTACTGCTACTACTACTGCCATTACATTCATTGTGTAGTGTCAAGTAGCTTGCATTGATTTGTTTACTTGTAAGTGAAATTTACAAATTGGAAAATGATGATTGATGGATGTGAGAGAAAACAACTGGTGGAAAGGGTGAGTTCACTGAGGGAACTTCACCTCTCACAAAACAAAATATTTATATTTTAGATTTCATTTAGATTCTTCATTTTAATTCGATTTTTTTTTGGTCTGAACTTGCTCAAATATTACATTGCTCTCGTTTCTTCATTCTTTTTTTTTTCTGCTATTAATTCATTTTGTGAAGTAATATGGGGGAAATTTCAAAGGATATGTCGTTTCTTTTCTATTTTTTCTTTCTCCCTCTGTCTCTCTCTCTCTTTGTCTTTCTTTCTTCTTCCCGCAGAAATGGTTGCCAAGTGATAGAAGCGTTGTCTTGATCGATAGAAAAATCAAATATCCCTAGTAATTAGCCAACTTCAAAAGGATAAAAATTTTCAGTCTACCTTATATCTTCATACTGCCACTACAACTTCTAACTCCCTCTTTTACTGCTATGTTTCGCAACACTCATGCTAATCCATCTCATACCTGTTCCCTCCTTATCTATTTGTAAGACAAGACAGTCTGTACTGTATCGTATCTTAATCTCCTTAAATTTTTTTCTGCATTTATTTTTTTTCCAAAATTTTCGTTCTATTCATTGAACAGGTACTACTGTGTAGAAAATTCACTTATATAATTTCGGCGATCATTCCCACTGTACTACTACTACAAATTATTACCGTTTCAGTGCTACTCAAAAATATATGTCACATATTTTCATTCTTTTCTTAAAAAAAATGTAAAAATTGAACTGAAGGAAAAAAATTAAATGAAAATTCTTACAGTTGCAAAAAATATTGCTTGCACTTCACGATTATTTTACTCATCCATCAGAGCATTTCATGTTGCAATCACACATATTTTAATTCGTTCAACATTAAATTGCTTATTAAGGATTTTAATTTGCAAAATTAAATTTTCAACAATTAAATTTTTTCAAAAAAAATTTTCAAAATTTCAAATAATTTTTCATTCAGTATCATTCCATTTATTGTTATGCAACGCTGTGAAAAACAATGATACGAAAGTATTTTGAAAAAATAAACGTTTCAATCATCAGTTTTTTGTTAAATTAAATGAGTGAGGGAAAAAAAGGAGGAATTTATGCAACAATTCGCTGAAATTTCCAAAATGTAACTCTAAGGATTGGTCAGAACTTTTGTTCTCTTTGCATTTTTTGCAATCATCAACTATTAGTTATTCTCTTTTTTTTCACTGTTAATCTTTTGGCATAAATTATTATCGATGTGCTTAAATAAATCAATTAGATTTAACATTTTTTTGGAATATAATGGGAAAAATTTAATGTTAAAATTTAAAAGAAAGAGTATGTTTAAATGTGTGTTATTAATCTTAACAACCACTAATAGACAACAGTGCAAGTGTATGGATCGAGAGAGATCAGTTAGTGAAGAAAGGAAGGAATGCTGCTCCAAACGTTTGAGAATTTAAAATAAAGGAGAAAAAAAAATTTTTATGAATTTTTATGAAATGTGTGTGACATCAGTTTGAACTGATCCGTCGTCGTATATGTCGTACGTATGTATAGTGTGTGTGTGTGTGTGTGTTTCATCATTCTCATTAAACACAACAAAATATATGTTCCAACCTGTGTTCATTGTGTGATTCCTCATATCCTCTTCCTTCACCGTTCCCATGCCCTATGCCGTTTTCCGCCATCCGTATATCCCGTTGATCCGGTGCGCCACTTGGCCTTTCCTCCTCCTTCCACTCTGTGAGCATCATCCGTACGCGGAATATTTAGTTACGTTTTGATGATTCCTCTTGCTCTTAGTTGAATTGTGCCTTCCTACCCCATCTCATATCTTTCTCATGCTTTGCGCTCCGCCGCTCCGTGTCCCGTCACTTACATCGCACTTATCCTTCCTTTCTCATTCACACGATATCAGTTTTCACCACCGTCACTCGCATATTATCTCAAACAAATTTTTTTTTTGAATCACTTTAGTAGCAATGATGAGGTGATGTGTGGGTGGAAAGCACGCACCTGATGTGTTGTGTATTTTTTTTTACCACTGCGAAATAGCTAATTGTAACGTTAGCTGTGAGGAAGTTTCGCAAAGTAATGGCAATTGAAATTTAATTAAAATAAAGAGGAAAAAGGAAGAAAATGTATGGAAAAATTTTTTTTGAATTTTTTTCCACCTATAATACAGCATGCATGAATGTTACATTTAGTTCGTTTTAGGAATCAAAACAGGAAAAATTGAATTATAATTAATTTTCTTCCTTCTCTTTCAGGGGTTTCATTTGATTTTAACAGTAATTTGTAGTGAGTTGGGTTGTGTTGTCATCAAACAGCTGCTTGTTTTCTCTTCTCGAACGTGCGTGCGCATTTGTCCGGTTGATTTTTTTTTTTAATTTTCGAAGGTTTCACAATTTCACCGCAAGATTGATGAGAAGTTCATATTTATAGCATTCATATTCTTCCATTATTTCATAATAAAAAAAAGGTTCACATGATTAGTGGATCAAACAAGGGACACTGCGAAGTGGGAATGATAATAGTGGTAACAATCATTTCAGAATTTCATCTTCGTTTCTTCAGTAAATATCTGTGTTAAAGTGTGGAGCAAATTACCTGCATGGTCTTAATAATTTCAAATTAAAAAAAAAAGTTAATTTGACCTTTTCCTTTCATATGAAGTACAAAAATTCAAAAAGAATTGTTTTTAATGACAATATTGCGTTTGAAATTGTTACCTTCGTTTTGGGAATTTTAGACTGGCAGAAATGAACTGCTGTTGTTGGTGGGAAAAAAATCCTTCGATTGATAGAGAAGGTTTTAGTAAAGGGAGAGAAAAAAGACATTTGTAATATAGGTCACTTTACGAATGACACCGTGTGATTCAAATTTAATATGAGCGCAAAAATCAACTACTATTAATGTTGTTAAATGTAGTGTAATTAGTTCTGGCGTTCGAGAACTGTTGCTGTTGTTGCTGCTGTTTCTTGCTTATATGGATGAGGTTAGGTGCTGAGAGGAAAGAAGAGAGAAAGTTGTTCTTAATTTTTAAATAAAACCCAAAAAGTTCATCTCAATTTTAAATCACTGCAATCTTTTCCAAATTTACTTTATGTAAAATTATTATTTTAAAATGAAAAATTTCTTGTCGTATTAGTTTTAAAAATATTTCAAATACCAGTTAGTTTGTCAGTTGTTATATGATGATAAATTAATTGTTGCATTATCATTGGTTGAAATGTGAAAAATAGGTATGTTGCTTGACTTCTGATTTCTTGTGTGATCTATAATTAAGAAGTAAAGCATCATGTGTGATCATTGAATATTGTGACCTAACTTTTCAAGTTCTGAAAATCTTATCTTACTGATAGTACCATAGTTGATCACTCTTGAACAAACCAAGTTCTGTTCATCATTTCTAGGGTATGTTTTGTTAGGATGTTCGTTGTTACTTATTTCAAAAGAATTTTTTAGCAGCTGAAAGTTACTGAACATTGATGCATGTAAATTTGCTGTAGCAAATTCGAATTAATTTAGGAAAGAAGATATAATCGTAAACAATTATTTCATTTCTAGTTTTGCTTTATACGTTCGAAATATTTAATTATTGAAAGTAATAGGTGTAATAAATGAATTTCAGATGGTACAATTATTACTAGTTCTGCTCTATTGCATGGTGCTAAGATGCGAAACGAAGGAGCTACATTTGACAACTTCTGATGAGGGATATATGACTGTTATACAGGGATTTGCTGCACGTCTCGAATGCATGCTTAATACGTGTGTACGGCATGCATCCACTGTAAGTTTGTAACTAACAATCCAAGGGAATTTATATGAAATGAACTGTTATTCAAAATTTCTACAAACGTTAGAGGAATAATTTGTTTAGGAAAAAATATTTTCCAGGAAGGAGAAGTGTATGGATTAAAAATGCTTTAAAACATTTTATGAGTGGTGGACAATAGTTGTGTCATTGCAGGTAATATGGTTGAAAGATGATGTGCCAATATTTAATTCAACGAAATTTCTGGATAGTTCCGGTGTGGATGGCAATTCTGTTTTGCTACAGCATAATATTGAAACTGATAAGGATAAGGGTATGTATCTGAGGAATCAGCTTTTGAGATCGAATAAAAAAACTCTATTTCATTTGGTAGTAGCAAGCATTTTGAAGAGAAATCTCCACTAATGATATAAAGTCGGCAAGATTTGGAATTAAAATTTGAAATAGTGATTACGGGGAAAGTGTGGAAGAATTGCTGTCTCTGTGATGTGGAAGTTACAAGTAATGCAAAAAGCAGCTGAGAACAACATCTTGGAAGTCAGGAAGCATTAATTAACGAGCACTGTTTTTGCATATTTACAAGAATTAAGTGGATAAAATAAGTTTTAGGATATACATGGGCGCTGTTTTCAGAGTGTACGGGTAGTTGTTCTGATTCCAACGTTTGCGCTGACGGTTCACATTGTGTGGACAATAAATGCTGTCAATGTGCTTCGGAAGATTTCACACTTGTTTTGAAAAACCTTACATTCGAAGATGCAGGTCGTTATCGATGTCAAATATCCAATCAGCCTCAGCAACTGGAATTCCAACTGGAAGTCCTCGGTAAGCTCTTGATGCACTCATGATTTAACTTGATTTTGATTGGTAATGATGGTGCTAAATAAGGTTACATGAAAAGCCAAAATAGTACATGCTAGTAACCTGTGAAAGTTGAATGCTTAACGGGGATAATGCATGTAATCGTCATCCTCTCATCCATTTTTCCCCTCATTTATGATTTACTCGTTTTTTTGTTCAAACTTGAGCTCTTCTACAATGCTGAATTATTTTAATGAAATGAAGAGAAATTTCAGAGAGTGGATTAAAAGGCGGGTTTCATGAAAATATAAGTTACGATTACAGTAAGTGTTGTGCAAAAAAGGGAATTTCACCGTTGTGTCAGGCAATGTGTAAACCGAGGGACATGCACATACATCATTTCGACCCTACGAGGTAGGCAACCAGGAGTGGTAGTTCTGTAGTATTTAATATTTATTTTACAAAAAAATTCATTTTGTTCTTTTGTTAATGCATAATTTTTTGAAGAATATTATATGTAGCATGTCGTAGGCTGCTGCACAAGGTATACTGTACTGCAAATTGTGAGAGTAACTTCACTGCTTTTAATCGACCTCTGTTGGATGACAGGCTAAAGCGCGTGTTATATTTTCCTTCATTTTGGTTGTATAATTGGAAAAAGTTCTCTATTTCAGCTGTAAAACGGATGATTACAAAAATTTCTTATCATGTGCTACGGAAGGTGGAAATAGAAGTCATGTGCAGTGCTGTAAAACGCAACTGGTGCCTTCATTTTGCTACGACTTCTGCTCCGGGAATTTTCAAATGTTACACAAATCTCATCGATTATGCTTGTATTATCTTCCGGAAATATTTGAATGTTATAATCGTGCATACTGTTAGTTTTTACTCATAATATAATTTAACTTTTGGGCTTGTTTTCCCTTCATTTTACGATTCGATTCTGCAAATGCTTTCTTTTTAGTGCCGTTTCCTGAGCATCCACAAGATTTAACCGTTAATGCGATTGGGTCAGATGAGCTACGAGTGTGTTGGCGTCCACCACAACCTCAAACATCAAACAAACATCTTGAAATTGATCATTATACCGTGTATTATAAGCAAATACCATCATTTCCATTCCTAGGAGGAGATGAGTGAGTTTTTTGCGCAAGCTTTATCATTTTGCTTAAAACATGCGCTTTCTTACTTCGTCACAATTTAAATCATTTCACCACTCTTTGCTCCAGAAATTTCAGCCATGAATTTTTCGCTCTTTCCATTTATTCAATATTCCTTCCACTTTTTCGTCATTTAACCAACACAAAATAAATGGTTTATATCGGAAATCAAACATTATTGTCCCTCAATTTTCAGTAAGAAAATGAGATGCGCAAATTTTGTCGTTCTGCATTAAATAGATTACACTTTACAATTATTGCAGTGGAATACCTCTTTTATCGGGTGATTACGAGGAAAGTATCCCAGGTGGAGTGGCTGAAGATGATGTAGCCAGCGATGTCACACCATCCGATGTTGGATCCCTAAAACGTGGAAAACGACAGACATGGCTTTTTGTCACACATGACTCATCCACAAATGATTCAACCGTTCGCGAATTTAAGTTCGATGAGGTAATGCGAACATATCCCAAGTGCTAATTTTCTGTGGTTGTGATTTCTTACATAAAGAATGTATTCACTGAAAAACATTCGAATCATCCGTCATTGTATGATAAGTAAAGAAGAAAAAGACGGAGATGAAGACAGAAATTTTGCAGGTAAATACGACAGATACATGCGTTACGTTAAAAGATTTACGCTCAGCAACACGTTACATTGTGTATGTAACGGCGTCCAACGAATATGGCATGTCGGTACCGTCATCACGAGCTTTGGCTGCAACGAATGCGATTGTCACACCAAGCAATTCGACACTACCGCAGATCGAGCGTATTCCTTACTCTTTTGTTCAAATTTTTGTAATACCACACACCACATCACTCAGAAGCATTGCTGAAGGTCGAAAGAAACTTCCTTTCTCAAATAACAAAAAAAATTACCATCTTTATAAAGAATTCAGTATTGGAAGCAAACCGAAAGTCATTGTTTCGTAACAGAAAAATGTTCCATTTATTGCAGCCGCTAAAAAGGCAAGTAAAAGTAAGCATGGATCTAGCTCACGTTAGATCAAGTTTATCCTTTTACTTTTCTTTTTGAGACTAAGCTATAGAATTTTTTTGTACTGTTTCAAGTGAAAACCTCCTGTCGTTGAAAGTTTAGTTGCACTTGAGTAGAAAGCTATTATCTTACAGTTTGTCTCAGTTATCATCTTACTCTGTTGCATGCTACTGATTCGCACAAACCTTTGCTTTTCTCAATTAAGGAAACTTATGCACCGATGCTGACAGTGGCTTAGACCATCAACATTCATTTTACCTTTATATAAATGCACAGAACGACATCAATAGCGTTAAACGCATGTAAAGAAATCATAAGATAGCTTTTGCTATCACTTCCCTCGGGTTCGTCTATTTGATTTTTGTCTGGGAAATGAAAATTTAAAAATAAACAAAGCGATCATTTTGATGAAAGTGGATTGTCGAGCAATTCGTATGTGTTGACATTTTGAAAACAAAATGTCGTAAGAATCGTGGCAAATGCCGTACAGTTGGCAATTTTGAACATCAGAAAAGATTGGACAGTTTTAAGCGACTTACCATCGTGAAGTTGATTTGTCAAGAAAGGCAGCAATACCGTTTTTTTATACCCTTACTTTTCTCATTCTCATTATTGTAGAAAAATGAAAGAATGCTTATAAAGTGATTCTTTTTACGATACTGATTAAAAGAATGAAGTGTAAGCACCACAAATGCATGCTGTACTTATCGCACTTGAGGTTGCTCATGTTTTGTTATTGTTGGTAGCTTCTGTTTCAATCAGAGTTTTTCCCTTCACTACTGTTATTGCATCCTTTCACGTCATAATTCTTAGTATATCAGTTAACTCCGAAATACGATTCAGGTTACTTCTGAAATTCGAACCTTAAAATTGAATTTTTTTTTCGTTATGATTGTTCAAGATAATTTTTATTATTTACTAAATGAACTTACGATTCCATCATCTTTTTCTGAATGCTTATATTTGCCAAGAATACGAATTTCTTCCATGATCTGAAAAAGAAATGAAAATATATGGAACTGTTATTAAATGTAGATAATTGATTACAAATATGTCTTTGGACGTTATCGTCCATCGTTTTTCCATCAAGAATCCTTCTAGAGTGTTGCGCGTTGAATGAAGTATCATCGTACTGCGCTTCAAAAATGTGTGATGTACGAACTATTCCGAACGCCTTTGAAATGATCGCCATATCGACATCTTGTCGAACTGAATGGTCCAAAGTTAGTTTGGATTTCTCTTAAAACCTTTTCATTCTAATCTTTACATCAGAAGTTATTTTTTGATCATTTCTAATTTGCAAAGTTCTTGATGTGTGAGTCCCGTTCCACGATATATCTGGGAAAATTCTAGCATTACGGCTTTATGTGTTATTTATTAAAACATTGGAGAATCCTGCTAACACAGATAAGAGTACTGGAATAGGAATACTTTAGTTCACGGTATTCAAGATCATAGAATCTGTGATATAAATGAGTCTGCAAATATTGAAATGAAGAAGTGTGAATTTTGAAA
Organism: Litomosoides sigmodontis; assembly: GCA_963070105.1. NCBI lineage: Eukaryota > Metazoa > Nematoda > Chromadorea > Rhabditida > Onchocercidae > Litomosoides > Litomosoides sigmodontis. The sequence goes on from OY718806.1 coordinate 8,299,786, forward strand.
TTATAATTTTTATGTAATTAATGATTGAAGGTGAGTCCATGCCTTGCTGATGGACGCAATCACACGGATTGTTGTATCAAGAAAGGTGTACAACATGATTGTTTAAAAATATGTGGCGGAGTTGCTGAACCTTTAACAATGCATTCATTATTATGTCTGAATTTGGATATATCTGCGATTTATCAATGTTTACGGCAAGGCTACGGTATACATTATGGATACTAGCTAATTTTGATTTCGTAAAATTGCGGTTTAAATTTCGGTTTAATCGTCGATACTTTTGCTATACTGATACAAAGGAACAACGTTGGAACATGAAGTTTTAGAATTCGTTCGTCTTTAATGTAACTCTTCGAGTGTATTACTTTTCAGATACACGACCTTCTCCACCTCAGAATGTAACTGTAACAGCTGTAACAGAAAGTTCTGCTGAAGTTGAATGGACAGAGCCAGCCGTAAATGCGCATCTCGTCGTTTCGTATTCGCTGTTTATAAGGAAGGATGATCGCAGTTCAAATGTCATAGAGGTGTGTCAAGTAAAAAAGTTTTTAGTAAAATCAGTAGGCTTCACAGACGGGTTGATGAGAAGGATGACTTTTATTTTATTGTATGCGGATGTACGATTTCCCCAATCATGTAGCCCTAAAAAGGATTAACAAGCTGCTTCAAAAGCAGCGAAGAGGGTCAGTGAAAGCCGTGCTTCGTCATTGGGAAACCAAGATGTAAAATTGTTATAAATTGCAGGTACATAATGTAACTTCACCACACACCGAATATGGTCTTCTCCCAGATACTGAATACACAGTCTATTTACAAAGTCACGGAACCACAGGTGACAGCTTGATGTCGACTGCTCTAATTTTCTTCACACATCCTTTGGTGTCATCGTTTTGTCCACATGGAGAACCATTGTATGATCCGAATGGACACAGGTATTTCCTGCTTACCGGCTCATTTGTTTTTACAATCTTAAAATGAGTTTTTTGATGGATATTGACTTTCAGGTATTATTGTGGTGCTGGTGTAAGGGATTGTCCATCTGGTTATGACTGTGTGGTAGCTGGGACTTCTGAAACCGATACATTCTGCTGTTCCAAACGTTAGCATATCTTTTGATAGTTCGTTATTGTAATAAGAAAACCTCTAAAAAGGAATTTCAGTAGAACTGGTAGTGCTATGATCAGGCTTTCTTAAACTATAATTAGCTCATAAAAGATGTCTTCAGTAGTGTTTATTTTTAGCCTCAAACATAAATCTTGCAAAAGATTGCTGTCAACAGATGCGGGTGTCAACAAGTTGTTTGTCCATGTGTTCTAACAGTACCCCGCTGACGTCAGAGTGTTCAGAATACGGTGACATATGGGTTCAGTGCACTTCAGAAGGACATGACCATACGAGATGTTGTGCGGAATCTGGTGATTCTTTAAAATTAAATTTCGATTTTGTAATTTGTGTCAACTTGTTTATTTAATGGAGAATTTTTGCAGGCATACCGGATGAATGCATGTCGGCGTGCAGACATCCATTCACCCTTAAGAGAGAATGCATAGAATACACTCCAATGTTGGCTAAATGCTATTCATGGCTTGTAACAAATCTTCCAAGAGCTGCTACAAATTTAGAAGTCACCTCCAGAAATTCGTCTTCAGTTTTGTTTTCGTGGGATGTACCACGGCTTGCAGATGTCTATCAAGTAACACTGAATAAGGGCACTAGTGTGTTCAGGCAGGTTAGGTTTTAACAATCGCAATTATTTTTATTATATAGAGAACAAATTTAGCGGTGTTTTTGAAATGCCAAGTTTTCTCCGGTTAACGTGCAACTGTACGTTGAGCATATCTCACATAAGAAGCTCAAGATACCAGTTGTTTAGTCGGTCAACGAGCTCATAACTGTATCTGGTTAGCAAATGATTTTGTTTTCCTAAACGTTTTCGAATGTTGCATTTTCGAATTTTTATTTACATCGTTTAGGTTAATGTCACGACAAATTCTGCTCGTATTGACGATCTCGAACCAAATATAAATTATACAGCCTTTGTAACTGCATTCAATAAGTATGGATCGAGTCCACCATCATTTAAAATTTCGTTTGAAACGTTACCTGACAATGGTAGGTGTTTTAAACACTTCACATTAGGATAACGTAATTTTTTTTGTTCTCCTGTTTGAAGAAACACTACGAGAATATTTTCAGCAAATCATTTGAAATTTTGGAAAAAGTTCCCTTCATGTGCTTTTATCACAAATTGATATGTTTCAAATTCTATTCAGAGCAAAATGATAGGCCAGTGCCACCGTTTGGGTTGCATATTGCGTGGAATCATGGGCGACGTGCCAATATTACATGGAATTGGAGTTCAGTTCGTCATAATGGAGAAAGAATTACTGATCCCGTAACGTTCACAGTTAATTATGTTTCGATTGGAAATGCATCTGTTTGGACTTCGGTACTGCTTCATAATCACATTTCTGTTTTAAGTTTTGCTTTTTTTTTGAATGTAAAGAAATAAAAATTAGACTTGCTTCCGAGTTGATGCGATAAGGAAGAGATGGAAGTTTTCGAATTCGTTCACTTGTTAACTGTCATACTTTCAGGCTAAAACACAAAATATGTGGTATGTAATGGAAAACCTAACAGTAAACTCTCTTTATGAAGTATATGTGTATGTAAGTGACGGCAATTTGCAAAGCAGGAGTTCATCAGTTATAACCATTCTTGCTGCTCCAGGTATCCCTATTGCTCAGTAAATTAATATTTTAATTTTATTTTTCCCTGATATTATTGACGTATGATTTTAAACAGTAAACTGTGCAAATATGGATCTCAATGCTAGATCTCTGTAACTTGTGTAGAATGCATTTAGTAAGCTTCAAAGGACCAATATTTTAATATTGAATCATGTAATTGATTAATCAGTTTTCCTAAATTTTGAAATGAAAGATATGGTGACATAAGAGAGACGCATCCAGGTCTTCCTAGTAACATTTCTACTAACAGCGGTGTGCAAACCAGTGAATGCTATTAGACCATTATTTAGGGCACAAAATTTTGAAATTAAAAAAAAAATGTTTCTTTTCTTTTCTTCACAAATACGTCATCAATGAATTTAGACGAATATTCCTTACCGGAGCCACAGATCGTAGTCACACCAGAGAATGCAAATCGGACCTATCGTGTGAATGAGCAAATTGGGGTTAAATGTACCGTTCACAGTGAGCGAATACTTAACTTGGATTTGTTAATTGGAAAGACATTGGTAATTAACGTAATGTTTCTTAAACAAATACTGCTTTATGTTAATCGGTGTTTGAAAGGCATATGTCATGATGCTAAAGGCTTCATATTGTCCCTTTAGCAATAAAATGTAGCACATTTGCCGATTGATTAGCTAATATTTCTATCAAAATTAATACTGGTAAAGAAATTAACTTATTACTCCTAATAATCAAGAAACATGCAATTGTTTGTTTATAAAGAAGCATGTAACATATAATAGTAAAATTCAATTTTTAGATGCATAGCGAACCGCCAAAGATGACTGTCGAAACATTTGTAAATGTGGATGAAAACAATAACCTCATAACGTGCACAGTTATGGACGCTGATGGTCGTCAGAATCGTGCTCAAATGCATATTTTTGTACAGTGTATGTTTAAAACGTCTAAATTTTTTAAATCCTTAAAAAATTATTTAAACAACAAGCAAATATGGAAATGCACAGTCACGTTACAAGCCATTTTCACACATTTCTCTGAAATTATGGAACTGATAAAAAAACACTGAATGACTTCATTTAATTTTTACAGTTGGACCCGTTGTAAATATGGTAACGGAACAGATCTATGCCTATGATGATTTATCAGCTGAAATCCAGTGCATTGTACAAGGTTATCCAGAACCCAAGGTGGAATGGCATTATCGAAAATCGCCAAATGCAGCTCGTACAGACCGTCTTGACGACCCTGTTCTTATGAAGACGACAGCTTTAAATCAGTATCTTCACACACTTCTCGTATACTTTTCAGAATTTTTTTTACTGAAGTTGGTTATCTGAGAAGAGAATTCGAGGAAATTGAATATGGGGAGAGGCAAGATGTGATTTACGGAAGTTTTTCCCTCCTGAAAATTTTTTTTCAGAATTTCTATTTTAAATACTGCTCTTTTAGGCCGATTTTACTATCAATATTGGATAAACTTTTCAATTCAATCTATTCCTTTTTCTAACGTTCGCCGGTTCCCTTATCCTTATTACGAATATTATCAGTCTTTTTGAAAAAATGCATTATTCATCATACATTTAAATAGTTGAACATTACAGTGTCATGAATGGAGTGGTCGCACGGTGATGAAATCTTGACTGTCACAATGCTTTATCCTGGTTGTGCTTCTTGATGGAATCATATTGTCTTCTTTTTTTAGATAAAGAATGTAACAGGTAGAAATGGGATATACTCTTGTAAGGCGATTGGTGCAGATGGTACTGAGGTTACAAAAGCTGCCGAATTGAATATTGCTAAAGCTGCTCTACCGTTGACACCACGTTTCATATTGCAGGTATCCTTGCGTAATATTTACTGTTTATTTGTAATATTTGCAATAGCTTTCATGAATTATTATTTATCGAAATGCAAATTATTGTTCCGCAAACAGAAGAGTCTTTGTAGTGTTGTGCCGAATCAAAAATATCAGAAAAATGCTTGCGTGTCTGTTCAGTAAATCCAGAAATTGATGGCGATTGTTCGGCCTTTTCAGAAGGTTTCTACTGTTTTTACGAATTGATATACTTCGTAAATGTTGTAGGAATTAAAATTGTTTCCCTATATGAATGATTGATTATTTTGTGAGTATTTTTGAAGAGAAACATTTCTGTAAAGCAGACATCCTTTATTTTTAAAAATGGTGTCTCGAAATTGAAGAAACATCTTATTCGAACGAATTATAGACCTATTGCGATGTGCAAACGATGGACGAGATCATCGGGCTTGTTGTATGAGGGCACGCATTCCATCAGATTGTTTAAGTATGTGCAGCGGTGGAAAGGTTTCGAACAACGCATTATGTTCAATGTTTGCGCCAAGAGCCGTAGCCTGTATGATTAGGGGACATGAACGAGCGCCTTCACCCCCCACGTTACTTCGTTATGAAAGCGTGTCTCCTGATTCTGTCAAGGTTATTTCAAATCGACTTAGGCCCATAATTGCATTTCAGGACAATATAATTTAGGACCTAGTTATGAACAATTAATTTTAGCAAACTTAAAGGTAAATCGCAAATTCTATTCGTCTTATTTGTCGGTGAAACATGAATTGTATCATGTCAACCATCACTACCATTGTGCAGGAACTGTTGATCGTACAGACGATGTACGCTATTCTCGACTCCTAGTAATATTGGACATTTAGATATCGTGGACCGAAACAGAAGCTGATCCATACAAAGTATATGCCATATATTATCGTGAGGAAAATAGCGATGGTGACTTTACAGTTGTGAAGACCAGCAATACTGAAGTTGTCATAGATGGCCTCGATCCTAATACAAATTATGACCTTGCATTAGTGTCTGCGAATGCTTTAGGCCATTCACCATTTTTGGAAACGAAAATCGTCAATACTCTCGGTAAAATTCCAAGTCTGTTGTCAATTTTAGTTAGTGATACGCTTGAATTTTCATAGATTTTGAATTGGCGACTTTCTACCTCGAAATTTTGTGAAAGTTTAGGTGAAAAAATAGAACTGCAAATTACAAACTAAAAAAATGATGCCTGTGCTGACGAAGAATGAGTTGGAATTATTAGTGCCTAACTAACAATCACCTGGCCCTATTTTACATATAAGTAACACCATGAATATTGAGCTAAAAAAAACTTCCGATTTCACTAATACTGATAAACTTATTAAATACATTTTAGGTTCATCACGAAGCCATACATTCGTCTCGGCATTTATTTTTGCATTTCTCATCGCTGCAGCAGCATCATTTGTCGTGTATACGATTCGGACAAATACTTGGCTAGGCGTAATCCAAAAACTTCATCGGAATCAACCACTTTCAGACCGAGATCCGTCAGTAGCTTTTGAAAACCCAGGTTATGGTACAGAAGTGCAAATTCGAGGACTGGAACACTCGGACCCAATTGGAGCTACTGAATGGCAGAATGCTGATCTCGAAGTGGCAGGTAATTTACCGACGGAATCTAACAATGGTATGAGGTACGCGAAGCTTAATTCCTCTTAGGCCTCTTTCTGGACTGAATTCGATCAGTGCTCCCACTAATTTTGCTCATTTTTCCTCCCGATATTTCGACTGCTCCGTTACATCGAAATAGTTCGTGTTACAACACATTTTCGATATTTTGTTAAACCAAACCAAAGACAATGATGCATTTCACGTGAAAATGTTGCGTCTATTTACTATTTTACGGAGCTTATTTTCTTACTGTTATTGTTGATGCGCATATTGTGATTCTAGTATTACGGAGGGAAAATTAAAGTCTTTGCAATAATGTTACGCTTCCCTTCTTCCTTCCCTTTTCCTCTCTTCTCCCTTGAACATCATTAAATCTTCTTAAATTTATTTGAAGAACGGGTTAATCATTTATTCTCGCATTGTTCATTCTAGGTGTTTACTGTACAAACATAGTTTTTTCTTTCGTTTTTTCTGGTCGGATGCCCTTACCAAGATGCATGTGTCATGAGAGAAATCACTTGTTTTGTTCCTTTATAATAAAATATGTCTAACATGTACTATGGTGTTCGCTTATTGTTTTGGTATGTATATTACTTCTGTTATCCCACATTAGAATATTCCTAAAATTCTATCGATAAGCTAGCTCTCCTTGATGTATGATTCACATCATGTTGTGAAATCCTGACACCTTACATGGAAATGTATAAAAGTGGTTTCCTGAAATTTCGGGAAAGAAAGGTCGTAATTAAGCAGAAGTGCTCTCTTTTAAATATCATTCTTGAAGAAGCTGAACATACTACTGCTTCCTTTTAAAAGTGTGGCTTAGACAGTCGTGGGCGAGTATGAAATAAACTGCTTATGCTGTGCATATGTCGTTAGCCATAAATGATTTAAAAATGTTCTTTAAAATGCAATTTTTACTTCAGCAAATTACTCTGAAACCAGCCTAAAGCAGTAACAGTTGGTTCTCAATAAATAAATAATGAACAAAAGAAGCTAACAAAGAACGAGAGATCTCGAGTATTAGTCAATGTGTGTTAGGTTCCAAGAACATAAATTACGTTTGAAAAGCGAATAGTTGTATTAGGGGTATGGATCCAAAAATTACTGTTTTGTAACTACTGAGATGATAGACTGATAAACATATGTAGATAAATCATCAACAACAATGAGGAAACGGTATATATATGGACCTCTCACACAGGAAATCTGCATAGACGTTTACGTCGGAGTATTCAAAAATCATGTTCCTAGCTTTTTATACGCTTTTTTACATGTTCGTCGGAAGAGTTAGGTTCTTCCGGGTTCTTGCATTGCTCACTTGTATCCATAACAATTTCATCTCCATGTACACCTTCATCAATGTAGTGATCAAGGTCACTGGCGCTACTATCATCGTCCTGTCCTTCTCTGTATTTTTTGGATAACTGTTTGAAATCGAGTAATGCCTTTAAAAAAAAGGAAGGGTAAATTATCTGAAATAAACTGAAGAAGATCAGGCGATTCTTATCATTAAGCCAATCACACCAGCATGTTCAATCATGAGAACTGTTCACATAAAGCGTCTCATTGTAGTCGAACAGTTATGTGTCAGACATATCCTCAGTAAAACAGGTTTACGATGCTAGCTGTAGTAAAATTAATAATAAATTAAAGTGTCCAAATAAGTTAATAATAGAGAGCAATTTAAAGTTTCCGCTTAACAAAGACGAAAACAAACTTCTTCAAGATCCCGCAAATATTGCCCTGTTCTCCCATCCCGATCAAAACACTGCTTCAGTGATTCTTCGTCTTCTGGTTCCTTTGTCAAATTTTGTTTCGCCGCACTCGTCGCCTCAGCAGAAATTGTATTCAACTGTTCCAAGATCTTTTCCATTGCCATCTCAGTTTGTCTTAAACGTTCCTGAAGTCCCTTCAGTTTCCGTTTTCCTGAAAGCTGGTATGTATGACCTTCGGGTCACTGAAGAATATTTCATATTAAATTATTCTTATTAACTACCATTTTTCCTCTTGAAATAGTACGGTAATTTTCTTTAATGAAATAGGCAAAAGGGATATTGAATAAATTTATACCAATGCTGCCAGCGCGTCCATCACTTCGACCATAATCTTCGTCTGATTCACTTTCCGTTGATGAATAATCATGCCGTCTAACTCGTCGTTTCTTTGACTGAATTCTTTCAAGAATATTAAAATAGGAACAAAACACAATGCTTCTGACATACGAGGAGGATACGGAAGTAAAGTAATTTACGTATTGTTTGTAAAGAAATCACTTGTACTACTTTTTGAGTTGATAGGTTTTCGACAGCTATACAGAATTCAGAGAATCTATTAGGGAGGATTTCATTACTGAAAAAGTGCATTATTCAACAAGTTACTTGCATTAACATAGAGAGTTACCTTAACTAAGGTGTAAATAAGGAATGCAACGACACCGACTGTATAAATTGGAAGCATCCATGCAAACATTCCTTTGGGTGAGGAAGATGGAGTAGTTACATCCGGTTGATTTGCTGCCATTCGCATGCCTAATTAAGAAGAAAAGCAAACATTAATGATATTTTTTCTTGCTAAAAGACCCAAATCTTTCTACTGGAGAGTGTGTGGTTCATTAATGAGTTCCTGAAAATCCTTGTCTTTTTTTTTCTCCAGTGAAACGTAATCGAAATTTTCGCATTCACTGTAAAACTGTTTACAAACCAGATAAACAATAAAAGGATGAAGACAGCTGTGAAATATACCTGGATGGAAGTCAGGACGAGATCGTGGTGAACTCATTGAAGGATGGATCGGTGGTCGATTTGTGACTGTTTTCCGTGGCGGTGGAGTCCGAAAAAATGAAGATATCAGTGGGTGAAGCATACTCGGATAAAGCATAGCAAAACACATGATTATTACTCCGATAACAACTCCAAGCTTCCATCCTGAAAGTGGCGGCTCTTCTTCCGAATAAGTCCTTCGGCGTCTGAAAATGTGCCCCAGGTCATTTCTAGTCGTTCCAGGCTTGCTATGTTTAATAAATGCCAACTCCCGTCATTTCAGCACTTCATGTTCCCTCAATCTCGAATTCACAACATCTTCACATCATCGAAAATATGTAAACTATCTTGTTTCGTGCGGAACTCTCATCTATAACCAGAAAGGAATGGACAATATTGAAAATAACAATAACAAGACAAATTCGTTTCATGGATAGTTAATATATTTGCCATAATGTTGTTGAAAGATGGATGGGACACGATAATTCTTCCTGTCAATTTTTTTAATAGTCATTTTGGCAATAATATGAAGAAAGCCAGCATCGTATAACCATAATTAATTTAAATTTGCTTAATTAATTGATGCAAATTGATTCTCTAGTGTAAAGTTCGCTTATCTCGGTAGAAACACCGATCTGTTAGTTAAATTATTAACGCTAACCAATATCCATTAGAACATATTTAGAGAATATTATATTAAGCTATATACTGCAGACACCATTTCCAGCTAGGCAATGTGGAATATCAAATTATCTAATATCAATTTCAGTTTGCCTTCGCTCTAAAAGTAACTGTTGAAAAATACAATATGAAAACTTTCTTCAAAAAATATTTGTCAAAAGCTGCCACTATGGGGGTCACGTAAAAAAGGTTAAGTAAAGGTTACCAAACTTTTCCGTAAATAGCTAAACGAAACTGGTAACTATTCTCAACCTCTTTTTTTTAATAAAATAAAATTCTACAAGTGCCTCTATCACATCAACGAGAGTCAAACATACTTCCTTATCACAGCAACTACATTTTAGCTATTCTCTAAACACTGTGTTGCTTAACATACACTCCATTGATTTACGTCTAATACAAAGAGAGATTTTAAAATTTAATTTTTAGCCCTATCATAACAAACTGTACAAAACACAGTAATCAATGAAGTAGCAAACCTTCTAGAGTAAAACGACACCTCGGTTGACATTCTCCAATTACTTCCGGCTAACAAGCTGCTAAGAGCAGAAAGCCTCCTTCCTCACGTTTCTTTTACAACTTAAACCAACCCATTCTGCTAAACGATCCCACTGCTATCAAATTCCTCCATTCTCTTTTTTTCCTCTTCATCTCTTCCACTCTACTCCATCCCTCGTAGTATATACTCATTCTATCGACCGCATTATTAACTCATGCACTGCCTTGTTGTTTCTTTCCCACTTTTTTTGCTGTGAATTTTCGGATTGTTAAAGAATTGATTTAGGCTTTTATTTCTCACAGGATATATGCTAAAGGATGTTTGCTTGCTGAATGGCCAAGCTTCTTAGCGAGACTTACAGATGTAAACGGACAAGTTTGGTTATTGCTGCAACACATCGATGTTACTGATCATCAAGCCTGCACAGTGATTTGCCCTTTCGTGTGCTATTCCTTTTGCTATCACAAGATGAGAAAGTTTCCAAAATGTATTATAGTTTATGACAGAGGTCCTGCACATGAAATATTTTTTCAAACAAATAAACAATTGGCTTCAGATGGAGAAGTTAACGGGATTCATAGCAGTTAACTGAATTTGTATCAGTATCAATCTGTGCTCGACTTTTCGGAATTATCAATATCGCTGTGCTTTGAGATACGGTCCACATTTCATTATACTTTTTAAAATTGAATAAATTAAGCATATGAGTGGTTAGAAAGAGATAGGCTTGATGTTTTTACCCAAAAAAATTTCACAAAATACCAAACAAGTTGTAACGTTAATTTTTCATCGACATCGGCAAGCTTTTGTATGTTTCTTTAGGAAACAAACCATATTCACTATCACATATCTATAAAATTTGATTCGAATTTCTCCAAAACTTAATTCCAGTGCTGTTTTGTTCATGTCCTTTGCTAAACACTAAAAAGGTCCACTTTCTTTCGTATTCGAAAGTTTCCTGGCAAATAAAAGCTAATTTGACGGAAGAGTTGACTCATGCACTGATTGATTTTGACATGTTTGTAGCCAAAATTTCCAGTATTTTAGGCCCTCAATGTTTTATCGTCATCAGTTGTTTTGTTCAGTTTGTTATTTTCATATATATATATATGAACTGACTACACCGACTTTTCCTGGCTAGGAAAGGAAGACCTTAATCGGATTTTGTACAATGTAAATTATGATAGTATTAAAAAGGATAAGAAATGGTATAAATTCATTGTGCGTCCCTCTCTGGAAACGGAAGGGAAGTCGTGAAGATCTCCTTTCCCGAAAAGATTGATAACGAGTTCTTGTGGGAACTATTTACTAAAGAAGTTTGAGTGATTCCCAGGCAAGGTGATTAACAAAACTAGTTTGTTTCTACGTTAATCAAGCTTCACCTTTTCCACCAAAACATTCATAGCTTTCCTGATATGATTGTCACTTATAGCCAGTGCTTGTGTTTTTTTCTTCGCATAGAGGTCACTCACATATCTGAGGTATACTTTTCATAAAGTCAATCATTAAAACATTTTAAAAAGTACCGAACCTGTTAATCTGATTCTTTATAATACTACGGGTTGCATCATATCTATACGTACATGAACACACTTTGCGGCAATTGGAAAAATGATGAAATTATAAATCATGTGGTAGTCGTTAAGCTATTGAAAAAAGTTGGATGAAATTGCGAGAGCTTGCAATCCACTTCCATTTGATGATCAGATGACAAGATTAGAATGTACCATATGGTTGGTGAAACAAGGGTTGTTTCCTTGACGTCATGTTGGAGATTCTTGCTTTGATCATAGTAAGGTAGCGTTCAAAGCCTTACGTCGTTATGACATCTCGTCTTTGCTCGTCGATCACTTTCGATTTGTGACTATTGTGCATTCGGTTACATTCCCTTACGTAGCATCTTTATTCTTAGCTTGTTGCATTTGACAAACTACGGAGAATTGAATGCTTTAGCTAGATATGAAGTGAGTGAAACAAGCTAATTTAATTTCATCCACATATCGTTATTCTCATATTGTTAGTAGTCTTTATAAACGTGTATAATTGGACTTTAATAACCAAATCGGTGAGCTGCTTCTCCAGCTTTAACACAATGTAACGCATTTCACGGCGCGTGTTTTGCGGGTACTTCTCAACTAATTTGCTCATTTCCGTGAATTGATTCATTTTGTTGTTGTTATAACGAGGCTAGCGACCATTGAATAATTTGATTTGATTTTCTCCAGATGAACACTGTAGAACAGGAATTTTTCCGTCAACGAAAAGTCGGTTCAACAATTGCTGCAAATCATCCGAGCAGTGGCGATGCATCATTTCCCCAACAGAAGACGGATGTTCGGGCAACATCAGATGAAAGTGATGCGGATGGCCTCATTGATGGTGAAAGGTAACAGATATGTAGCAGTCATTGCTAATTTTAGTTTCAAATATTGCATGCTATGTTTGAAATCTTTGTTTAGAAGTCTTCGCTGTGCAGACAATCGCTGTCAATATTATACTTCTCGAAGATTTACCCTTTACAATGCGTAGTCCTCCTGAAAGAAGTTCGTGCTCTCAGCTGTATGATTCCCTTAGTAATTCCAAGAATTATTTGTTTATTGAAAATCCCACCTTTAAATTCAACTATTTACAGCATTAAAGCCACAAAAATGTAAGTTTTATTTTTATAAAATGATGCAGTGTTGGTGGTGTTGTCCTTCATTAAGTCATTTGTTGTATCGTGTGAAGTCACATTTTATCCGTTTGTATTTGGATGATTAATTTTTTATAGAATATCACAGCTAACGAAGGATTTGCCACAGGGTTCCGATCGTTTGGGGGTATTTATCGATCCGGTTCTTTCACCGTTGCCGCCGAGGTTATTTTATTCAATCATCAAAAAAGATGGACTATATAGTCGGAAATTTTCGCGCTTCAAATTATCCTATGCTTATCTGATTACAACTGCATCCATTACACAGAAGCTTGGGTGCTACATTTGTTATCTAGTAACTGACAAAGCGTAATGTTTATAGTTTGTTTTCAGATGGCGTAATTGGGTTGTGCGTGGTATTTTTTCAATCATTATGGTTTCTCTGTTCGCTGTAATCATCACAATGGGAGCTACATGGCTTATGGCTTTGGTTAGGTTTACTTTATAGTGGATATTTCAAAGTACTGCTACTGGGACGTTCATTAAATTATAAGAAATGTTTAGGTGTTTGTCATACAATTTTGGTGCTTCCATGAAATTATTACTATCGGTTTGGCAGTTTATCGGCTCTATTCATTGCCATGGTTTCGCGCACTTTCGTGGTATTTTCTGCTATCATCAAATTACTTTTTCTTTGGCGAAAGCTTAATCGACTATTGGGGTATTTTGCTGAAAAAGGATGTAAGTTTAGTCATTTTTAATAGTACATTTTAAGGAAAATTTTTTGGCGGTTACTTTTCAAACACATTCTTTACAAATTTTTGTTTTTCAGTTCATTCTATTGCTCTTCAATCTAGTTTTCCAGGAGATTAGTTTAAGTGCACTGGTTTTATTCCTTAAGAATCCGTTCACTCGGTTGTACGTAAATCATAATGCATGTACGGGGTTACTATTTACTCTCACTCCCTTTCTTTACTCTTAATTCCAACAGTTATGGTTTATCTAATGCTTGCTACAATGTGCTCACTTTTCAGCAGTTTTTACATTTCTTGGTGGCACATCATCGTCTGATTAGCTTTGCTTTATACTGTATAGGTTTCGTGTGGTTTGTTTTGTCATTGCGAAAAGGTTACTACCTGCGTCAATTCTCACTAGTAAGTTTTAATTACGCTGTCACCCTCATAAGTTCGAACTGATTATTTTATCACATTATGGAAATTTAAACTACTAAACAATTCACAATTATGTTTATATGGAAACTTTAGTTAAGCCGATTAGATGTGTTAAAGGTAAGGATCAGGTAATCCGAATCACCACACCCCAGCTGCAGAGTGAAGTAAATAAATCTTTTGTGGATGATATTTTAAGTTTTCCTTGCATAGTGATGCTGAGTCTACAGTTGCCCTTAGTTCTTTACTGATGCTCTTCTAAACGAGCAAGCAATGCTTGATTGTCTTTCAAAACTGTCAACGAGTGAATATGTAGCGGACTAAAAGGTTTTATGTTACTCAATTACCAAATACTTGTCTTAGTTTGAAACCATGATTTTTGTGACTATCCTGTTTTTCAGTTCGCTTGGTCGCATGTAACGCTGTTACTGATTGTTTCACAGTCATTCCTCATTATCCAGAATATTTTTCAGGGGCTTATATGGTTGGTTTTTAGCCGGAAATTTTCATGTAATTATCGTTCTTTTCAATTCGGTGACACGTATAAACTTGTGCATAAAATCATTTTAGGTTTCTAGTTCCTGTCTCAATGGTAATTTGCTGTGACATCATGTCCTACGTATTCGGTTTCTTTTTTGGAAAGACACCGCTAATAAAATTATCCCCGAAAAAAACGTGGGAAGGATTCATTGGTGGTGGTATTAGCACTGTTGCATTCGGCTTAATTGTAAGTTATATTGTATGAGACTAACATGAAATGATGTAAGTTCTGGCAGAGAGTTTTGAGATGCTCTAGCTCATTGCTCAATGCTGGTGTGGCAAATGGGGCAAGTCTAGTTTTTCGATGTAAGCATTAGAAGATATACGAAGGTTTCCGTGATGTTATGTCATTATTATGTTATTGTTTCCAAACCTAGGTCATGCGATTTCGTTCTGAGTTTCCATACTCTTCTTTGAAAAGTTATGATAATAAAAAAACAACTGTTCCATTTCCATAAACTTGCCATTTCAGCTTTCTTATTGTCTTCTTCGTCACCCCTTTTTTGTGTGTCCATTGGAAGATTATACAGTGGAAAACTACAACTGTACTGTTCCGTCGTCATTTGTTTTAAGGTTTGTTATAAATTTTGGATAGCACAAGTCATAATCATTATTTTGAGCAGACCAAATTATAATTATCTGATTTTTTTTTAGAGAATTCAATATCGGGCGACCGCTTTCCATTGTCTTACGATTGATGCAAATACCCCCAACATTTCAAATCTATCCTTTTTTACTTCATAGCATTGTAATGGGCTTGTTTGCATCTATATTAGGTCCGTTTGGTGGATTTTTTGCAAGTGGATTTAAGCGAGCATTCAAAATTAAGGTATCAGTTTCTAAAAATTCTAAATACATTTGATTCCTGCTATTAACGAGTGAAGGCAATGGAAATATTTAATGATATGTTTTTTTGCAGGATTTTGGTGATGTGATTCCTGGTCATGGTGGCTTGATGGATCGCTTTGACTGTCAACTTCTCATGGGAACGTTTGTAAATGTCTACATTCACACATTTATCAAGTTCGTTGCCTTATACTTAAATTGTTTTGCAGATATTGCTCAAAAAATTCAGGCGAAAGTCTGAATTGTGTAAATTTTTGCAGTTTATTTGAAATTTTCCTGTATGACTTTGCAGAAAGTAAAATTTTAAAATTTTTTAGAAGTATGACGCTTTAATTACATTTGTTTTTTCATTTTCAGAGTCCCCAATCCTTCAAAACTTTTGCAACAAATTTTTTGGCTTCCAACAGATGATCAACTTTACATATTCCAATCTCTGCATGAACATCTTCTTAATGAAGGACTGCTTAATACCTAATTTATTTGAGATCAATATTGAAAATGAATCTGTTCGAAATTTTTTTAATTGTTATGGTTTTTGACTTTGTTGGCATGATGTACATGCTGAAAAAGATAAGATGCCAATAGCAGTAAAGTATAACAAGAAGTTTATAGCGTATGGTGCAAACAAGTGTTTTTTAAATACATTTTTTTTATTTGCTTTCGCACTTGGAAATGAGAATAGGAATACATCAAAAAACTGTGTTGGTAGACAGGGAAGCAATTATTATTTTTTCTCGTTATGGTTGTAATTGTATTACACATATTGAGCAACAAACAGTAATATGTGATGTATTATCATTGTTATCGCTAGTCTGGGACAGCAATATAGCAGATGTTCCATAGTTGTATTGGATTGTTGTGTTTTGCTTTCTTGTTCCTGTAAAAAAAGTCGTTCTTAGCTATCATGTATTTTCCTTTAAAAAGTTTTGACTGGAATTCAGGTCACTTCTTTTAATTTCCTTATTTACGAGAGGTACTATGTGCCCGTCATCTTGGTTTGAATATGAACGATTCTAGAGTGAATGTTGGTAACAGTCTCATTTTTCAATTTTTTTTTGGTGTACCGAGGAGTTTAATTTAAAAAATGTATGTACAAAATAAATGGAATTTTTCTGATCGTTCCCACTTCACTGTGCTTTGTTACATTCCTTATTGATTGAATAACAAATAATTTTTGATGTCTTTTTTAATGTTTATTTGATTGATTTAATATACATCATCCATGTGGGTCGTAGTTTATATACTTACAATTTACTTAGTATATTTGTTGTTTGTTGTCGTTTTAAGAGTGTCGTTTTTTCTTTGTAGATACATTGTTTGTGACATTATAAACTTAATGATATTCCAATAATCATTCAAAATGGCAGGCTAATCGCGTGTAAAGTGGGCCTTTTCCTAGTTATTTTATTGCCAAATTGTATCAATTGATATTAAATTCCATTAAAATTTGATGTCAGAATGTAAGGCTTGCTTGCATGGTTTTAATATCCGTGTGGCATTTTTTTTGTGTGTCATGTCTTGTTTTGTAATAGATTTAATGAAATTTGATTTAATAAATTAGAAGATGCTAGCGAAATGAACAGTGGAAAATTTATCCTTCTTGACGTTTTGTTGACTCAGCCGTAATAAAAAAAAAAAAAAAATAACACTTTTTCGGTGAAAAAAATAGAAATGGATAGATAGATTTTTGCAAAATCCATTTTAAATTCTTTTTTGTCAAGAAAGAGCAAAAAAACAAAAAAAGAAAGGATGATATTATGTAGCGTAGCTGAAGTAACCAGACGCATGCAAACATCCAACACAGAAGGATATTTGCATGAATTATAGTTTCTTCACAAAATCATCGAACATGTCTTCAGCTGTTTCGAATGAGTATGGATAGGGGGATGTTTTTGACACATAAAACGATGCACAAAATGTGTGTGTCATACTTCTTGCACTTACTGTACACAAATGTTAGGATAATGGTGATTGAGTGTTGTTGACATAAGTGTTGGGTGTTTTTACCGTGTTCGATCAGTTGATCTGTTAAAGGTGTTGTTGATTTGAGTTAAATTTGCTTGCATGTAAAGAGAAGGTTTTCCGTTAAGTAACAGTATTATTAGACTAGTTTCTCTCGCAGTTGTTATGAGTGAGTGCTTTTTTTTCCCAATAACATCATATTTTAAATGTATTCTCGAGCAGTGCAATCTTTGTAGCATAACTTATTTAAGTAAATTGGAACAAATTTTTCACTTAATTTTACCCTTACCTTCGTCTTCGTGAATCTCACAAATCAGTTACTTTTGAAAAAGATTTATTTTTTTCCTATTTTAACTAGCATACATCAAAGTTAATTAATTAGTGGTGTCGCTTAAACGAACTAATCTTTTCGTATGTGAATCATAATCACGATCAATAGTTGTATTTTTGAGCTACGTGAAATGGTTTTTTTATATTCATTTAAAGTAATTAATGCGATCAATAAATGTTAGTGATTTTATTTAAATTATTAAAATTTTTGAAAAAAAAAGTAACATTAATGAAACGTAATTTGCAGTTCATTTGCAGTCGTTTGTTTTCTCGAAATGAATACCAAGCTCACATACTGTGGAATGGTTATTTTTAGTTTTGTTTCTAATTTAATAGTGTGAATTTCGCCATTTGTATCATCTTCGCGACATTTCTATTTTCATAGTGACTGATTATTTAATTTTGTTTCTTTCTCTTCTTTAAAATTTATTTTGCAATTATATGTTAGATGAATTTAGTGGGAAATTTATCAGTTAGAACGTTAAAATTTATTTCCTTCATGTATGATTGATATTTATTTGGAAGAATTTCCACATTAGCACACAGATCAAAGTACAAAGACAAAAGAAAGTGTAAAATTGATGTCTCACAAATGTTTTCTTTTTGTGTCAATGAATTCTGCAAATCATGTCACACTGTAAAATTGTTGGGCTAATTTAGCAATTGAAATGGTGCATTTCTTTTGTTATCCTTTCAAATCGTTACTTTCATGATTTTTTTTCTTTTTGTTGACGGTGGTTGATTTAATGATGAGCGTGAATACGGTTGAGAGCATTTGTCACATACCTTCTAGAGTTTTGTTTCAGCCAATCGTGATAGCAAAATAGAGTGTGAAGTGAAAGGAAATTAGGAATTTTTTGTAGGCCATTGAAATCTTTGTTTAAAATTTTTTTGTTCCAATTAATGAAGTTTAATGATTCTTTTTTTTTCGCATCAGAAATGGGATGGAGAATGGGTTGAAAACACATATGGTATCAGCTTCGAAGTAATGACTTGAAATTTTAAAGTGTGAAATATGTGTCAAATGAGAGTTAAATTTATCGGATTGCATTGTGTATTTGCTTCTTTCATTATCATTACAACAGTGATGTGATCGTGACTTTTTATCGTAATGATAGTTGTAAGAGGTTGAATTATATATTAGTGCCGAGAAAAGAAATGATTTTCTGCGGTCACTTTTATATGAATGTTTCGGATTACCATTGTTTTTAATAATATTTAAATTTTAGAATTATAAAATTTTATTTTTGAAACTTTATCCAACAAGCAGCTAGATGTCAAAGTCAGAGAGTGCAAATTACGAAATTTTGAAAAATTTTGTTGCTGGTGGTGTTGGTGGTACATTCTGTGTTGCTACGGGACATCCGTTTGATACCGTGAAAGTACGACTGCAAACAATGCCAAAACTTGCACCGGGCGCTCGGCCACTGTATACAGGAGCACTGGACTGTGCTAGGCAAACCATTGTCAAAGAAGGATTTTTTGCTTTATATAAGGTTGACTTTTTGTTTGTTTGCTTCTTTTTCTGCTAATTTGCCAGTTGAATATTTGAAATGTGTTGGAGCGCAAAAGTTCTTCAAAAGTCCCACATTTTATCAGTGTCATTCTATTGTATGCAATAAAGAAGGGATAAAAAATTAATGAAATTTATCTAATTTCATCTCTAATCGATGTTTGGATTTTCGACTTCCAAGCTATTCGTATTTTAGGGTATGAGTGCTCCTATTATTGGTGTTACACCTCTGTTTGCCGTGTACTTTGGGAGCTGTTCGTTTGGTAAATGGTTGCAGCAAACATCCCCCGATCAAGAAATGACATTTGTTCAAAATCTCTTGTCTGGCGGTCTTGCTGGCGTTTTTACAACTGTGATAATGGTGCCTGGTGAACGTATCAAATGCTTGTTACAGGTTATTTAGTTATTTTTGCAAAAAATTGCAGTCTATGACTGGGAACTAAATTCTCATTTTTCAATTTTTCAATTTTATTTCTTGCATTTTTCCTCATCGTGACAAAACTGCGCTTTCGAATTTTTTGCAAAAATTCCAATTTAACAGTTATTCAGTCAATTTCAGGTGCAACATGCCGGTTCGACGGGTCCATCTTCAGAACATTACACTGGACCAGTTGATGTCTTTCGAAAATTATACAAACAGGGTGGTATAAGAAGCATTTACAGAGGCTCAATGGCAACTTTGCTTAGAGGTTAGGCATTAAGATTTTTGTGCTCGAAAAGCTACTCTCCTTCTATGTTGGAATTAATCATTTACTTCTTAAATTTTTTCGTTATCACAATAAACAGCAATTAATGAGTTTTATTTTTTTTAATATTTTCGTGCTGATGGACAATTGCTGTTTAGATGTTCCAGCTAGCGGTATTTACTTAGCCACTTATGAATATCTCAAGAAACTGTTTGCTGGAGATAGTGAAACCAAAAATTTGAATCCACTGACAACATTGGTGGCGGGCGGTTTAGCAGGTACTGCTAACTGGTCTATTTGTATTCCACCTGATGTATTGAAGTCGCGATTGCAAACAGCACCAGAGGGAAAATATCCTGAAGGTACCAAGATTTCTTTCTTCATGGATATGGAGGTGTATGATTTTCTGCTTTTTCTTGAAAAATATCGTCCAGAACTAGAATAACTACTAGTTAGTGAAGAAATTTCCACTTGATGCAGTAATGCAGTTCCGTCGCTAACTTTTGTTTGATTATTATTTTGTGTCCGATTAATACTGTCAATTTCAACTTTCGTTTTTCAGGAATACGTAGCGTATTTAAAGAAATATTGCGTGAAGAAGGCCCAAAAGCGTTGTTCAAAGGCTTCACTCCGGTGATGCTGCGTGCCTTTCCAGCGAATGCCGCGTGTTTTCTGGGTTTCGAACTAGCTCTAAATTTTTTGAAGTTCATGGAAACTAAGTCCAGTTCATTTACCGGTAAAACATCTCAACAGTAGACTCTTATTTATGTGCATATATTATGTTTTCTTTTTGCAATTATTCTACATATAATATATATATATATATATATGTGGATGGAAACAGAGATGTAGGTTATATTTTATTCCTGAAGATAAAGTCATGAATATTATTAATGAATTTAATAATCTTCACATTGGTAATTGACGGTGAGTGGTGACTTAAATTTTTTCCATTCACATCTTGGCGGTACTAACCAAATTTTTTACATTTTGTCTGAGGCTAATGTCTGGGCTTAATATTATATTTCCGAAGTATTTTATTCTCTTTTTGCATATCAATATTGGACTGTTTTTGTATATGTGCCCCTTTCGACTGCTACTTTTTTTGATGCAAAACAATATCTAATTAATGCAATGAAGGAAATGTGCCCTCTGTAAAATGAATGGGATTTTGACTTCTTAAATTAAATTGACAAATTATACAGTTGATTGTAATGAAACTGATGAAGTACATTAGAAAATATATTAATGATGGAGTTAATAAAATGTTTCAAAATTCCATCGAAAATTTCAGGGACAAAAATAATTTTTTGGCCACAGTAATATTTAGCATTTTAATAGGAAGGCGAGCTAACTGATTAATACCCTATTTTCGTCAGTATTATTTGAATTTTAAAGGTTATTTAAGAGCAAGAATTGTTCATATATATGTGTATTCTTTGAAGTATATAGTTCACTTTTATCTTAAATGACCAAATATTCCTCTTATCATGCAATTTTAAGATTGTCTTGTAATCAGTTAAATAATTCCTCAAATTTTTGAACTTGAACAAGTCAAAAAATATTAGTATTTCCTCTGAAACTATTAATAAACTTTATTTGCTAAAGGACATTTGTTTTCCTACAGTACGCAATTTCTTCACTACTTACTATTTCAACTCAATTTTCAAATGCCTTCGTGATACGTCGAAGTCGAAGTGAAATTTGACATTTGAAAGGAATTAGCAAACGCTTTCATCATTTGCAGTTAATTAGCGAAAAAAAAACCCTGTATAACATCAGATTTGTAGAGAATTAAATTACAAATTACGTAAACTTTGCTAGGAATGAAACGAAATAAAACTGTCAAAGGAAACTTATTTTAAACGCTGATAATGTTTTGAGGAGGAAAAACTGAAGGATGAACAGTTCAATTATTTGAATGGCTTTAATGTTGAATTTTACTTAGCCTCCCCTTTGTGCATTCTTGTGAATTGGGTAATTTATTGCAATGGTCGATCGATCGTATTATGTCCATGATTATTGTCTCTTAAGAGACATGCATAATTAATTGGAACGGCGGAATAATTATCCGTCCATGTCCGTTAAAGAATAAATCTTCTATTCTCAATACTTGTACCATTTTACAGTAACGTTTTCCAAAGATTAACTTTAGTTGTTCACTCTCTGTTTGTCGAGGATACTTTTAACAAATCAACCGTATTGGCTGTATATTTTCGGCACTCACTCAGGCACATAATCGCATAACATCTAATCTTACTGCACTCATACCATTTTTCACAGCCGAAATAACCTGAATTATTCTAAGTTAAATTAATCCAAGCCTTTCAATAAGTGATATTTTAGAAGTCGGAACAATCAGATAAATTGGTATGTATATATATATACCTTTCTTTTGGTGCTATAATGTATATACATATGAAAAAAATTTATTCATAGTGTTTTATAGAGTGTAAGAAATGAGCTCGAAGGATGGTGTAACATTCGAGAAATTGCTGCTGGAAAACTCTGCCAACTGAAATCGTCATAATGAATTGGAGTATACGTGTTACGTTAAATGAATGAATGAATGATTGATTAACTATACTAATCAAGCATTTAGTATGACGGTATTTTCTTCATTTTTCTTTCTTTGGCAACAAATCGACTTGGTAATTGGATTCAGAAGTCGGCATATGATGAAGTCCCAGCTCTGAAAGCAAATATATGGCAAGTAAAATACACGTCATTTGTACAAGAGATCGTGTACAGGTCTAGTCATCGTAGTTACACAAGTGTTACAATCATTTTAAACAGCATGCTAGATAGGCTGTAAATGAATGGAAATCACTTCGTTTTAATAAATTGATTAACGACAACCTTCCAATGCTGATTTCTCAGCCTTTAATGAAATTTGAATAGTATCTGTATGTGGTAGGAAATAAATTTTTTTTAAAAAGTAGGAAAAAAAATTCATGGATTTGTAAAAAATAAAGAAATTGAAACCTTAGACAGAGCATTTAGTGGTATTCCGAATAGTACGCCAAGCGGTGTGCACAAGAAAACACTAATTGCTGCGAAAATCGCAAATAGAACACCGAAGAGTACGGCGAACGGTATAGCGATAAATGTGGCCAGCAACTTGTAAATGGTAACACTTGTAGCGGTAAAAATTCGATTAGTTGCAAGCCAAGTCCAGTTGAACGAACGACTTCCGTCCGGTTCTGCGAACACTTGTCCAAAATCCATGATAACGTGATTGTTAAGACCTCGTTTATCACGACTGATGAAATGCATTCCATTTGTCACTTTCGATTTCTTTCCTCCAACATTATAGGATCGAGGACTTTTCCGTTGCCAAATTTTACATATCTTTTTACGCTTCTTGTCGCCACTCTCTTCCTGCAAGAGAGGAAAACGGAGAGGAACGAGGTAAAAAGCGAAAAGTGAAAACGGAACGGACAGATGAAGCCATTCCATGCATAATTTTTGTCAATAACCAACCGGAAGAAGGGGAAAAAATTCATTAACAGGAAATCACAGATTGGCATCATTGATAAACGTATGATTGCCGAGCATTTCTGTGGTTTTCTGATTCAGAAAGAAAAAAGGAAATAATTTAGAGGATTTAAGTGAAACGAAAAAATTGGTGAGAATATATTGTAGCGTGTTTTTTTGATTCAAATTTTGATACCATTCAGAAAGTTTAATTAAATTTCCTTTTTTTGTTTTATTGAACAAAAATCGAAATAAATTTTCGCTGTTTTTTCTTTTGGATGAGCCATACTTCAACACTTAACGTCATTTTCAAATAAGGCGATTTAAAATACTTTCCTTTCGCACTTTTGTGATTGATTGCGAAGTGAATGCAAATAATTAATTACAATTTTCGAAAATGCTTTTCAATAATCTTATGAAGAACGGAAGAAAGCATCTGAGCATAAAAATTTGCAAGCTTTTTCATTCTGATAAATCGTTTTTACTAATTTAATTGGAAATTATTATGTTGAATTAGTTCGAAGTTCCAAAATTCTGATTACTGGGCACATTCCTAGTAAAACAAACGATTTATCAGAACGAAAAGCCATTTGTAAAATGAATTTTTTAGATTCTTACTTGAATCGAAACATTTCTTTGCCTGAGAAAGCTAATTTACATCAATAACTGATAAATGAGGAACATTCAATATTTTATAGTCTATTAGCGTGAAACGTTTTTATTTTCAATATTTTAGTTATTTGAAAAGGAAAATTAATTTCGCAATGTGGGAAACTAATTTATAATATTTGGTAAGGTAAATTCCACCTTGAAAAGATTACCTTTGTCGAATTAGTTTCCGCTTCAAGCGTTTCCGGTTCCCATTTCACTGGCACTCCTTTCGCTTCAATCACTTCTGTCAAATCACACATGCTTGCTCACGTAAAACTCCGCTTCCAGTGAATAATGCAAGGAGTGAACGGTGGAAGTTGCTATTTAAGTGGTGCTAGTGGTATGGTACGTGATTAGCGACGAATTGACAACAAAGACCTAATGCGAGCACTGCTAACCTAACCAATCGGTTATTGGGATGAAAATGTATGTCTCGTAAGGCTGGTCACTCCTTAACAGATCGCGATAAAAGGCGGACCACTACCGATGCCCATCTGATGACCTTTACCTTTCTTTTTCCAGCAGTCTATTGCTACTTATCAATACTCTCATTTTCTCTATTTCTCCAGCACTTACCTCATCTTTAACTAACACTGTCCTGCACTTCCTCTTTTGTAGAAGGAAGCTTCACTGGTGGTTGCTAAGCCTGACTGACCTCCCCTCATCCCTCTCCACCTCTGCAGCGAGAAAGTAGCCAGTGAATGCGCGCCAACAACAACTGTCCAAGTGCTATTGTTATCATCGTGAGCAGCTGAACCCACTGCATCACACATGTAAAAATTCATTTGGGGAAGTTCAAATTTCAAATTACGATTTTCTAATTTAAATTGGAATTTAAGAAAAAAAAACCCCCTCCATCATCCCATGCAATAATTTAACGTGTAAATGTTTCGGTTGAATTTAATAATTTGTTGTTTGAAATTTGAAATGAAATCAAAGTTGCAATGCATGGTGTAAAGAAGAATGCAACACATTGAATTCATTTCTGGAAGGGATGTTACTGTTGTTGCGTCATATCATCTCTTTTCTAGTGCATCTAAATTTCAATTATTATGAAAATTTGAGTTTTGACAAATGAAAAAGTGTCACTGGCAATTTCAATTACTTTAAACATTCTACGGATAAGCAGTTGTTAGATTGTTTCCAGTCTTCCTTCGAATCAATTCTCTGAGAGGAAAATTGCGATTTTTAGGAAAGTAATTTAAATATCGAAATTTCAATCAGTACAGCCGTGATGTCTTATCAGCTGATTACCACCATCAAGAAGACATTCCTTTTTTATTTTGCCCTTCATATTCCATTTTCTGAATTCTTCATAGTCTAATAGTTAAATAACAAATCAGAGGAAAATTTTGAGGATAAATTATCCATCAGCCAGTTCAGCGAACGTAAACGAATCACCTATAGATTGACACGTTCTTTTCTCGATAGATAAAATGCTAACGTGTTATTTGTAACGTATTCTAACGTGCTGTTTCGATCGCCAATTGAAACTTTATTAGTAGAACGAATTAATGAAGTGAATATTACATCATGCTTCAAATATAATTAATTTATTAAATTTTCAAAAACATTTGTTGCACTATTGTAGAACGATAAAAAATACCGTGATTCAGCCAAATGCAAAGTGATTTCGTTGTTCGAGCAAAGTGAGATAATTAGCCTTCCGCTTCGTTACTTCATTATGACGATTTATTATTGTCAGACGTTGTATATGGTTATCTGCAACACACAAACACACACGCACGCATATACAAATTATAACTTACTGTAAAGTAAGCATATATGGCATTTTCTTTACGATTCATAATATCTCAGTGGTAATGCACATTTAAAATAGCTAATTATTAGGAGTGAAAATTAATTATTTTTGATGAATAAATGAACTTACAGTACTCTTTGCAACCAGATTTCTTCTTCACTATATAAATATTAACGTTTGGAACGTAAATAAGTTCATTTAGAGTCATTGTATCGTATAGCTCACACGTGAAAACATCACGTCCACCAATTAATCCATAAACAGCTGCTTTACACCTCTGAAATGTTATTTCGTTCAACCACTAAGTAAGTCTCTGAAAATCATCGATCATACGACTTAGAAAGGATTGAGCCATTTGCTGTCTTCCATGAACAAATGACTGCAGCACACAAAAACATCTGAGAACAAAACATGCAAGCTCTAAAAATTCTATAAAACTTAATTTTCTAAATTTATAATTTGAAATTTTATTAAAGTTTTTATTCATTATTTTCAAATGTTATTTAAAATTCATGCTAAATTTGCTATTTTTTGCAATCAAAAACAGCTATAAAAAAACTTGCTCTATGATTGCTATAAAATTGTTAACTCAACATTTTTCATGGTTAATTTAATTTAATATTATTCGTTTGAAATTTCCAAATAATCGATTATTACGATAGAAGAGCGATAGAAATGATAAATGAGTGGGAGTAGCGAATTAATTTGTTCTTTCTTTCGGTCTTATTTGAAAACGGTTCAAATGCCTGACCATTATTATCATTAAATATCATTTCGTCCTTATCACTTATCATTCTCTTAAGTTGTCTCAATTTACAGGAAAGGATTGAAGTACTTGACATATATGTGACTCATTTACGCATATTATCAGAGAATTAACATCAAATAATTGCAAGTAATATGTTAATAATTAAAGTTTTACGAATTTTAATTTTGTGTGGCAAAAACCATCAATCAATTGACTAATAAATTATAGTTAATGATTAAATTAACAAATTTTTATTGAGCTAATAAAAGCAATTCGATGCAAGTCAAATTTCCAAAAAAAAAAAATCGAAGAATTTACTTGATCTCTGAGACAAGTTGCTAAACATTGATCCTCCGTACTACTGTAGCTATCATTTGCAATTCCATAAGGTTTGAGAGAAATTGGCATATCACGATCTGTATATTCCACAAAGCATTTGCATAACACACAAGGATTTCCAAAATGGTCTGAAATTTAAATCAACTTTTTAAATTCTTATAAATTTCGTCAAGAAAAGATTACTAGTATGAAAAAAGTATAAAATTCTTAAAATTGCAATATTAATAACAAAAAAAAAGGGAAATAATCCATTAACATAATTTAGAATGGTTACAGTTTTATTACTACAATTCTGGAAGGAAGCAAATGTGAAATCTAATGAGAAACAATGAAAAAAAAGTAATCGTCGTATATCTATTACAGATAATGCAGATGATTTATTTCAATTTTTTTTCCTTTTTCTTTTCACTTCGGCAATTGCTATTATGAAAAGAAGTAATTTTGAAATTTAATCTGATTTGTTATGAAATGTTTAACACTATGGATGAATGCATGCAGCAACTGCTGTCTATTTTACAGAAATCATTCGTTCGTTCGTTCGTTCGTTCGTTCATTCATTCACACCTACGCCTTCCATGTTTGATTATTTTGAAGCAGTTATTGGTTAAATCAACCGAAGAAACAAAACAAACAAACTTGGCTGATTAAAAGTGTCGGCAATTCTAAAAAAGACCCCAGCAACAATAAACAAGCTAGGGGCAATCATTGAACAGATGGACAAAAATGATGCCGGCACTCTTTGATTCTGCCATTCTGTGTTAACAAAATATGGGTCAACAATACATGGAAAGGTCAGAAATGGGTCACACATCCATTTCTGAAAAATAATTCTCTCTTCCTCCTTCTCTCTTTCTCTCTCTCTCTTTCTTTTGCACTGATTGGAACTCCTTATCACATCAGTTTGTGCATTATCAAATAAGAATACATGCAAATTTGCAGTTTCATTCTTTCCTATCATTTGTTTAACAATAAAATTATCCAATAAACTTTTTCATTTCACAATATATGCTGAGCAAACATACAAATAAACCTGTATATAAAAAAAAAATTTCCCTTTTTAAAATATTTGTCCATTATCATTCATCGTTTTCATACAAAAAAGAAAAAAAGACGAAAAATTAAACATTTTGAAAAATTAAAATTTTTTTCAATTATTCCATTTATAGTATTATTCTCCTATTATTTTTAAATTTCAAAATTTTGACTAAAAAATCAAGGCGAAATTTTTGAGGTAATGAAATAGTGGAAAAGTTGCAAAGTGAAGTTCTTTTTCAAAAACTCAACCATTGATCACAGTGTACGCGCATTGACACTTTCCCTCCTCCCCTTCTCCCTCTCTTTAACATTCCTTAAGAAAGCGGATTTGCCCAGTCAATTGTTTAAGCTTAACCATTTTCATGTGCTAGAAACTCAATTAATTACTGAAAACCTGGCTTTCATAAATTTGACGGCTTTTTTTTCCCGCAACGATCGATTCCTTTGCCATTTGATAGCTGAAATTGCTGGTGACAGGCAAAGGCAAATGTGATGCGAAAAATATTTTGCAAAATTACAAAATGTTGAAAAATTGAACCAGCACTTATCACATCATTCTTCACCAAATAATTGTTGGCAACGTGTGCAAACCTAAAGGTAAATTCCGAGGGAAAAAAACATGGAAAAAATTGCAGCAGAAGAAAAGGTTGATTGATCGATCAGGCAATGTGATAAATACGTCCCTTTCATCGTGTCGAAAATGGTATTTCAATTTAATTGGAAGCATAATTTTAGCTTTTACAATTTATACTTCAAATTTCACTCTACGTATTTCGATTTACTGTAAAGCTATTCAGAGTTAAAATTAAATACAAAAAGCAATTTACCTTTTATTTCACTGTTTGCACACAAATTCATTTATCAATTTTTTTAAACATTAAATTTAGGTGAGAAAGAAAACTTACAACATTAAAACTATCAAATTTTCCTTTTCCATTTTCTCTCGCAGTATTGGTTAGCTGATAATTTTTTTATCATTTAACTTATCAACAGTAAATTCCTCTCCTTATATCTAAACAAATATCAAAATATTTGAAAAATGTTTGATACAATTACATTTATTTCATATTGCCTCCTTTCTCTCCTCATCAGTGTAAATCGTTCATCTGCAAAGTGATAAAAATAGAAATTTGAATTTGATATTTAATTCGTCAAACGTGAAAATACACGTTTGACGAATTAAATATCAAATTCATATACGTGTATATCCAATTTCCCTTTTTTTTAAAAAAAAAAGTTATTAATTCAAAAAAAATGTCCACTTGCATTAACTTTTTTTTCAACCTTGTTTTTTTTTAATTTAATTATATTTAGCAGTTTTTATGTAAAAATAAATAGAATAGAAAAGATTGTCAGGTTCATTTGCAACAGTTTCGCATTGTTTAAATAATCGTAATTTTTTGCGAAATATTTTGCCAAAAAAAAATGTAAGGATGGAAATGAATTGGTTACTTAAGTGATTTATGAGGGCGTACTTTTCCGATAAGTTATTGTACTCCATTGCTACTTCTCTGTTGAGTAGTAATTGAGTTCAACAAATTTTCCAATTTCTCTTTTTTTTTTTAAAAAAAGTTATTAACTAATTCTTTTAGGTAAAAGGCAACAAAGAGAGAGAGAGAGAGAGAGGAAAATTGTTGCTTTTTTCTAAATAAATTTTTAAGTAAAATGATGAATGCTGCAAAATTATTTATTTCTCTTATGAATATTAGGCAATGAGAAATGCATTTCTTCTATTCCATTCTCTCTCATTTCTTCAACATTTCAAGCTTTTCAGTACTAATCTCCTCTGATCACGCAGATGGAAGTGTTTGACCATTAATTCACACTGTTTTATATGATTGAATTTTCACACAATTTTATAATATATCAAATATCAACGCTGTACATAAGTTTTGTTTGAAAGTTGTTTTCGTTTAATTAATATTTAATTCAATATGAAATTAGGAGAAAACAAGCGAAATTTTGGAGCAGAAATCGTGCGCAATATAATTTTGAGCATTTTGCGCATTTCCGTACATCGTCGTCACTTACGTAAAATCCTCAGTCGTGAGTACTGTGGTGCAGTAGCAGCAGTAAGTTGTGCGCAGTACCAGTGGTGTTGTATGCTAGCATTTAGCATCTATTTGAAAACATTTAAATGACTCATGCTCTCAATCACGTAACACTTGCTTTTCATTTCATTCACTGCACGTTGCAAGTAAATCTCGTACAATTGTGCATTTTTGATTGCATCCTGTATATCAGTACTATGATGTCAATGGAATTAAGAGGAGTGTTTTGACGGAATTTGACATCATAATTTTCATTCGGCAACCTTTCCCGCACCCGGTCATGTCATCTCATCAGGACAGTACGTCGTTGCTCCAACTTAAAACTGTCGTGAATGAAAAATAATTTAAAAATTGTTGATTATGAAAAAATGAAATGCATGTATTTAGCCTTCACAAATATGAATAATGACTTGCTGAATGGTTAAATTCAAAGGTCAATTACTGCAAGTTGCACTTTAATGAATTCATATTTGTCGTTGCCATAATCGATGATATGTGACAGTGGTGGTGTTGATTTGCTGATTGATTAGCAAACTTTGCAAAAAATAAAATAAAATTACCATTGGGGGAGAAACTGAATTTCAATTAGTAAGAATTATGGAGTACAAGAATTGAGTTAATTACTAACAAATATCGGCTGTATTAAAGATATAGCAATAAAATCATTTACCATAGTAATGCAGTATCAGTGATTACGATTGTTCAATTGACTCAAACTATTTGATGAATTATAAAAATGATGTCATTTAAATTTCCTGGTAATAATGATAATGGACAAAATACATGTAATGCGATATTTTAAATTCCATTTCCAAACATCCTTGCGAGAGAAGTGGCCAAGCCAAGAAAATAATCATGCTAAGATTTTAATGATAAAATAATCCATGATAATTGGCAGTGGTGACAGTGATAATCACACTGATAGTGCCTGAAAATTGCAAATGCAACAAAAGAATGGCAGTGGAAGATAATGTGACGATTGGATGAAAATTTTAAATTACTAATTTGCAATTTGAAAATTTTCAAAAATTATTAAAATTAAAAAATACAGTTGTATTTGCTTGTAAAATTTTTCAGCCTAAATGCTAATGCAAATTATTTGCCTTGCTCATTACCACTAATTTTCACATGAAATTATTAATTGTTAATTGATATTGAATCACAAATATTACATTACATCCATTGCATAGCCTGCTTTTTTTCTCTCGCTAATTTCAATTTGTATCAGTTAAAATTTTCATAGAAATTTCTCTTCAATTTTTAAATAATTCAGTGTTTGAAAAGTTCTGGACATTGTGTGTGTGTGTAATTATTAATTTATCAATGGTTTTGTTGGCTTAGAATTGAATGAAAGTGGTAGGGAGGGAAGGAATGAGTAAAACATGCCTCTGAAGTGTTATTTTAAAAGTGAAGAAAGATGTTATCAAAGCAGCATAGGACCTCATTCAAAATCTTTTGCAGTGCTCCTTTTGTGTGTTACACGAAACAATAATCAGTACATGCAAATAGAACTTCAACTTCATTTAATTTCAAAGCCTTCCTTCCTTCCTTCCCTCTCTCTCTCGCCTCCTCCTTCTCCTCTCCTTTCCCTCTCTTTCCTCTGGAATTTGTCAACCTTCTTATCTCTGTATCAGGACATTTATTTTAGCATCAACTTTTTTTTTTTGCTACCTTTGAATTCATTTACGATCTTACGATGCACGATATTTTACAAATTAAAACTTTTCAAGCTTTTTTTTTTGTTCTGTCAAAATTACAGGATAATTGAAAACGTGACAGCTTGTAAAAATTCCTTATCAAATAAAATCAGTTTGGTTTACCAAAAATTTTTTTGTGAACAGTTGAAATATTCAACAGTTCAAGCTCAGAATATTTGATTAAGTCGTTATTGTACAAATATTTATTTCTGTTAAATACTTTTCCAATTAATATTGATAATATAACTAGCATTTGCAGTTTCGCTGTTTGTCAAGACAATTTCAAAAAATTTTTATATATATATATAAGCAAAATTATTCTAATAAATTAAAATAATCGCCTAAACATGAAATTCCAGAGAAGAAAAAGTTTCTGTTAACAATTAATACTTATTGTTGATAATAGTACTAGAAATAAAATTAAAATGCATTGAAATGTTTTTTATCTCTTTTTTCGTTGTGCTCAAATCAGGTCTTCTTTCTTTTCAATAATTACTTAAATGATAATTCTATATTAACTCTTCCTGTTGTTACAGGAATTTTTGTTTCATTAAACTAAGCAATAAATTCATTCAAAAATATATTTTCTTATTAAAAAAAAAAGAGCTAAACAATAAATTCACTCATTTGAAAGTGAACAAAACACATGTGAAAAGAAAAATTTTTTCTTTCTTTGTTTAAAAATCCCTCATATTCTTCGTCTTCTTCTCCTTTCAATTTCTCTTAAAAGTGGAGGAAAGAAAAAATATAAACTGAAATGAGGTAGGTATGCCTCAGTTCCTTCAATTTATATATAATTTCCTTTTTTTTTCCTCCTCTTTCTTCTATTATTTTTAATTTCTTTTCCTATTATTATAAAGATTTTTCCATTTGTTACTTAATTCCTTCCACTTTAACATCACATGATTTCCATAAATTGCTGGCAAAAATTTTTTTTGCAAAATTTCAATCTGAATATTTTCATTTTTCTAAATCTCTTTTATTTTTCATAGTGTTGAGGATTAATTTAAGATTGAAGGAAGATAAAAGCACTTTGACAGATTGGCACGCATGTGATGTGAGAGTGACTTTTTTTGATAAAAAATGATTTGTAAAGTAAAAAAAAAAAGTATTATCAGTATACAACGACAGTTCGTTGATCTCATTTATTATTTGCTTTCGCCTTTTTTTGGCTCTTTTGAAATTACAATATCATTGAAATGTTATAGTGAATAATTCTATTGCATAATTATTTTCATAAATCACAAATTTAAATCATTTCACTCATATCTCCCCGATGTTTCTTGTTAATAATGTACATCCATTGCAATATTTCAATTCTTCAAAAATTTTCCAATTGATCAGATATGCTGCTAATATGGGAAATTTCTTTTTCTCTTTTTTTCATTTTTTTTTAAAACTATTTCTTTCTCAGCAATGAATGATTTTCGCTTGCAAAAAAAAAGGGAGAGACTGATTCATAGCAATTTTTATTCCTCCTCTATTGATTTAAGCAATAAAAATACATTAAAATTTCCATTCCCTCAACCACCATAACAATATTTTGATCAGTTTTGAAGTTTGGAATGTTAGATTTTTGAATTTTATAATTTGCATCAATTTTATCTCATCCATCCATAATTTCATTCACGCAAAAAATTTGTTTGCTTCTAAATTTTTGCTAATTTTATTCCAAATTGTTTTTTCTCGTCTCTATGATAAAATAATTTGAGTGATTTTTTTTACAAAAAAAAACCGCCTTTGCTAAATTATGAGAAATACCTCTTTTCTAGCGAAAAAAAAGGAAAAATTTCAAATAAAAAAATAAAGAATAATTAGTCAATTATTCCAATTGCTTTCATAGAAATTAGAAGAGCTGCTTCTTCACACTGTTAAGCGTCGAAGGGATGCATGTGAAATTTCGAATCATAAACATTTCCCTTCCACCTCTCTTCTCCAACCCTTTTATTCCTTATCAAATGCTTTCATACAAAGTTAAATTGATTTTCATTACAAACTTGCAAAACTATTAAATCAGAAAAAGTGGAAGGCTCATCTTAAAAAGTTGTGCGTCGTTTGAAATTCTGCTAGCTGTCGTAATATCCTAAAAATCATTCCTGAATTTATTTGCAAATAAATAGCACATGAAATGGCAGAATATTTGCAAGTAGAATGAACGAATTTCCACTACTGCTACTGATAACTTAATATTATGCATATTATTTAAATACTGATCTTATTCGCATAAAATTTCAAATTTAAATGCAGCTCCTACAGTAATGCAACTTCTATAGTACTGTCTGCAAGTTCAGTTCAAAGTTTGAACATTACATCTTTTAATCTCTCTTGAACAGATTAGTAATATGACATCATGATATTAACATTAACACGTCAAATTATCATTGCCATTCACATTTTCCCCAATGTTTTCTTTTTTTTGAATGAATTAATAAATCAAATTTGCAATTAGTCCTTTATTAATTTATTGCTAATACGATTAATTAAATCACTTAAAAATACAGCAATTAATTGCGTGATTTATCCAATTAATATAATGCATTTGCATTGGATGTTAAGTTAGCCGAATAAATTTATTGATTTAGAAATTTGAAAGTAACCAAAAGTTATCTTTTCCAAAGTCATTTCTATATTTTATTTGATTGCTTGTTTACTGTTCATTAAATTTTCTTAAACAATCGATAATTTCATTGAGTTTGTTCTTTCCTCTCTTCCTTCGAAAAACAGAATGAAAAGAAAAATATCATAATTTTTCAACAATTTTTTTATGATTAGAATTTGAAAAAAAAGAACAAAAGGAAATTCATTTTTTTTTGATACATTTGTTTACCTGTTTGTTTGCTCTCACTCCTTTTTCCATTTTGAATTTGGAATTTCGAGATATGAAAGTAAGCAAAAAGGGACTCTCTAAATTTCGCTTCCTCTAAATGAGTGAATTAACTGAGTAACGGATAACAGTAAAATTGTTACTGGTAAAAAGGCGAAAGTTTGCATTGTTTTATTATAATCAATGTTGAAGTGTAATTGAGGAAACATTTTGGGTTAGCCGAGTAAACAAGGAAGTAAAAAGCCTATGCTTATTGCTGCTTGAAGAAGAGGAAGAACCACTTATTACAGCTTCTCGAGCAATGCTATCCCTGAAACAGTGGAAGTAGAAGACGTGGGAAGATTGATTCCATGGATCATCAATACAGTTCGTTACTGCAGCGGGAGAAGTGGTCCTCCTCGGCTGACTTCATCATGTCCTGCATCGGATACGCCATCGGTCTCGGCAATGTCTGGCGATTCCCCTATTTATGTTATCAAAACGGTGGAGGTTTGTTGCACATTTCACTCACATTGTTGTTGTTATTATTATTGTATCAATTAAAATTTTACGACTATCTTTTACTACTGAAACTTATAGCTATTAAATTTGTTGAAGTCAATTAAAATTCAAGTTTTATTATTGCTATCGTAGTTGACAATAAAAGGATGGAAGTGAGAAAAGCAGGCAGCAATAACGCGAAAAACAGTGGAAATTTTTGGTTACCACGACATGCAACATATTTGATATTAATCAAGCAAATTGATGAATTAGCCAGAAATATTAGGGAAAATTGAACTATTGGAAATGATTGTTTTAGTTTTACTTATTGCTAAGTCAAATAGACTTACTTATTACTAAGTAATAGAGCGTTTTTCCTTCACATTTCAAATTTTTTAGGAGCATTTCTAATACCTTACGTGATATCGCTTGTATTTTGTGGTGCGCCACTATTCATACTCGAAACAACATGGGGTCAGCTGCTAAGCGTTGGTGGACTTGGGATGTTCAAAATTTGTCCAATTTTTAAAGTAATTGATTTTAGCTTTAGGTTAAAACCTATATGAATTTAATTCCGGTTATTGATTTTAACTTACTTTTTCCTATTATTATTATTATTATTAAAATTATTATTATTATTATTGTTATTATTATTATTATTATTATTATTATTATTATTATTATTATTATTATTATTATTATTATTATTATTATTATTATTATTATTATTATTATTATTATTATTATTATTATTATTATTATTATTATTATTATTATTATTATTATTATTATTATTATTATTATTATTATTATTATTATTATTATTATTATTATTATTATTATTATTATTATTATTATTATTATTATTATTATTATTATTATTATTATTATTATTATTATTATTATTATTATTATTATTATTATTATTATTATTATTATTATTATTATTATTATTATTATTATTATTATTATTATTATTATTATTATTATTATTATTATTATTATTATTATTATTATTATTATTATTATTATTATTATTATTATTATTATTATTATTATTATTATTATTATTATTATTATTATTATTATTATTATTATTATTATTATTATTATTATTATTATTATTATTATTATTATTATTATTATTATTATTATTATTATTATTATTATTATTATTATTATTATTATTATTATTATTATTATTATTATTATTATTATTATTATTATTATTATTATTATTATTATTATTATTATTATTATTATTATTATTATTATTATTATTATTATTATTATTATTATTATTATTATTATTATTATTATTATTATTATTATTATTATTATTATTATTATTATTATTATTATTATTATTATTATTATTATTATTATTATTATTATTATTATTATTATTATTATTATTATTATTATTATTATTATTATTATTATTATTATTATTATTATTATTATTATTATTATTATTATTATTATTATTATTATTATTATTATTATTATTATTATTATTATTATTATTATTATTATTATTATTATTATTATTATTATTATTATTATTATTATTATTATTATTATTATTATTATTATTATTATTATTATTATTATTATTATTATTATTATTATTATTATTATTATTATTATTATTATTATTATTATTATTATTATTATTATTATTATTATTATTATTATTATTATTATTATTATTATTATTATTATTATTATTATTATTATTATTATTATTATTATTATTATTATTATTATTATTATTATTATTATTATTATTATTATTATTATTATTATTATTATTATTATTATTATTATTATTATTATTATTATTATTATTATTATTATTATTATTATTATTATTATTATTATTATTATTATTATTATTATTATTATTATTATTATTATTATTATTATTATTATTATTATTATTATTATTATTATTATTATTATTATTATTATTGTTATTATTATTGTTATTATTATTGTTATTATTATTGTTATTATTATTGTTATTATTATTGTTATTATTATTATTATCATTAAATTATTGTTATTGTTCTTACTACTACTATTATCAAATTTTGTTAGGGTGTTGGCATCGCAGCTGCAGTGATGGCATTTTGGCTTAACATTTACTACATTGTG
Source organism: Litomosoides sigmodontis (assembly GCA_963070105.1). NCBI lineage: Eukaryota > Metazoa > Nematoda > Chromadorea > Rhabditida > Onchocercidae > Litomosoides > Litomosoides sigmodontis. The sequence continues at coordinate 8,336,822 of OY718806.1, forward strand.
GTCCTCAGTTGGGCGATGTGTTACCTATGGGAATCGATTCGTTTGGACGGAAATGTCCCATGGCGGAATTGTGATCATCCGTAAATTAAATTGATACAAATTGCTTACTTTTACTTCCTTTTTCAGAATTCTGCAATGTAAAATAAATTATATGGCAAATGTTGGAGTGGCAAAGTTGATTGGAAGTGCAAATTATCTTGCTATTATTCAATTAATAGTATTTAATAAATTTTTAATTAAGTCAATTAATTAAGAATTGTTGAAATTAGGAAGAAATTGCAGGTGGAATACTCCTCGATGTCGTAGTGAATATGAACCGCTCAGTTGTGAAAAGAACAGAACAATTACGCAGTATTTCAACGTTGAGGTTCAATAAAAACAATGCCTTTTTCCACCGCTGTCACTTCCTATCCTATTAATTTTGGAACTTTTGGGTAAATGAATGTTTAGGGAATGCTTAAGTGAAAGAAAATGAAAAAAAAAAGAAACGAATGGCTTATTGCTAAGGAAAAGTCAAAAGTCAGAATTCTGAGAGACTTCATAAATAAATAAAATTTGAATGAATGTGTTAAAAAAAAAAAAAACTTTGACATTTAAGGTGTTGACAGCTGATCACTTAAACGAATATCGTAAGCAATTCTTCGTTGGTCCAAAATCAAATTGGACCATTTGTGGTAGCGATGATTTGGACGTACAGTCACCCGTCAAAGAATACTGGAAGTTTGTATAGAATTCCTGAAAATTCAAACAAATGACTTTTTTCCGTTCAGTATTATGTACCTCTTAAACTTTAATAAAAAAAATGTAAGCTTTTAATTGGGTAAACTTTTAGTTACCAAGTACTCGGCATTAGCTCAGGAATCGAGGAACCAGGTGGATTACGTTGGAATCTTGCTTTCTTTTTACTAATCACTTGGATAATATGCTATCTGTGCATTTTTAAAGGTGTTCGATGGACCGGAAAGGTTTGTCTTATCAAATTATCATTTAAAAACTTTTCGTTCGCTTTTTTTTCTGTCCAACGTAGTAGTAATTAGCTTTACGTGATAAGTGTATAAAAAATGCGTTCATTGCAGTGTTGGAAAAAAAATTTAATTTGTTATTGATATATGCTAAATGACAGCTTATCAATAGTCATAGCTGATAGTTGCAGATCGTTTATCTCACTGCATCATTTCCATATCTGTTGCTTGTTTGCTTGCTGGCACGTGGATTGACGCTACCGGGCGCAAGCTTGGGACTTGAGTTCTATTTGAAACCAAATTTCGAGAAGCTTCTAGAAAGTAAAGTATGGGTGGATGCTGTTACACAAGTGTTCTTTTCATATGGCCTTGGCCTAGGCGCTCTTGTTGCACTTGGTAGTTACAATTCGTATCACAACAATATTTACAGGTAAAAAATTATACTATTTATTTGGCGAACTATTATTTCAACTGTTTTTTATGTTTTATTAAATTTTAATAAAATTTACAGGCAAGCATTAACAATATGCTTTGTGAATAGTGCAACAAGCGTCTTTGCTGGCTTCGTTATCTTTTCATTCATCGGCTTCATGGCTGTTGAGCAGGGGAAGCCCGTCGATGAGGCAAAACCTTCAAAACCTAATTTCATTCACTAAATTTAATTAAAAATTTAGTAAAAATTTTTACAAAATCATATTTTTACTTTAATAACCAGCTGCATAACAGTCTCTATGAACGACTGAATTATAAGTTTATATCTAATGTAAATTAAACTTTTAATTAAATTTAAAATTAAAATGCGTTTAGGTAGCGCAATCTGGTCCAGGCCTTCTTTTTCTGGCTTATCCATCTGGAATCCTACAACTACCATATACAAATGTTTGGTCAATTCTCTTCTTCACAATGGTTTTATTCTTGGGCATTGATTCGCAAGCAAGTTTTTTTTTCCGCAACATTTTCACTTTAACTTAATTGCTAAATCGATGCTACAGCCTTAAAAAGTTAATCATTTACAGAAAGGTTGTTTTTTCATATGGAGTTTAATCAATGAGTTAATTAATATTTCAGGATGAGGTATGCTTTTGTTCACATTATTTTTAAATTGAAGCCATCTAATTTACTGCCTAAATTTCAAAAGCATCATTAGCACACGAAGTGTGTATCGAATTATGGTACTGTTTATTAAGGGTTTTTTTTCCGTAATACGCAAAGTACGCAAAATCTTTAAGAACGTTTAGCGTAAATGTCTTAGTTACACGTGTATGAAAAGTAATATAGCTGCTATATTTAGTTTTGTACAATGGAAGGCTTCTTCACGGCAGTCATTGATGAATTTCCAAAATTAATACGGCGAAAAAAGTACGGTCGTGAATCCTTCGTAATGGTAGTGTGTATTATAAGCTATTTATGTGGCTTAAGTACTGTTACAAAAGTAAGTTTGTATGAAAAATTTTTGGAAATTCTCATATTAGCAAAGGAAAAAAAGAAAATAAGAAATGAGTTTGCTTATTCTTTCACAAGCAAAAATTAATTTATGCAACGATTAATTTTAATTCTTTTTTTTGGTTAAAAAAGTGAAATTAAATTATCAAATTGATTTGAATGAGACGAAAATCTTCAATCAAAACTTTTCATACTAGTATTTACTCGTTTTAAAATATTTATTAGAAACAGGTGCGAAATTTAAAAATCGCATTAAAAATTTCAGGGTGGTTTTTACGTATTTCAATTGTTTGATTTTTACGCAGCATCCGGTTGGGCACTTCTGTGGCTTTTATTTTTTGAATGTATCGCAATTTCCTGGTCTGTTGGTGTGTGTTCAAACTTGTTCCTCTTTTGTTGTTCTGATAATTCGCTTAATTAGACTGAAGTTAATCTTATTGGTAAGATTATAGCGGCTAGTTCCAATTTCATGAAGTTGTCGGGAAGTCGAGAATTAAAACTTGGCACTTTACAATTTCATAATTTACTTAATTAGAACCCTACATCTGTTATTTCTCTAAAAGCCATAGGTCAATTTTCCACACTTTCCATATTAGCATATACTCAGTTTTCTCATGTAGAAATTATGGAGCCATCCTAACAATGAGTTAAATGTTAGAGGCACTGAAAATGTGAACGGAAGTTATTGCTTGTTTTTTTTCAGGCATTGATCGGTGGTATGAACATATCAGATCAATGGTGGGTTATTATCCAAGTCGATGGTGGAAATTTTGCTGGGTTTTTGCAACTCCCATTGTGTGTTTGGTTAGTATAATGCCTGATGACGCTATCAACAAAGATTTAAATTTTTCTTTAAATTTTATCAGTTCCTTAAAATTAAATATTTTTTTCCATCCTTTTTTTTTCATACATTTCTCCGCTTATTTGACTACAGAAACGTTGAAGTTTTTAAGTCAAAAAAGGGTTGCCTTATTTGCCTACCAATTATATGGAGCAACATGTTGGGCAGTAGTTTTCAAAATCAGTGTAACCGGTTTTCATTCACATCCTTCAGTTATCCAATATGGATCATTTTGGTCGATGAATTCATTCCTTAAATTATGTTATGGAATGAAATTTTAAAAGTGTATGAGTTGTAGAGTGTAATGGTTTTCGGATTAGCGAAATATGAGCCATTGCGGATCGATGCGTACAATTATGATTACCCCTTGTGGGGTCATATATTGGGATGGTTCCTTTCCCTTTCATCCATGCTTTGCATTCCAGTCTACGGCGTCTATTTATGGATTATCACCGGTGGAACCACTTCGCAGGTATATTTCATCAAATTTGCCAGTTTTATTAGACTTTTTTTTTAAACATTAAAAAAATAGTGATAAATTTGATGAATTCAGGACGTATGTGATAAGATTGCTAGAAATTGTTAGACTATTTTATCCGGTTATATCTGATCCTGCAATCTTCGATCATATATTCAATCCTTATGCTGTCTTTTAAATTTCTCTTGAAGTTTATCAAACCTTAGTGTAATAGATGGCATTCATGAAACAATTCAACATTTATTTTTGTCATTAATGCCTTCCTTTTTCATAACTTCATTGGTCATAATTTGTTGCAGAGGCTTGAAAAGCTATTTCGGCCAAAATTGCAAATTGAATTAGATGGTAGCATTGAACAAGAATTAAGGGAACGCGAAGAATAACGGCGATTCATTTTCATGAAAAAGCGATAAATATCATTTTAATCATTTCAAAAGGCGAAACTTTTACTTCACTTCCAAATCAATATTGCAACATTTTCGGTAATTTGAAACTTCGTTTTCACTTAAGGCTTTCATATAGCTAAAGATGGTCAAGCTCAGAACCAAAGCAAAAAAAAAAAGAAAAACAAATCTCTTGGAAAAAAAATGAAATGTTCCATTTAAATTTATTACTAATTATTTGACTGCTTAATTTCTAGCAAAATAACTTGATAAATTTCTTAAGAAAAATAGCATCACAAAAAAATACTAGTTAAGCGCTTCCTTCCATAAAATTTGATTCCAATTTTCATTTCAATACTTCGCAAAACATCAAAAGATTAGTCATTTCAAAATACAGTGGAATAATACATGTAGTGAATATGTCAAATAAACTAAGATGATGCCACTGATTGATGTATCGCTTATTCTAAGGCTTTACAAGCTGATTATCAACCGCCTAATCAACCCTTCATTTGATAAGCAAGTGCATAAGTGTAATTTTAGTAATAAATTAATTAGCTGCCAAAAATTATTGTTAATTAAGGAAAGAAAAAAAAGAACGATGTATCCATGCAGTACGCAACGTGTTTTGTACAAGTAGTGTAAAATTTTTTTAAGATGTAAATTGAACAGATAAAATATTTTTTGAAAAGCCATATAATGAATTCATTAAACTCCAACATGAAAAAAACCACCAAATGATTCCATTTCAGAATAAATTTCTGAATTAAAGAATAAATTGAGTTCTTCTAGTGCGACGGATGGCCTATGTAGCTGTTTAATTTTGGTGTCTTAAATTATATACCATTTTAAAATCTTTCTTATTCATAATTTTCCAGATGTAACAAATTTTACTATTAATTTTAATAATAAATATCAGCATATTTCATCGATACTTTCCACCAATGAATCTCCTCTAATCACTGTTCAAACTTCTCCGGTTGAAATTAAATTTATTAACAATTATTCATATTCATGCGCTACAACACTTAAGCATTAACTTGCCTTTTTGTCAGCATATCGCATGATATATCTTTTAATTTAAAAATGAAATTTTAATTTTCAATAAAATAGCATAGTAATCTATGTTGTTTTGACAGTTTCGACAACACTAAATTAAAATTTGATCAGTAATAAAATTAATAAATGAATGAGTTATTTTAAGTTTTATTATTGTTTCCATAATTTCTGCACATCGCTCGTTCGTTCGAAAGCAATGCGAAAGAACGGGAAAGAAAGAGAGCACTGTGCATATAACGACATTTGAGGAGAATTAGAGACTGATAAAGTAGCAAGAATAGAGGATGCGAAAAGAAAGGTTAGGAATGCTAATGAAAATGGTTGAATGGTAATTTAACAAGCAAAAAAAAAGGGAAACATGAAATGATTGAAAAATGTGCTGTTCTATCAACACATCTACAACACTCAGCATTGATGTGATAATTAATAAGTGAACAGCACGGCTTTTTCTTTTTGTCTGTTCTGCTTCACACTTGCAATTTTCGATTATTTGATTTTATCGTTTCAATTCTCTCTCTAAGCAATCAGCATATTTCATTAATTTTTCTTAAAGTATTTTTGCATATATGCTAGTTTTGTTTTGACTAATGATGATGTTCAACGCATTGAATGCTTCTGTAAAAAATTAAAAAATGAGTTGAATTGATTAATTTTAATACGTTATCAGCATTATTACTTCAATTACGGTAGTGTTTGTTAGTTTTTATCTCTCTTTCTGCCATAAACCTCTAAATTAAATTATCAAATTAAATCATTTTCGAATTTAAGTTATCCGACGAACAAAATAGAAATAACATTTATTATGATTATTTGTGTAGCTAAGATTTAACTTCAATTACCTGTTGCTTATTCGCTTATTTGCTATAAGCTATAAGCAAATTAAAGCTCAAATATAACGGTAAATGAGAAAAGAGAAGTAAAGAGGCAAACACATCAAGTAAATTGCAGTAGTCGGAAATTTAGATCACGTACGTGTCAATCAGTGCACAAGGATTCATCCATTTATATGATATACATTTGCGCATTCGCTGTAATAAATGAAATTAACGTTAGATATGCACACGTAACATACGTAATCATAAATAACCTTTTAAAAATATCTTTTCAAATTCGTTCATAATACGACATCTTCACTCTCATCACATGCGATCTTAACAGCTATTAATTTACAGTAATTGTTTAAGCAAATAATCATACGATTTATTCGACATACGCATCAACGTAACCTTTATTAATGAAGTAGCTCGTGTTGCTCGTTTCATTCCAGAATGACTGATCACACAAGAGTATGGATGATGATGACATTGCAATGAAATGATAAACATCCATTTCATTCGTCTAAATGAAAGATATGCAAGAAACACAAACAAGAAAAAAGAAGCACCTTGCTTGATGATTGAAGGTAAAAAGAAAAGTGAACAAATGTCACTGCTCGTCAGCAACGTGAAATTAATGAGCTGTTTTATCAATGTTGCAAACGATCTAAAAAACGATAACAAATTAATTAAGCTATCAATTTAATTTAATTATACTTGTAATTCGCTATCCATCACATCAATGATTAGGAAGAAGAGGTGCTCTGTGTACCAATCCGATTAACACCTACTTTGCAGTCATCATATGAAGCCATATTAATCAATTCAATATCATATTGCTTATGCATTAAAATTCAACGGATTTCGGTATGCTTGAAATGAATGACATTATAGGAAAAAAAAATAGGAACAACTGAAATAAATAAAAGTTGAAAAGTTTGACAATAATGAAATATCAATTAAAGTAGGCTGTAATTATTTTAGAATTTGTAATTTTTTTTTATCCACTCACTGATCTCTAGGAGAAAGAGAGAGAGGGGAGCAAGAGAGAGAGAGAAAGAGATAGAGAAAGAGGGAGAAAGAGAGAGAGAAAGAGAAAGAAAGAAGAATTTATATTTGATTTCACTAATTTCATAATTTTGCACAATGAATTCTCTTCTTTTGTATAATTATTTCCTTTCTAATTCTTCAATCATTTTAGGATAATACCCTTTATAACAATTGACCTTTTGCGCCAATCATTTGCAATCATTTGATTTAATTTATTTATGTGGGGAAGGCGAAGCGTTTACATTTCATTTACTGATCAACTAACTGTACAATACAATACACTAATGGCATATTGTTATCAGTTCATTTTAATATTCCTTGCTTTCATTTTCTAATTAGATTATCTCATTAGGTTAAAATTGATATGCGTGAATATGAGCTAGCTTTTCCAAAAGAAAGCAAAAAGAAATTGTTGCAATTTGCTTATCCACCACATACCATAGCTACCAATTATGACGTTACTAGAACTGACGAAATTCATTTTAAATTATATCCCAAAACAGTTTGTCTCATTCTGTTTTCATCGATTTTAAACGATCTCTAATTTTTTTACATTGCAGCATTCTCCCACTTCTCCAATCCCTATTCTCCACTTCGTCTAAAATTATTTCATTTCCTAAAATTTCTCATTATTAGCAAAATTTTGTTTTCTTCACGTTAAACAATGTAAAATTACATCTTCAGCTCTTTGTTATTGAAAAAGAAAAATATAGCTCTTTTGATTTCACTTCAATGGTTGTATTTGCTAAATTGAATTGACAACTTATGAACGAATAATTGTAATCTTCTATATAGATAAAAATATTTATATATTCAATATATATATTTATATTAACAACGTATAACCCGTGCATGTTATTAAAATAAATTTTCCTCTGTGGGCAAACTTTTCATTTCTTTTCATTGTTTTCTCGCTTTCACTCTCGCTTTTCTTTTCCTCCGTTCTTTGCAATGTTTTATTTTAATTGAAAATATTAACTGTTAAAATTGCTTGATAATTCATCTGTGCAATAGAGCTGTCGCAAGAAAAAATAGAAAGAAGCTAAATGAGTGGGTTTAAATTGCCCTCAAAGGAAATTTTGATTGAAAAGAACGAAAAGCAACAAATTGAAGCAAGGGGAAAATTTTTTGAATTGGAAGTGATGAGGAGCATATTCATGCAGTGTTTGTTGTCAAAAGTAATTCACTATCCCTTGACCAGTGACATGTCATGTAATGTTTGAGTAATAGACGATATTTTTCCGAAAATAACATATATATTGCTATGTTGCATGACGCATTCACCAACACCTAAAATATTAGAAATTAAATAATAAGCTTGAAAAAAAAGCTGAAACAAAATTTCCAGTTGTATGAGGAATTTTTCAGATTTTCATGGCAAAAAAAAACAAGGAGAGAGGGAGAGAAAGGGAGAGAGAGAGAGAAAAAAAAGAATTTTTTCCCCTACATTTCTATTGATAATGCATATACAAAGTGAAATTTTTGAACATGTCGATAAATAATAAACGTGAAGTAAGTTGCTCAGGAAAGACAAAAAACGAAAAAGGAAGTGAAAAAAGAAAACGCTATTAAAAGGCAACGAAAAAAAAAGTTGATGATTGAAATATCTAAAATTCATGACAACTTTCATTTACAAATCTCCTTTCACCAGCTTCTTTTTGCGGTAAATAATGGTTCACATTTTACCTAGTACTAATTACGTCTAATCTTCACTTTTAATTTCATCATAGTTTTCTCTCGTCCATTTTTTTTCGTCATATTTCGCCTCACTTTGTAAGCCTTCCTTTAGCATATTCGTTAACATTTTTTTTAAATTACAATTATTATATTGCATATAGTTTCATTCATAACTTAACACATATGTTTATATTAAGTGTTGCGTAAAAAAGGGAGAAAAAAAGGTTTTAGTAGAAAAAAAAAGGCTAAAAAGTAACAATAGCTAACCAGAAAATTGTTGTAAGTGACAAGCGAAACGTAAAGAGCATCATCGTAGCCGACATTTTCCAGAATATTAACTACGAATGCTAATATATTGCAAGATAGGAAAACAACTACAATTGCAATAAGCATTATTGAAATTTGACGCTCCTTTCGCTCCGCTTGTTTTAACGACTCATCGGGTACCACACTTTGCCGTCGATGTAATCGATTTGATCGTCGAATGGTCAGTAGTACCTGAGAGTAGCAAATGATTTTATTTTTTGTTTTTTTTTTTCTTCCTAAAGCTAAGCTAAAGCTTAAAGTGCAAGGTTAAATTGTTTCATTTCTTTTTCGTTAAATATATGAATTTAAGTTTAGAGAAAATTATTTGTTCATACATTATTAGCAATTTTTTTTTTATTTGATATTAAATGATTGATTGGATTTAAGTGTTTATAACTTTAGTGGTAGGAGTAAATAAAACCAAAATTAAATTTAATTGAATTGAAAGTTATTTCAACTAAAAATTAGAAGTTTTCATTAAGGGGTTAGAAAAAAATGCTTACCTGAGAATTTAAAATAATTAATAATGTGAATGGCAACACAAACATCAATATGGTATAGGCCCAACCAAAAAAGATAAGGCGATAAGTTTGATCAAGTCGTAGATTTGATGGCGCTAACACCGGAATGAAGGCATTTATATTTGATCGAAAACAATTATTCACTACACGTACCTAAAATTAATGTTATAATTCGTTTAATAAATGAAATTATAATTCACTAGCTATGAATTAATTGACATACTGAATTGCACTTTTAATGGATTAAATTATGGCTGTTTTAATTTATTCTATTTTACTGATCAGTTGATATTTCTCACTGAACACTTCTTTGCAGATCTTTCTTTTTTAATTTTATTATAGTTCATTTTCCATTTCACTTTATTCTTATTACCATTCTTCTTCAATTTTAAATTCCAATTCTTTTGAGAGTTAAAATTCATAGATATCACTTGATTATCAACAAATCATCAACAACCATCCCTTATCAGTTCGTTGATCATCGATGAGATTTCAAAATAACACTGATCTTGCAATCGAATTTTGCAAATCAGTGAAACTATATTTTGTACCGCTCATCATTGTTTCCCATCATTGATAAATTTTTCTCGTCAGAAAAAAAGTAGATATTATTTTAAAAATCCTTTAAAGAATGCGACCTGTCTAATCGTTCGGTGTAGTATACGTTCCGGATTTCTAACTTAAATTATATGCTCTGTGTGATCACTGAAAGATAACAACGATTTCATTCGCTGTAATTCATATAAAAATCTTTTCATGAATCTCTGTCTCTTCTCATTCTTTCACTTACTATTTTTTTTTTTAAAAAAATCTGTAATAATATTGCAGCAAAAACTGAGCATCGAGTGCCAGACACATTTTCTTTTTTTAAACAGGTATAAATGAGTAAACCTGATTTACTGTCTTTGAATTCTAACTTAAAGTTAACAGTACAAAATTGTTTTCGTTCAATAAAAATGTTCCCCAACAAAATGATACATATATAACAATGGCAAGAATGGATTTTCGCCATTTTTTTTTGCCCTTCATTTTGTTCCCTCTTTTTTTTATCCATTTGTTTTATTTATTTTTAATGTTCAATTAATTTCCCTCTTTTAAAGTGCCTTAATGGATTTGAAATTTTAACGTTTTACTTTTTCATTTTCCGCCTTCTCCTTCTTACTTCCTTTCTTTTATTGAAGTAAATGCTAATTCTATGCTAATAACATTAGAAGAAATCAATCTGCACGCTTTAACTCATCCAGAAAACTAACTAACTATCTTCAACATACACTTCAATATTCCTTACAAATGGAAGATTAGCAAAAAAAATGCACTCACTACGAATTTCTTTTGTATTCAAATTTTTCAATTGCAATTGAAAATTTTCTCTAAAAGGAAATTTTGATTCGCTTCCAAATAAATTAAAAAATTGAGCGCAATCAATTGGCTGACGTGATTTAAAAAAAAAAAAAAAAGAAGAGATACAAAGAAATGAAATAGATTCGGCGCAACTGTTTAAACTATTTTTAAATCAAGCGATATTTCTAACTGACAGAAGGCAGAAATAAATTTGATGATGTAAGCCAACCTTGATAGCTTGAATGTTAGGGAATTTTCAATGAGCAATTGAAGAGAAGGGAACAAAAAAATTTTTTTCAATTCTAATTTGTATTAATTTTGGGAGGAAATGCGCGTAAAATGTTTAACAACGTTGAAGTAATTTATTTTTAAATAAAAACTGATTAATTTTGAATTAAAAAGTGCTTATGTCAGTTAGCTAAATTGCTTCGTTATGAAGGGATGTATAATATCAGCCAATCCCTTCAAAAATTAGACCGCTTGCATTGTTACTTGCTATTGCTATAATTTATCTGAAATTAGAATTTCATTTTGACGTCTACCACATTTATCATAATGCAATGCTATCACTGACAATTTAATAACTAATTTAGGGAAAAAAATTAGACTTAGTGAATGAAAATTCATTTATACATTTTTCCCCATTCCATCCATCTCCCACTAAATTTCTTACTAAAATGGTTGAAAAGAAAAAGCTAAATAAATAAATGAAGAAAGGAGTAAAAGTATTTCAAGCGTTGTTATTCCAAGAACAAAGGACGAATTCAGCGATTCAGCCATAAATTTGAGTTTTCGTCGAGGAAAAATGATAAATCATTGTGATTACTAATACTCCCCAAGCGAAACATTTTCCTGTACTCAAAATATCCCCAATATTTTCCACTAGTAAATCGATTTCTGTCCTCTTAGCTAATTTATCCGTACGAACGGGAAAAAAAAGAAGAGTTGTGAAGGATAAAAATTCTAATAGAAGCTCTATGTAACACTCATTCACCATAAATTTGTGTTAAATTGATTAAATTACATGAATTGGAATTTTTTTTAGAGTATTGAAACCACTAATTTTATTATTTCAAATTGTTCCATCGCGATTTTTTTCATCTTTTTGTAAGAGCAAATCTACGAGTAAATTTATTCTGTAAAATTCTTTTAAAAAAAAAATTAAGTAAAAATAAAACAAATTTTCATTTGCCAACTTTCTGAAGGAAATTCAAACTTTTCATTTTAGAAATATTAAACAAAATTAAATTTTGCAGATAAACGCAAATAATGCAATTGCTTCCATCGGCTTATCCTCACAACAACAAAGTGAAATTACCTCAAAAAACCGAGTAATATTGAAGAGAAGAGAGAATCCGAGAAGTGACAGAATAAATATTCGAACTCGAACTGTTTTTAAGAGAGTCGATGTCTTAAACGGTAAGCATATCCCAATGTAACGATGAACAGACATGCCCGTCGTCATCCATACACTGTAATTAATTTAAATTTTGCTACTAATTTGATTGAATAATATAAAATTTGATTAGTTTCGAATATGATATTAGTTAGCTATATCATTACTATTATTATTATTATTTATTATTATTATTATTATTGTTATTATTATTGTTATTATTATTATTATTAATTATTATTATTAATTATTATTATTAATTATTATTATTAATTATTATTATTAATTATTATTAATTATTATTAATTATTATTAATTATTATTAATTATTATTAATTATTATTAATTATTATTAATTATTATTAATTATTATTAATTATTATTAATTATTATTAATTATTATTAATTATTATTAATTATTATTAATTATTATTAATTATTATTAATTATTATTAATTTTTATTAATTATTATTAATTATTATTAATTATTATTAATTATTATTAATTATTATTAATTATTATTAATTATTATTAATTATTATTAATTATTATTAATTATTATTAATTATTATTATTATTGTGATAAAAGGCAATATTGGCGTGTGAGAAGAGACCGGTGCACTTCATTGGTTGATGGAATTTCTGGCCATTTCAATCTTTTTTGTTTTTTTTTTGTTTCTTTCTTCGAAACTTTGGAAATAAGGAAAAAATTGGAAACGTTTCACAGCGTGTGAAAAAGTTAGCTTCTGAACATGCAGGATTAAAAAATAGCTGTCGATTTCAATCAAGTTGAAAGACTGATGATAATGAAATATCTTCCGTTTTATCGTCTTTTAAAACTTATCCGAAAGACAACTGGCTAACTTTAGCTGATCACATTTAAGTAAACATTAGTTATTGTACTTAAAAAAAACAGCATATGTTGCCTTTCAGATAATTCATTTCATTTCAAATATTGTAAAAAAATTTTATAAAGCAATTGTAATATATGCATCGTTAGTTTAGCATTTTTTTCCTCTTAAAATTAAATGATGAAAATTGACACGATTTGAAAATGATAGATAGGAAGAGGAAGGTGAAGGGAAGCAATGAAAGGATTGAAAAACGATTCGAACTAATTGAACATGTTAGATGGAAATACATTGTTTTTTTTTTATCAAATTTAAATTAGCAACAAATTAATAAGATACGAACATTTTAAAAAATGGGAAAAAACCTGCCTGATTGTTTGAGCGAGTGTCATAAGACCATACATATAAGGTGCAACCCAGTAACTGAAATCAAAATTTGTTTTCAAAATATCCAATGTTTTTTTCCTCAATTAACTAAATAATACATTAATGAAATATATATACATATACATATATATATATATATATATATATATATATATATATATATGTGTATGTGTATGTGTGTGTATGTCACTGAGGTGTCCTTTTCATTATCTACTTATCAATTTTTTTCACTTGTTTAAAGTGATACCTAATTATCAAGTATTTTAATTGTCTAATACAGTTATTTAATCATTATACGCTATTTTAATCTAAGGTATTTCATTACAATAATCCCTTAATAAATCTAAAAATGTGATATTTCAAGGAAAAAAGTTTTTTCCAAAATTTTTACAGCAAAAGTTGAAAAGAACAATTATCAAACATTTATAAAATATAGCGAATTAGCAAACAAAATGATTTAGCAATTATTTTTATGAGATTAATCATAAAATGAAAAACTTTTCTTTTCATCCGACTTTAAGACTTTATTCAATGCAAAGATTCTAATTGGTTTATTTTATTTTCTCTCCCTTTACATGCCATTTTAATTCGCATGGAAAATTTTCGGTTCTTTTTCAAGTTAAATTTCCTCAGTACAGTCTTCGTGCTTTTAAGCACTTTTGTTGCAATTTATTATTTAATGGTACAAGCAAACTGATGCGTTGATTTTATTAGAATTGTTACATTCTATAGGAACAGAAAAAATTTTCAAAATCACGTTATCGAAAGTATTTCAACAAAACTTCCATGTAATTTATTTATGCATCTATTTCTGTTAACTTAATAACTATCATTGAATGTTAACAAGTTTTGATAGATTTAAATTATAGAGCCAAATTTGTCGTTCGATTAATTTTTAAATCGCATTGTTTTACTTCTTATACTTAATTAGTTCTTTTTGAAAAAAAAGTTTTTTTTATTTTTAAAACAGAAATTAGTTATTGAGAAATTGGTATTTGGATAATATTAATAACAAATTCGATATGCTTAAAAATTTTTCCTCCATCACCAATCTTCCTTTCGTTTTTTTTCCTTCTGTTTCTCTTCCCCTCCCCTCTCTCTCACTCTCCGATCATTATTTGTTGGCCTTTTTTTTCCTTTTTTAACTGTTAACTAATAAGGTAAAGCATATCAAAAATCATTGCGCTATAGAATGTGTTGTCCGGTTAAGGTTACCAGTTTTCCCTCTGCAACCTCTCAGCCGTGTTGCCTGCAATTATACGACTATCCATGAATATCTTACGCTTTATGAAATCATTCCACGCATCTCAATGGATTATTCACAGCAACGTTAGCGGATAATTTATTCAGGCAGTGCACTGCAATTCGTGCATCTATCTCTAATGCAAATGCAGTAATAAATATGCTATAATAATTTTCCAGTTATATTTTTAAGGTTTATTTTAAATTTGCAAATTTTATTACTTTCAAAACATCAATTTTTGTTTTTATAAAACAAGAATGATTGAATGAGATGTTCGTTTATCTATGTTTTCCAATGTATTTTTTTATTTGAAAGTATTTTATTCCTTCAAGATTAAGTTAATCCAAAATTTTCCAGTGATTTCTCTCCTTTACCTTTCTTTCTCTCTCTCTCCCTCCATCTCTCTCTCTCTATAGATAGATGCATTTATATGTTTTAAAAAAAAAGAAATGCTTATTTGAATGACAAAAAGTTCCAATAATAGATGAAAGGATCTAAAGTTTAACAAAAAAATTTTAGAAGTTTTCATTTGAATTCCAAGTCTTTTTTTTTCCCTGATGGATTCCTATTTTCCGTCATTTTTAGACATTTAGAAAATTCGATTGGCAAATGAACGAAAGCAAAAAGACGGAACATTATGAAGGAGCAGCAAAGCGGTGACAAGGGAGGAGGGGAAGAAAGAGAAGAGGTCAACGGAAGAAAACAATTAAAAAAGTTATTATATTAATTTCAGGTTAGAGAAGAAAGAGAAAAAAAGAGATGAAAGGCCTCATTTACAACATGCAACTTTACACAATTTGAATAACTAATTTTCGATAGCAACATTAAGGTGGTAGGTAGGATAGGAGGATAGATGTTCTACATGACCTACACGATACGCTGCTTTTTGATATTATTTCGCGAGCTAACACGTATGCCTGTTTTCTCTAAGAATTCAAATTTAATGCTTGGTAAACTTTAATTTATTGGGGAAGCTTAAACTTTGACCTTTTGAGGTTTTAGTGAATGCGGAACTGTTGCTTAAGCATTATCTGATGATTGGTGAGCAATGGAAAAAGCACAGTTGGCTCAATGAATTTTGATGAAAGGGCAGGAGTCCTGCTTATCGAGAAATACCCATCAGTTAGGCGAATTTTTTCACAAGTGAACATTCCGGTTAAAATTCAGAAGTTCGCATTATATTTTACATCATCATTAATCAATCACCTAGCATCACTGCTTTCCCTTCTTCCATTTCTCATTCTTATATATCACAAAAACAGAAATAGATAGAGGGAGGAGAGATGGGGAGAGAGAGAGAGAGAAATGCTTTCAAGAAGTCATTTTACAAGACCAATTTCAAGAATGCTGCTAGAGACGCTGATATTTCAATCATCCAAAAAATTTGAGGGATTTGTAAACAAAACTGTCGCTGGAGTAAAAACAAATCATAATTTGAAATGTTAATCAGCGAAAGTGCTTTACATTCGATCAAGGAAATGGATAGCAATGTAATATGCACTATCGAAAGCACAATCTGTTTGCTAGAGATTAATGCTTTACCAAACAACTTGCATTTTTGCATTGTACATGATAAGAATTATCTTGAAGTATCTTTGCCATTGAATATCCTCCTGTGACTTCATCAATCTTTTCACCCTTAAATACCCTTGCCAGCTAAGAGTCTTTTTACATACTGCGAAACTCTTACATCGGATGTATTGTAAGTCCCACATAGGTTTTATAGTTTGGTCAGACGTTAACCAGTAAATGAAAATTTATTTACAGACTTCGATAAATTTTTCATTGAAACAAAAAACGATAACAGAAAAAAAAACATGTATACAAGACAAAACAAAACTACCGGAAATCCAACGAAACGTCATATCATGAAGTTAAACAAACTTCGTACGATCTCTCCCTAGCACCCGTCTTCCACTAATACCTATTATGTTCATGGATAAAATTTTCAATCCCACATCTCACTATGTTATGACAGACAAAAAAATTCCGCCTCTTTCAGATGCACTGCGAGACAAAGAATATTTGTAATAAATTTCCATTCCCTCCCTTTTTTAAATTTATTCGCTTTATCTATGAAACACTTCCGTAAAATGTAACATGTTTACTTTGAGTACAATCTTGTGCCTTCGGAATCAAACATGTGGCACACAAAGCTTTTGACGCAGCGCTCCAATCTTAGTGTTTGTTATCAGTGTCCGGCTCATTCGTCACAGTTAATTTTTTTGGTTTTGTAATTTTTATAATTAAAAAGTAACGAGAAACAAGAAAAAAATGCAACGCTCCTTCCTCCTTACCCTGAACCTCATTTGTTAACCTATATAAGATCTATTTGTGGCAATTAGAGTTTTTCCTTTATAGAGCTATCAGTGAACAACTCATAGCGAAGTATTAAGGATTTCGATTTTAGTACGATTAAAAAAAGCTCAACTTGGTATTACAAATATCAGTCATCCCACGCACACATCACACAGAAGTAGATCTTTCTCCTATAGAAAAAAATGCTTCTTTCTCTCAAAACGGAAAAACTTTGAACAACTTTGGAATATCTACTAATAAGGATTCGTTGCATTACTGGATTAAAGTAACAAGAGATTAAAAGTAAATATAAAAAACAAATATAGAACAAATTTCTGCATCTAATAAATAACAATTGAAACAAGATTCGTAACGCTATTCACAAGGAGATTTTGAATGAGTGCTAATGAAGTTCATATTCTTCCACATATTTTAACATCAATTATACCTACAACACAAAGGCTAAACATGAAGGATCCACATAGATGTTGTTTCATTAAGCACGTATTAGTTTCAATAAATGATGGTAAAAAATAAAAGTTAACTTAAACATTGAAACAAGAACCTGAATCTGGTAGCCGACCACGTCTTCGTATATTCACCCAGCCTGGGTAATGACAGAACAAAGAATGCGGAAAATAGAATAAGTGTATCAGAACTAGACAGAATTGCGAGGTACCAATTAATTGATGAGGAAAACATGAAACGGTGGGTGAATATACGGATAGAGGTAATGTTTGCGCAAAGGCCAAACACAATAATTGGTAGGGTAATGAGGCCAAGCAGCAGCCTTTCCTCATATGCATAAAACTGATAGGACAAGTGGCATTCGCAATCAACAGATGATACTGTGCACCATTCTGGCAATTCGCCACCATACTGATGTTCATTTCCCAGTGTATTGTTAGTGCTGCTACGTAGTAAGCCATGGGGTGAGGGAACAGTTGGAATGAATAGCCGTGAAAGGGTGCTGATGTCAACGCTATTAACAGCAGTTGAAATATTGGAAGCAGCAGCACTTGTGGTATTGGAAATCTTACCGGTTGCGATCACATCCATAACTGAGAAGTTAAATAGACACCTACCTCGTCCAGGGTCACCGAGATCTCGAAACAGAAACGCAAAGGTTTGGGAGCAATAGCAGCCTAGGCTGAGAAAGTATCCTTCTCTTTAGTAGTCCCGCCCCCTCTAAAAAAACACGAGTAGAGCAGGAGCTGATTACCCTCTACAAGCCTCAGCAATAGCAGCAACAGCAGCTATGCTTTCGCCAGTAACAACCAACATACATATCGCCAATGACAGATGGAGTGAACTGATGAATGGATAATACACAAATATAACATTAACGGCCTGAACAGTGCACCACCACCAACCAGTTTCTTCTTCATTGGCTTAATGCATTAGGAAATCGTTGTTCGTAGCGCTCGTCACGAAGAAACTTCGCCCATACCAACTGACCTGAAACCCAATTACAACACCATGTTTCATGTAAAAACACACAGTCCCTGCAGTGATCTGATCACTGTAAGTGAACAATAATCTGACATCCTTAAAGCCATTCATAAATTAAACCTCAGGCTCCATTGCTGGTGCGCTCTTCCACAATTACAACTTTACATTCACTCTTCCCCGAAACCAAAAAGGTTTCATTCCAAGAAGCTGCTGTCAAGCAGTATTTATCATAAACAAAATACAACCTCGGTGTTGTCTTAATTAGACAATTCTTTGTAAAACCTGACTTACTGCAATTTCCATTCACTAATCTTCAATGAAGTAATATAAAATGAACAGAGAAAAGGCGAACATATTACCACACAATAAATTTATATCTCCTTCGTTTGCAACTCTTCAATTAATAAAGTGTTACTACGTCCTTTCAATAAAGTACCACTGTTTTAGAGATATCGTACTTTTTCTTTGAATGTTTTCAGTTCTATTCCACAGCCCAAAGATTAACAAACGTATTCCTCCACCTTTTATCCCAACGAATGTTACTCCTCAATGTAAGCTGCACAAATGTTTCCATTTAAATGATATAAAAGGAGCACAATTTCTTCACCTTTATCTTAGGAATAAAAATCGTCGACCATTTCTTATGGGCTGTATTTTCATTAACCTTTCCCTACAGCTACAAAGTGGAAAAATAACTTTCCGTCCTTCTCTCTGAGAAGTTATTTCACTGTACCAAAAATTCAATTCAAGCTACACAAAAGAAGGAAAATGGTTCTAAACATTTTCACAATTATTTAGAACCGAATAGTCTTTAGTGACTTCTGCATTATTACGATAAAATCTTTTGTCGTATCGTTTCATATTTTTCAAGTCATTCCTATTGCAATGCGTAGCAGTTGTTGAGGATTAATGACAGCGTGAAGCACGTAAAATGACCTATTGGAATATGAACTGAACTGAAACACCTGTGACAAGATTCTTACCATTAAACCAAGTTCCGTGTAATGATCTAAAAGCAGAACTACAATCGATGTATGATGTGAAACGAACAAATACTACGCCCTCCTTAGAATCCTTTTCCACACCAATATGTAACGGCTCAATTGGATCTATTTTCTGCAGCAAAGCTCTCCTCAGATCTACACATTTTGCTTCATAATTCCTAAAATATTTCTACAGCTTCCAAAAAAAAAAAAAAAAAAAAAAAAAAGGCAGATTCCAAAAACAATTCAATAACAGCATGTAAGCAATTTCATTAAATGAAATGAAGCATCAAAAAATTCTTTTTGTAACTCATACCAAACAAATATACGTTCTAACTCTTCCTCTAAGCCGTGGTCCTTAAAAATTCTACAAAATCAAAATCTAATAATGGAAAACAACGGATAAACAGTTTGTGCGCTCTAGTATCCTTGCTTCAAAATTTGAACCGTGAAATCATACCTTGCCGGTGAAAACATTCCGCGCAGCTTCAGACAATGCGATGGTGCATGATCTGCCATACTGCGTCGAATATTCCCACCAAATGCTGTAACAGTTTTAATTATTGTATAAATTATTTCGAACATTTATGATGGGCACAAAAACAACCTAACTTATAAAACTTCGCAAAAAAATTATGAACGGCAAATGTTTTTCATATCGAATCATTTTTTATTTAATAAATTATGAAATGCGTAATATCCTCTTTTGGCGAACTAGTAATGCCATTTGCTGCTCGATCTTCAGATTTTTCTTCCGTCAGTTATGCGCACGTAAGCTTTTATGGTTTTATATCAATAGAGTGAGAAAGGAAAATACGATACAAAACTGTTGCAAAATAAATGCAGAAGCCCGTACTGCACTTCTCATTCCAGAACCACAGAATACTGCAAACGAATAGAATAAATTATTCAGTCAAAGGAAAACTATACGTACCATTACCCTGCCAGCCACTGCTTTTAACAGGTATCCACCGCCACACAGAGCACTCCACACCATTCACAATCCGAGTTTCCGTGCTCACTCGCGATTCATTCATATTGATAAATTCAACAGCTTCCTGCCATCGGCGCCATTCCGGACTGTTACGCATTCTAACAAATAAAATATGTTTCACAATCATTACAACAAAAAAACAATGCACATGCAGATTTCACATTAAACTAAGCAATAAATGTAAAAAAACCTCTTAGATGGTGGAAGAAGCATATCTCGCACATGAGGCTCAGCAACATAAATTTGACCCTGCTCGTTCGCGTCTCGAATAATATCTGTAAGGAATTGATGGTAAACTACGATGAGTCACTTGCATAAATAAAATTGATACACAACAAATTAACATATGAATCATATGAACTCACCAGTAATTTTCTCAACTAGGTCAAAGATAAGTCGTTTCTCCTCGGCTTTCTTTTTCGTCTGATAGAGTCGCAACATATAAATACCACCCACAATTCCACATACTGCAATTACGTTATGCATTGCAACTCACTATTTGAATTAAATTAAAAATAACCAAAAAATCACGCACATTTGTTGGTAACATTCAGGCATAATTAGTAAATAGACAACTAAAAATTTGGTGCTCAGAAGTCGGTATCCTTTCAGGAAGAGAAAAGATGATCATATACAGGCACGTCCATACTTGGCATATTTATCAATAGATGAGTACTAAATGAAAAATCATGCCATCACGACGCCGATTCGAACGCGTTTTTTTATTAATTAAGTGCCAATCCACCCATTACATAGCTCTAGCGTTAGTTTTTGGGAACGTCATGGGTAAAGCATTTATTTGAAAACTATGCAAAAAAAGCAAAAGCATACCTACAACGATTGTAAATAATGGGAGAATCGCATATGTGTACAAGAAACACACCGTGTCCTTTGCAGCAACTATAACAACTGATATAATTGCCATTTTTGAAAAAAAAAGTACACGGAAATTATTTTATCTAACTATATTTCTATTATTTTTCCTGTGGTGTATCAATCATTTCCTTTGTCTGATTTATATTATTCAAAGATTCAAATGTCAAATACGATACCCTGAAACAGCTATCATGGTGTACACAGTGGAACATATGAAAAAAAAAACACTCACTGTAAGCAATACGACCGCCTTGAATCAAAGCACCCGAATTTGCAGTCGCTAGATAAGCAATAAGCAAAAAACCAAACAGAGAAATAAGGAAGAATAATAGCACTCGTGATATGTCGAAACCCAATATAGTGCTACGTGTTGGTGCAGGTTCTCGAAAGGAATATGGGTATCCTCTATGGAATGAGCGGGGAGGTTCAGATGACTGAAAATTCATAAACTTAGCAAATTCCAAAGCGTTCGAAACACCTTGTTCAAGACGCGAAAAATTTCAATTCAACCTATCACGCTTTGCTGCTGTAAGTAACAAAAGTAGCCATAGTGACCAAATATAGACCAGAAAGCTTT
Organism: Litomosoides sigmodontis; assembly: GCA_963070105.1. Taxonomy (NCBI): domain Eukaryota; kingdom Metazoa; phylum Nematoda; class Chromadorea; order Rhabditida; family Onchocercidae; genus Litomosoides; species Litomosoides sigmodontis. The sequence continues at coordinate 8,358,756 of OY718806.1, forward strand.
CCCAGTTATTGTATTATGAAGCATCTAAATTCAAAAGTTCAAAAATGGTTAGATGTTCGCAAAACAAGAGCTTTAAATTTAACTGAAAAACGAATAAACAGCCGTAACAGGAATTCCTCTCAACCTATACAGATTTCCATATTGGTGCAAATTACTCAAGACAAGGTTGAAACATAAACAAACCTTTAGGGAAGACTTCCTTGGAAGAAAGAACGATATCCAAATGTTGAGATGCTTCTTCAATGCTGAGAGTATTGAGAATGGCTTATGCGCACCAGAAACTGGAGATGAGCTCATAGTAACTATGCGTGAACTTTCCATATGATCATCATCACTATCACTATCAGAATCGCTAACCATTTTCTTTCCCGAAATATTCAACTCTTCGCGACTATCATTGAAAAGCAACCGACGTCGTGCTCCTTAATCAAAAAAAGTAGCAGTTAGTGGGCTGCTGAATAAACAAAAAATTGCTGCTGCCAGTTTCAAAACACCAAGGGAATCACATGAGCGATTGGTCGACAAATTTACCATACATATCGTATGATAAATTAATTAATCGGAGTAAATACAGCAAAGCGGTAAGACATACGACTTGAAGCTAAATTTTTTCCCGAACTGTCGCTGTTGCGATTCACAGATCTTAGTGAGTGAGAAGGGATGGAGGAATACACGGGTCGAAGAAGCATGGTAGGACGAGGTGGCGTCGGAAATTGCCGTTCCTCGATAACCTGAAAATAATAAACAACATAATACTTGATATACGGCGTACAATACTTGATAGATTTTCCAATAACATTAATACGAACATTTGTGAGATCATCCGATAAGTCACTGGGAGTTCCTGAAAGTTTGTTCTGTTGGAGTTTTTTCTCTAGCTGTTTTTCATAGACGGCACGAGTTGTACTGGTTATCGGTCCCGCGTTTACGCCAAGTGCGATCAAACGGGCTCGCAATTCCTCATTTGACAGTCTGCTTACAGCCTAAAAACCTCGTCAAAATCATCCTAAAACATACATTTTATGGTTATAATTGGCATATTTTGATATTATGATCGATATTATAAACAGAAGGAAAGAAAACTAACTCTTTCACGTGAGTGACTGCGACTTTTTGAACCTCGGCGTGTCGTAGGGGAGTTTCTCACTGGTCTCGACATAACTAAGTCAGCAATTACGTTAAAAGGAGCTTGAGTAATCAACGAGATATTACGCTAAAAAGACTCGATTACTTAACTATCAATACTTCAGCCAGCACATTAACACGTTAGCATTCTCTTTCCCATACAGCTATAGGGTAAGATACCTCATACATCTTAGTAAAAGAATATCACCGCAAATTTATTTACTGCATTCTTCAAGGCCGTTACTTCACATTTTTTTCACAGTACTTAACACTGACATCAGTAATCATCAGTTATTTAAGTATAACGAGAAACACACGCTAACCCTCCCCACCCCTCACCACACCGCCTTACTCACACGCCTCACCTCGCCACAAAGGGCAAAAATTTATCCCTAAATCGCAACCACAACAAACCGCTGAACGTCGTCTTGAGACAATTCTTACGGTTTCACGAAAACAACTCGAAATAGTACAGTAATAACGGAGATGACAGAGACAGAGAACGTCTGAAAAGTGTGTGCAATAGAGACAGTGAGTTTCGGGGAAAACCGCTGATGATGTTTCGGGATATTTGGAATGTCTGAAATTTTTAACTTTAACTAAGAAATGAGTGATGGTGATGTAACAGAAACGGTAAAAAGACGATCAGTCAAGCTATTGAGAGAACATTAAGTTCCGTTCGTAGTTTCTGAAGTTATCGAACGTTGTTTTGAGACTTTTTGGTCATCTCTCCGTTTCCGTTTCCCCATCAATTTGTATTACATTTCGAGATAGGATCTTCCGGAGATTCGAGCACAGCAGAGTTTTAGCTCATCAACTGATCTGAAGCTCAGTTTATGTTTTTTCATCTACTTTTTCCTTTTCACGTTATACTGAATTTCCTGAATTTCGTCTTTTCCAATTTCATTTTTATGTTTCTCAATCTAAAAATTTCATAATTCATTTTAGGGAAATAAATCCAATAAATGAGATAAGAAATGGAATTAACGAGAACACTGAAGCCCGGATTTTACGCAGTAGAACTGAATAAGACGGTGTGGATCATCCCAAATTATTACCAAAATCTCACACCTGTTGGTACCGGTGCTTACGGCACAGTATGGTTAGTTTGGTGTTTTTTGGTCATCTTCCTTCTCCAATTAATTTCTTGCAATCAGAGTGAACCAACCTTCAGTGGCTACTTCCTCGACAACTTTCTTGTACTTGGGCATAACTCTGCTATTGGTGTTACTTCTCTATCGCACTGAGACATAAGTCTATTTGATGTTCAGTTCTGGAACACAGGTAAAAATGAAAATAAATGAGTAATAATGATTTCAGTGCAGCAGAATGTCGTCTAACGGGTGAAAAGGTAGCGATAAAAAAATTTTCGCGACCATTTCAAAGCGCTATCCATGCAAAACGTACGCATCGTGAATTGAAGCTATTACGGTCGATGAATCATGAAAATATCATTGATATGCTAGATGTGTTTACTCCTGACATCAATGCTGCTTCATTACAAGACGTGTCATTTTTTTTTCTTTTTTCTTTATTTTTTTTAACCTTTACCCTTTGTTCAATATTTTTACTTTACTGAATATTAAATTCACCGATGCAAATGCAACCCACTACTTTTGCTGTAGAAAAAAAGCTTTTCCTTTGACTTAATCACAATCTAAAATACTAGACTGAAAAGATTAATCATTATAAACAGTAGTGTTTATGAAATGTTATTATTGTTTGCCACAGTAACTCGAATGCGCATAGTTAAATACTAAAAGAGGTAGATCTAAAGACTGCTTTCTTCAATCTTTCCGGTGTTTAATTATGTACAAGTAATTTTTGGAAGATTGTATTGTTTTTTAGATATTTTGTTTCTATGTTGATGGGAGCTGATTTATCTAGTATATTAAAGATCCAGCGTCTTAGCGACGATCATATTCAGTTCCTTGTTTATCAAATACTTCGTGGTTTAAAGGTTTTTTTCATGCCTTCTTGGAAGAAGAATGTTAATTATATGGAGTATAATCGAATTTTTTTTTTCACAAGTGGATTATTTTGCAGTACATCCATTCCGCCGGTCTTATTCACCGCGATTTGAAACCTTCAAATATAGCTGTTAATGAAGACTGCGAATTGAAGGTAAAGCATTTTACTTCTTTACGGAACTTACACCCACGATGAGATGTACTGAATGAAGTTTTGGGTCTTCAAATGAAGTTCTGGATACTATTATAGATCCTCGATTTTGGTTTAGCGAGACAAACTGACAATGAAATGACGGGGTATGTCGCTACGCGTTGGTACCGCGCACCGGAAATCATGCTAAATTGGATGCATTATACACAAACAGGTAATCATTTTTTTTAATATATTAACGGACTAAACCACTTTCTTTAGAAAACTATGTTATTAATTTATGGGAAGCCTGTTCTTGGCAAGCAGGATTTCAGAAATCTTTTGGTCGGAATTATTTTATATTGCCCTTTTCATTGATTTTTGCTAGGTCTTTTTTGTTACAGTGGACATATGGTCAGTTGGATGCATCATGGCAGAATTAATTACGGGTCGAACTTTGTTTCCAGGAGCAGATCGTGAGCACTTGATTTCTGAATGGCTTTTCATATAGGGGCAGACAGTTTTGCTTCGAAGTCCAGATATCTTTGTCAATTGTGATGTAAACTATTTTTTACTAACGTAATTTATTTTAGCAGTAATATACCAAATATTACATTTTGTAAACCGTTCAGATATTGATCAATTAACACGCATAATGAACGTGGTTGGTACACCAAGCGAAGAATTTTTATCAAAAATACAGTCAGATGAAGCTCGTAATTACATTTGTAATCTTCCAAAAACTCCCAGAAAAGATTTTAAACAGTTATTTCCAAGCGCGTCACATGATGCTATTGATTTGCTTGAAAGAACTCTAAATCTCGACCCTGATTATCGGTAATTTATTGCACATAATATGCTTTTTATCTATTTTGCCGAAAGAAATGGTTCGTTTTCTTAAAGGACAAAAACGTTCGGTTTTTGAAAGATATCGAACTTGTGTTCATCATTTTTTTTATTATAAACTAAATTATCAAATAACAAGAACTATTAATAGACCGACTGCTAGTGAAGCAATGGAACATCCTTATCTAAAACAGTATCACGATCCATCTGACGAACCTGTATCGCCACCACTCGATATCGACTCTGATGGTTCATTGCAAATCAAAACAGTTTTTCTTTTTTATTGATGGTTTTACAATGATATCACAAATCCTTTGTTATTTAAGCTGGGATTATTGTGCTTTCTGTTTGTGTTTGTAGTTTTACATTTAGTCCATCAGTTTTTCTAACTTATTTGCGCTTTGATCTGAGCGTAAGAATAGCCAAGTTTATGAGGAACGGGATCTGAATATGAACCAGCTTTGCATTACAGGCGATTTAACGATTGAACAGTGGAAGGAGTTAATTTGGAATGAAATTGATGATTTTGCTAAAGAAAGAATGAAACGACTTGCTACTGCAACTGCGAGCAATGAAAGGATGAATTAAGATTTTAATAACTTTACGCATCACAAACTTGAAACACGAAGAAGCTTCCTGTTCCCACTTTTATTTCCGTTTAAAAAGCCCAGTGATGTTAATCTTTAACATGACAAGTATCGTATGCGATTCTTGTAAAATTTTCAATCATCTTGTTATAATATCCATACTATTTTACTTGTGTTGTTAATTTTCCTTGTTTTGCTATAAATGGACATCAATAATGTTTTTTAACATATGCGGTACATGTACGCTGTAATGTAACCTTGCCGTGTTATTGTGGCCTCATTTTGCAACATACACGTGGCATTATGAATATGGGTAAGAAATGAGTGAACAGTCCTGCTTATCCTGAAAAGTAGCTTTGTAAATATGAAGTTGATTGTTCCTAATATTTTCATATCATTCTTAGTCAAACGATTTCGTATGGTCTCTCGTCTGATATTTTTCAATTTCTACGTTATTAACAATTCTAATTGTTTGTAAATTCTTTTATAATTTCTAAAGTCTTTATTGTATCAATAATTTATATAGATATACCGAGAAGACCAGAAGCTCCGAAACTTGTTTTCAGCTTGTTTTTATGTTGTTTCAGTTTTTCATTTTCGTCACTTAAACTAGGCTAATTATTTTATATTTGATGTAACCGTATTTATCAAGTTATCTAACCGCTACAGTTACAGTTATCAGTAGTAATGATTTATCTCACTGATACAGTCTGTCTCTTAACGGTCTAGTTTCAAAATACAAATGTTTATTATTTGTATAGTACTACTTTTTACCGAATCTTTTGTCAAATTTAAATCATGAAATTATCCGAGTTGTTTGTACATTCATATTTTTTAAGCATGGAATTGCATAATAAAGTCCGAAGAAACGTTACCAAATTACTGAATCTGTGTCTTTGAAGCCTGCGAGTGTTCTCGCAATTAACCATCACAATCTTTCTCCTCCAAGCGTGTTTTGGTATAATTTTATCAGTTGAATAAAAGTGGAGTATTCACTAATTTGGCATTAAAATTTCATTTAAATTGGAGTTGTGGGAACAAGACTGATGAGTGGTATGTGATAATTGTAAAGATTCGATAGTGTTACTGAATAAACCGGATAGAGACATTTGTGTTTTACATATTTCTTATTAATGATAATTCATTGGTACTGGGTGTACTTCTTAAAGCATTACATTACGTAAGTCAATGAATGTTCCAGCAGTAACAATCGAGCAAATCGAAGTTTGAACAACTCCATTCCTGCAAAAAAATGTAATAGTTGTGTGAGCAATGCAAGTTGGATTCCTTTCACGTAGCCTGCAATATCTTTGCTTTAACCATCTGATATTCTCAAAAAAAAAAAAAAAACTACTGCGAAGGTACACAAATCTTGAAAGTAGTTTTTCTTATTCTTTCACTTTTAATTCTTCACAACAACACATGCACTAGTGCTAGAATGATAACTGTGAAATCATAGCAAAGCGGTGCACAAGGAATTGAGAAGATGTGGAGAGGCGCGTGCGTAAAACGTCATATGCATGTAAATTTGCTAACGTGTACATATGTTTTGAAATTTAAAACAATTTAGTTAGTTTACACTGCTACACGTTTTGCTTATTTTGTTAGACTAGCAATTGCGAGAGAGAGATAAGCGTGAGGAGTACACAGAGGGATGTGTATATATTAGCTGAATGTTGCTTGCTGAATGCGGGAGAAGGATCGGGAATGAGGCCTTGTGAGCATGCTTCGACGTTTGGCTTTTGCTTTACTATTACAGAAGCAATTGGACAGCTTGCCGTTAAAGTACGCTTTCCAAAGAACATAGCAATCAGCTGCTCGGAACTTCCCAAACCTCTTATCTCTCTCGTCGTCTTTTGCTACAACCGCCTTCAGACGATGCTCAATTTAGTTCTCTTTCATCTTTCCACCCAGCGTTCTCTTCCCTAATCACTTTGTCAAATTGGCCACGAAATGAAATCGACGTTGTTTATCCGCCCTTTTTTTTCGCTTCTTTCTTTTTTAAACATTTCATTTTTTTTTTTACTGTAATAAATTGTCTTCACTTATTACTACGCGAAATGCTTCAATGTTCTCTTTCAACTTTCGAAAATTATTCTTACCTCTTTTAAAGTTATGTGCGTGAACACGTCTAACACATAACTTCACTTCCACTTGAAAACCTGAAAGCAGGTAATCAGGAACTTTGTGTGATAAATTTAGACTAATTAAGTGATATCAAAAATTGAGGAAGAATAGTTCCAGCGAACATTTTCTTGCCGGCAAAGCTATTGTAGTTGAATGAGTGGTGAAAATCTACATCAAACATAACGATCGTTATATGAATGAGTAAAAGGATAGAAGGTTTGTTGGAAATTATCATACCTCGTTTCAACCTGAATGTCTCTTCAACGACACTTGTGGAATTTTTCACTCGAACAGCTGTAGAAACTTTGATGCGGATAGTTTTCTTATTTGGTGTTGAAATAATTCGAAAGTTTCAGACAAATATGAGATATGTTAAGTGATGAAGTTAAAATACCTATGCATACCATAAGCATACCTATCCAATCATTAACGAAATAAGCAAATGAATGATTAAAAATTTTGCTGAAATGTTGTGTCGTATTACAACCTGAAATGATAGCAATCATTTATAGGATGTGTGAAACGGAATGAAAGATATGAGAAGGATATCACTCTGAGAGGTGCGCACGTACATCATCAACCTAAAACAGTCCAAGTTATGAACATTATTATGCTATGTCGTATTTTCGCACTTATACTATCATATTTATTTACCGTAATGTCTATATTAACTTCAACAATTGCCCTATTAACACCACAATGGCAAACAGTGACAATTACGGAATTTCACACGGAACATCAGCATGGCCTCTGGATGGATTGCATTCTTGGAAAAAAGCACGTACAAGGTTAGCGCACCTCTACTGTTTCATTCATCACTGAAAAGATCGCGATGAATAGATCATTTTAGGTGACTAGAACGATCGGCTGAGAAAAAGCTTTAGCAGATGCATGTGTATATGCATATTTCATTATTAATTTACAGGTGCATCTGAAAGAAGTCTTCATTGTACATACAAATTTGAAAATGCTGAGAAAAGCGATTTGGAAAATGATGAAGATAATGAAGAGCAACACAAATTCCACAGTGAGCATTTAAAATTGATTATATTAAAAAATTTTTTTTGCTTATTTTAGTTTTAATTACACTCAACTAATGATTTGCTCGACAGAATGGAAAAATTGCAGTGTGCAAAATTTACTATGATAGGTTGGATTGTAGGAATGAAGAGAATATTTATCATCGTTTCATATAATTGTAACAGAGGGAGGTCATGAACAATGATCAAAAGACTAGACAGGACGAAAAACTCTAATATAGCAACTTGGTTTTAATTTTTGGAATAATTTCATGCCGATATATATTAACTATGATAGATTACAGGCACTCATACTTCCTTCAAAAAATAAAAGGAAGAAGCAAATTAATGTTTACTTCCAGATGTATTTAGGTAGGTAATTACAATTTAGATGTTAAAATTGAAACTAAATATTTTTAAACATTCTAATATTGCAAGAAATTACAGATTGGCACAAAGCTGTTCTATGTTTGTTACTTCTGGCGTTATTGTCAGCTCTAATTTTATGTTGCTTCCTGATGTGTGCACTGTATTTTCGTATTGCAGCTCTTGTTTCGTGCATATTATCATTGATTTCAAGTAAGTTATTCGCGAAATATTACATGAACATCTTACTGTATAGTGTTTAGTAACTTTAAGCTAAGCTAACTTCAAGCCAGAAAAATACCTTTATATCTTTGTTAGTTAAAATTTTAATTTTCAACTTCCCAACGAATCCAACATGCAAATTAATTGAACGGGTTGGTTTGACAGTTGACATTGTGAACCTTTTTCCAGGGCATCTATGTTTCGCTGTATTAGGCGTGATAGTCCGATTACCTTCCCGAGAGGTTCGTTACTGAGCAACTGTACAGCATTTGGTGATTTCACGTTCACATCAGCGTTCATTATAGGTTTTTCCAAAAATTTAGTCCATTTTATTCTCCACTCCATTGCACTCGTGTTTCAGCGATCTTCTCGATTGTTGGCGTTGTTGTATTCTTTATTAATTCGCACAAAGTCGAAATTCGATTTGTACAAAGTATTACTCGAACTTACGAGGTTTGTCTCTACGAAATTTATTTTTGCAGAAAGGAAAATTTTTTCTTCTAGTTTGCAAAACATTACTACATCTCATGTAGATGGTTCATGTACTTTATGGTTAAAAAATCAGCCATGTAATAATGTATATTCTCTAACTGTGTAAATTAACATAAAATGTTATTAAATTCTAGCAAAGGTGTGGCTACTCCTTCTATTTGGCGCTTTCTGCATGCCTCACTTTTCTAGCGGCATTCCTTTGTTCAGTACTTTGTGCGGTAATGGTATTTTTACATGCACGAAATCGACGACAGCCACCGAAAACATATCCCTTAATCAATAGTGCCGTGTAAGATGAAGTACTGAATCGAAGTGTCATTATACAATAAAATTAGATACCTAGTGATCACCTTTTCACTTCATTCCGCGTGTCACGATAACAAGTACGTAATCAGTTTGATAATACAGTTATAGAAATATTGAGTTTGATTAGTAGGTAGAATAGTGTACTGTTAAATGTTTCTGAGAATGTCACTGACTTGATGCACTTGAAATTTACATCATTTAAAAAAATCTCAATTATTCCTTCTGCTTTTGAATTCGCCTATTTTCACTTAGCGATGTTATAAGCGATGACAAATTTCCTAACAAATTATTTTGAATTTTTAACAATTTCCCATTGCTGCGTTATGGTAATATGAATTCTACTAAAACAGTTAGAAGTGTTTCATCAATATGATGAATCATTTCCACTGAATGCATTCGTAAATGAAATGTTAGTCTTTATAATCATTTCTCAAATTATCTATTTCGTATCTACTTCGCTGCCATAATGAAATATTAAATTGATATTTGATTTGACAGTGATCATTTCATATTCGATGTAATTACTCTTAATCAAACGGATAATTAAGACTGATTTTATTAGGATCAATTATTTATGTTATATAATATTATGTTTCATAATATTGAAAGCATTAATCAGAATGGTAAAATCATCCAAATCATTCAACTGTATGATAGCCAAATATAATGAGCTTTGCTTCAGTTAATATATTTATTATTCTGAAGACTTTCGATATGTAACTATTCCATGTCTGTTGTGTATTATGTGTATAGCATATTACGGATAAAATTTTCAAGATTTTAAACACTTTTATATTTGCTCAATTTTAAGGATCAGTAAATAGTTGCATATTATATTTTAACTTTACAGATGTAAAATCCTATACATTTAATGTGTAAAACAAGCTTGACAAGAATTAATAGTTCGTTCAAGATTTAAAATACAGTCGACTATACACCCTATAAAAAGAAGGAAAATCTTACATGGAAAAAAGAGCCCAAGAACTACCGACACACTCACTCATCGATCACTCTATTACTGCTGGGATGAGAGGATTGCATACAGCGTCTTCTACTAAGATTGGATTGCTTAAGCCACGCATGCCTTAGAGCGTCAAAAAAAAGGAAAGGTATGTTGTGAGGGTTTGTTCGTTGGCAGTGTGGCATTACGTGGCGGTTGTGTCGTGTACTTTGTGCACGTCACTGTTGTTAAAGGTGTTACGGGATGATATGTTTAAACTAAAAGTATGCTTGTGAATGCATGAGGTGACAGTGTAATTATGGTATTTTCAGATATGACGTGGGCCGTTAACTTGCTTGTTTCATTATTTCTACCATACTGTTTGTACGCTAAACGACAGGAATCATGCGAAGGTTTGGTATTATTAGTGACAATAAAATTGTGCAGTAAATTGGAATGCTGAAATATTGGATGTTAGTGGTGGTGTGAGTAGAAATGAAAAATGAAAATTGGAGCTGTCTCATGTGGAATTTTTTTTATAATAAGCAATTGAATTTGAAACATCTGTAGTATAGTAAATATTAACACAGTTATAAAATTTAGAGATCGCTAAATAAATCGAATTGTAACTCTACTTGACATAATTTAGCATCTATTTCTCTTAAACACAGCTTCAACACTTTGACAAAAAGTAGGAAAACTTTTTTTTAGTGTGTGAAAAAGTTTTAAGTGATGTGATCGGCAATATGGCGGCGAGTGATCGTAGTGATGCCAGTAAAATCGACGAGGCGTTGAGAGAACACTGCGGTGGAATAAAAGGCAAAGAGAGCAAATTTGTCCGTTTTGCTTTGGTTTAAAGCTTTAAATTAGCTAGATTTATCGTAAGGCTTGATTTTTCTGACGCAAAATCATAGTAATAGAATTCATTTTGGTCTTTCATGAATTATTAACAAAATACACGTTTGCAATGAAATCGTTAGATTCAGATTATTTTTGTCGTCGGCTTTAGGTAACAATCGTAATTGATTCCAAAATTCGATTTTTTATATTGCATCGTTTCAGTGTTTTTACATTGGTGCTTTACCCGAATCTGCTACTTCTATTATGAATGATGTAGTAAAACCATTGTCTTGGTCTATGCCGGTGGAGAAAGTTTGCGAAAAGTTGCGCACAATGGATTCACAGATTTGTGAATTAAAATTCGGTAACTTCGTTGTATTTTTTAAGTGAACTGATACATTTAGTTTGAGGATAACTTCTAGTAAGTATGATGTTTTCTTTAGAAGTGAAAAAATTACATGCTAAGAGATTTTGAGCCGCTCAATTTTATGATATAATTATAGAGTGGATTACTTTTGAATATGTTCCAGATAAAAGTATTGATTGGAAGACTGTGGACCTTAAGAAGCTAAGAGTTAAAGAACTAAAGAAAATTCTTGAGGATTGGGGCGAGGTACGTTCGAATACTTTTTCACTTGATCCTCTAAGAGTCTTTTTCTGTAATCATGAATTGTTTCTTCTATGAAGTTCTAGAAATCAGTAACTCTTTGCAGTAAATATGCATCACTATGAAAAGTTGCTTATTTCACATAATTTTCAGAAGATTTCAGGAATGCAAAGGATGCACTGAAAAATCGGAGTATGTAGCTAAGATTGTAGAAATGAAGCCAAAATATGTGAAAAATGAACTGTGATGTTTTTCAGAACTGAATTTAATTTATTTTCAGATAAAATCTGTTGTTGTCTTCGTTGTTTTTGTTTTGATAAAATAAAATAGCCTTATTAAACATTTCTTCTATCTCATTTTGGTTTTTCCACTCTTGTATCTTAAAAGTCTTACATAACTGTTTATATGGTGTGTAAGAATAATGTATTGAAGTTTGAACATCTTTAACAGGTAGGAACTTCCGATTTTTAAAATTAGTCAATCGTTAGCGGAGTTATGTAGGATGCATTGATTCATTGTTTGGTTGAAAGGTTCCAAGCAGTGTTTTTAAGATTTGTGTGGCGGTCGTGTTTAATTTTAACCAAAGTATGTGGGATTAGGCATGTAGAGTTGGGGAGACTTTTCGGCCGGGATGCATATTAGATTTTAATACAATATAATGCTCCTATTTCAGGGCTTCTGTTTCATTGTTGAGTAGGATTCAGTATGGCGGGCGCATTACCACGACGCATTACAAAAGAGACGCAGCGTCTCATAGCAGATCCTGTCCCTGGAATTTCGGCTGTGCCGGATGACAACAATGCACGTTATTTTCATGTAATTATCGCTGGACCAGAGGGTAGCCCATTTGCTGGTGGAGTGTTCAAGTTGGAACTCTTTCTACCAGAAGAATATCCAATGGCAGCTCCAAAAGTCCGTTTCATGACCAAAATATATCATCCGAATATCGATAAATTGGGACGAATATGTCTGGATATTCTTAAAGGTTTGTGTTTGTGTGAAGTACGTTATGGATATTGAAAGGATGTTTTGGGTGTTCTTGATTTAGAGAAAACTGAATCAAACTTTTATAATGTCACATGAAAAAGGCTGATTATATGAAAAAATATTGCAATCCGCTTGGTTTGGGTGAAAATTGCTTACTAATGCAAAAACTTCTAATGAAATTTTTTCAGATAAATGGTCTCCAGCACTTCAAATCCGTACTGTGTTATTATCAATTCAAGCCTTACTCTCAGCTCCGAATCCGGACGATCCGCTAGCAACGGATGTTGCAGAGCAGTGGAAAAGTAATGAAAGTGATGCGATTCGTATAGCGCAGGAATGGACTCGTATCCATGCAAATGGACAGTAGTGGATTTCTGTGGGCAAGAGTGAAATCGTTTCCACTGGATCATAAAATTTTTGGATGTTTTTTATTAGATAAGATAAAAGTTTTGATATAAACGTTAGTTGGAAATTCTGGTACAATATACATAGAAATATTCGGAAGATCTGTTTTAAGAAAACTTGTAAGCTGGAAATGCTTTCGAAACCTTACACATGTAGAAATAACCATTGGGACCGTGAGTTTTGTGTAATATTTCTTTTGAAATCGTGCATATTACGCAATAATCTGAATTTTTTTTTGCTTCGACAAGATATGTTTTGTTTCTTTCTATCATTCGATATGAATTAAACTTTATTTTTTGGTACAACAAAGCTGATTTCGGTTTCATGTACCAGATTTCTAAATTTCCACGATTTTCACGAAGCAGCTGGTGTTTCAATTGTTTGCACAATATCCTTTGCTAGCTTAGTCGATCTGTTTCGAGGCGAGTATTATAAATTAAATGGACTTCTGATTGACTGTTTTAAAAAATTTTTAACTGGTGTGCTAGAATGAGAAAAACCCCCTTCTCTACAAAAAGTTATCTGAAAAATTTTGGCGAATAAGGCATCGAGTGCGTTGAATATAAAAGTTCATTAGGGATCATGGTGTAGGGCCTATCACTACTTCTAGGATCTGATAATGATGTACTGCCATAACGGCATGTAGTCGGCTTTAGAGGAGCAGTGATTAACAGTTTAGGATGTGGTAGGTGTTCCTTTTAATTAGGAGTTGGGATCTGCTGACTGGGATTCAATCGCAGGTAGTATCTTGTTTACCATGCAGTGCTGTTTTCTTACAATCAGGCTCATCACCAAAGAAAAAGGAATTTGAATGTAGCACACTAATCATCAATTTATACATTTTTATTCTCTTCATCAGTCGTTTCCTTCGTACTCGTTTATGTAATCATGATTGTGTTTGTTTGAAATTTCCAAGTTAACTTACCCGTCGTATATCCGCTACCGAAGAATCTACAGGATGAAGTTTTATACTTCCGTTCTTGTGTACGCTTTGTGTACTAAATTTGTTTCTGCTTCTGCATAAAAGTGCTGCACTTGTTGACAATAGCGTATGTTTTTAGAACATCAGTGTCTTCATGCACATGGAGATATTTGCATTCTTTCTGATTTCAAATAAGATAATTGATTGGTTTGACCAAACTGCTGATTGCAACGTGGTCCATTTAGACTGTTTCGTCTTGTCTGTCAGTTCAACATCATGTGTGTGTGCTGCTAATGATTGCTTGGTTTTCAGCAAAATGACACTTCAGTGGTTCGTTGTGGCACTGATTTTATATCTGGAAATAGCAGTTGTACTTCTGTTACTCTTGCCTTGGATTCGTCCAACATTGTGAGTTATTTTAAGAAAGAATTCTTAGTCATCATTGTTTAAGCCTTATAGATAACGTTTTTTTTAATTCATTTGTTTGCAGGTGGAATAAATTCTTCAAAAGTCGTATGGTAAAAACATTTGAAAAACACGCAAATGTGTACTTCATCTCTTCTCTCTGTATCCTTTTGCTTCTTTTTGCAGGTTTGGATTTTTTCACCATTTGTGTTCATTTCGAAGTCTCTCAGATAGGTTGGGGTTTGGTTTTTAAGCCACGTTCGGCGATATTTATTTTAGATGCTATTCGAGAAGTGCGGAAATATGCGGGTGAAGTGGCAATAGAGGCCTCGATTCGTCATACTGCAGATTCAGAAAATGTTGTCCACATGCGACTTTTCCGCGCTCAACGAAATCTCTATATTTCTGGATTTGCACTCTTGCTTTTTCTGTTTGTTTATTTTATCGATTTTATTTGTAAATATGTAAAAATATTTTCTGGGCAGTTTTCAAAAAATGATGGTGGGTAGACATTGGTATCATTTTTTTTAGTGTCATCAAGCGATTAATTGCACTTCTTTCCCGTGGGGCATTGCTTGAAGCTTCTGCTGAAGCTGCAATGAAGCAAGCTGAAAGTGCAACCAAGACTGCAAAATCTTACATGGTGAGTAACTTCCGTACTTAGTGGTGATTTTTTTATTGGGTAGGCCATATTAGTAGATTGACTATGTCATTTATTCGACATTCGTGTCAGTTATATTAGCTGACGCAGTTTCTGACATTGTTAGGTATCGCCTGTTGAGTTTTCGTTTTAAATGGCAAAAAGATCACTCTTTTCGCTCATTTCTTGTTTTTCGGTCTGTAATTGAAGGAAAGAATTTAAACATCATCAGCTGAAAACATTTGTTTTAGCATGGCGATAGGAAAAGGGAAGAAGAACTAGAGCGACAGGTTGAAGAGCTCGGCAAAGGTATTGCTTATCTACTTAGATTCGGATAAAAATATTTAGCATTTCACTATCCGAGTGTTAATATTTAGTACCCCATTAGACATACTTGAACTTTTAAATATCGACTGACAATAACAACCGATCACTCCACTTCCTTTAACACTCCTTCGAATAATGTGATTGCTATGCCTACTTAAATTATTTGAAGAATTGAAATCAGCACAAGTGGACAGGGATGCTATGAAGGAGCAAGCGGAGGGTCTTCAGCGAGAATATGATCGTGTTTGTAACTTGCTTGAGCAGGCTGAGGCAAGCTTTTTAACCGTGAATTTTGATTTCCGTGTTTTTTCGAGTTTAATGCGGACTCTTTCTTTCTGACCCTCTTGTAAATTTCATCAAAAAGTGGATATTGCAGGAACACCTTATCTGAGTTGTGTAACGTTTTTCAGAAAGCGAGTGGAGACAAGAAAGAAAATTGATGTTTTGTGTTGTTATTGGTAACCAGCTGCATTAGGCAGTGAGTGTGGTGTTCAGTATTCTTCTTCATAATCGCTATTTTGTTGTTTATGAAACTAGTGACAATAAATTTTGTCAAATCTTTGTCGTTGGATAACGGAACTGCTGTGCATTATGTATGTAGTTTTTTATGAAAGAAGAACCTTAAGATCATTGGTTCTACCCATTTGGTCCATTTAGTTATTGTTTCCCTTGTGTAGAATTTTTCTCATATTTTGCGACTTTTGCATTTGCAGGAAACGAGAAAATTCTTCTACGATTCCTATGCTTGACGGTAGGTTGTGTTTATAGCCGTTTATTTTTACTTTCGGGTGTACAGATAAATTTTTGTAGTCTGTGAATTTGAATTATAGCAGAAGTGTACCTTGTGGGTTCAGATGTCCAACTATTAATTTCTCATATCGACTGCTTGTTTATCTGCTTCCTGTATCATGTCTTTTAACATGTTATGTATTTTAATTTACGCAATTTTTGTTATGATGTGAACTCTGTTTAAAGTTATGAGCTTTTTACCGAGTAAAGTTGGTCTACCAAAAATCGCACATAACTGTACAATACAGCAATCGTGCAAACTATCTTTTGGTTTTGACATGCTGGACGACCAAAACTTCCGCTAAAAATTGCGTGTGAATGTCATCCTCATTTAGTAATGCGTGGAGTACAAAAAGCTTGAAAAGCAGTTTACTTTGTATTTAAAAACACTTTCAGACATGGGCATGAAGTAAGTGAGCCGCTAATAGAGGGGGAACAGAAAAGCTGAAAATGTTATGGATTAGTCCATTTTTGTTTACCTCGTGAGTCAGGAGTGGGATTAACAAGATTGTGACAATCAACAATTTTCGCTATTTTCTGGAAGCATTGAGTGCAGTGTTTTTTATTTCAGTTCTTTTTCTCCCTGGGTTGGTGTTGTGTGTTAAACTTGTATCCACGTGTTTTTGGTTTAGGGATTGAAAATGAGAATTTGCAGAGATTCAAAAGTCACCCAAACCCTTCCACATGCAACTACTGAATTGGGGACATTATGACTGAGCATAATCGCCATACAAAATTGCCTCATACATGGTTTAAAATGACTCCTAAAGTGATAATAAACTGGATGGATGGAAGAAGGTTTAAAAGGGCCAGTTAGAGAAAGCGATTATGGATATCTACCCATAAAAGATTTTTGTATGAACTATAAGCCTTCATGTCGTGTGTAAATATCGCAGCAAACTTGTACATAACATGAATATCTACAAAATCAAAATTATATATGATTTCCTTGAGTAATTATAATATGTACATGAAAAATTATGACTTCATCATTCAAAAATTTTGCTATACATCAATGAATTATAGTTCCATTCCCGGCGTTTCGTCTGCAAATAGGTTACCTAAGTAAGATATTTAAGAAGCTGAGTAACTAGAATGATGTATTTTTACGCATAAGATTTCACTGTTACCTTAACTGTTTCAATAAAAAGTAAAAAGTGGAATTGTCAGTATTACCAGACCTTCCGTAAACGTAGAAACTGTGGAACTCGATTCGTCATCACTCGACGAACTCTGGGATTCCTTGTTGGCTTCCTCTGTGATACAGTTCCTCAGAGCTTCCTCACTAGCATATTTAAGTACATATTCTGTAATTACAAGAAGTTACATAGTAAGCAGCCTTTTTCAATTTATTTCAAATTCTTCTAAAGCTATAACTATCTGGAGTCTGTTTACAGATGACAAAGAAGATACTCCCAACTCAGTTAATTACCACATCAAACACTACATATTTCATATCCCACATACTCGACTTCAGTGTGAAGATAATTGTATTCACGAACCTCGGCACTTTTTGTTAAATTCTTCAGGCTTATGCAAATACAAAGCAGCAGCATCGCCGTTCAACGGATCGGTTGGATTAGGATAGGTTAGTAGCTGTGGCAAGAATGATTCGAAAATGTTTGCGAGATCTAAAAATGGTAAATAGCAGTCATGCTTTCACTATTAACGCATTCAAAAAATGACAATCTACCCTTTTTCAGCTAACCAAATAGTATTACCGTATAGAGCAGTCCAAGCCTGGTTAATTACATCAAGGCAAACAGTGCCCGATGCTTCATCGATATTCGGATGATATATGCGATTCATGAAACCAATGGACGGTGACTTGAAGGGGTATTTTTCCGGCAAATCAACGCGAACACGCCATACTCCTCCTTCATAAGCAGCTGGAAAATGTATTGTTCTCGATAGAAATTAAATTTTTTTACAAATGTATGTCTACAATAGTACTTGAGAGATAGTAAGCGTTCTGGTACACACTAGAAGCTACATTATACCTCAATACAGACACGATCAAAGACTTACTCCCTTTTGGACCATGAAACTTTACAGCAAATTCATTAATTCCACCAGTAATTGTAACTTCATGTTTACTTTCGATCCTGAAGTGATGGACAAAACGGTACACATAGTAATTATATAAAATAAATGTGAGGAGTTCTGTTCTTTCAATCATCCGGTGTGATACATGTTATTACTACATTACTACGTAAATGTGATCACGTATGTAATAACGATAGGTAGCCTCGAAAATTAGTCAATGCATTAGGAAAGGAGAGAATCTGATAAGAAATTAATATTACAAATAATATAATTCCCTGTGGAATTCTCTCTTCCTTTTTCCATTCTCTCTAACAGCTACCTATCTATTATTAACCACGTGATCACATTCGTGTTAAAAAACAAATTTCATTTGAGACAAACACTTTTTTTCTGGAAAATTATACAGCATTAAACCTACAACTTTATCACATCCGTATCCATTCGTCGTTTACCAGCACTTGGAGATGACATATTCGATTGCAATCAATTCTACGTGCAAATAAGTCCACGGCAAATTATTATAACTTATCACTGAAAACGTTTAATTACGTGTAATGACTTGCATAAATGATAGGGAAGATATGAAAAGGACATCATCACCTTTTCCATCAACATTTTGCTACTTCTCTTCCAATTATCAAACATGGAGGAATGAAACAAACAAATCAATAATGGGTAAAACGTAAAAGAGAGTGCTAAAAAGTTCTGAACACTTAGGAACCATATCTACTAAATGGCTATAAGGAAAAACTTGTCATGCAATTGATGAACAAACAATGCAAGTGGGGGATTTTTTCAATGTCGAAATCTCTTTTTTTTTTCACCCTCAAACTAGGTCGATAATACTTTAGAAGTTATAATTATCAATGAAACGATGATTTCCTTTCAGTTAGAGTAAATGAAGTTATTCTTGAAATAACAATTAGCTAAACTGAACCTAAGCCTATTAATGACTATTGTCATTCATTCGTTGGATCGATGGTAATGCTAGCAACTTCACCTCAGTGGCCCTATTTCTAGTGGCGGTGCAGTGATGGATGTTAGTTACATTAGCGTCCAGTTTAACGAAGAAAAGTTGTTTTCTGAAATTTTCAAATTTTAAATAACTCAGGGAAGCAGCCTATGTAAATGTTTCAATGTAACATAAATGTACAATCCTGAAACTTACAGCTTTCTACCTTTGCAAAAAAAAAATGCTGTCAACGCGTGGAACGTTGAAATCAATGAATATCGAAGTGTGTGTGTGTGTGTGTGTGTGTGTGTGTATTGTGTGTGTGTGTGTGTGTGTGTGTGTGTGTGTGTGTGTGTGTGTATGTGGATGTGTTGGTGTGTGCGTGTACATGTGTGCGTGTGCATATATATATATATATATATAAAATATATGTACATATATACATCTGCGTATAGGTCTGTGTGTGTCTGCTTGTCTGTGTGTGGTGTGCGTATCATCAAATGTGCAGTGTATACGCATTAAGGGTTAGTGCGCCTGTTGTTGTTGATGTCGTAGAGGTTGGTGATGCCATATCGGCGTCACTTTAGGAATCAATTCATGTTCCTCCTAACCTCACTTTGTCATAACTTTTCTTTTTAAATATCAATTTACCTTGGATTAACCGTTACCTAAAATATCAAAAAGCCGCTGTCTGAATATTTTCAAATGTTCCACGGATGTATGATAGTAGGACAATGGGAGATGAATTAATACCAACGATCATTATTATTAGGACGATGGAATGAATTAGTTTCAGTGGTGATTAGGACGATCGGTTGAATTAATTTCAATGATCATTGCACAACTATAACGATCATTATGCAATTGATTTCGAATTTAATTTTTCCATTAATTTTCTTCGTGAAATGTTACAGCATTTATTGCATTCACAAATGTTAACCTATCCAGTGATTTCTGATAAGATGCAGAAACATTTGGGTATTAATAAATTTTGGAGAAGGAAAGGATGAAAATTTGGCGCTAGTAGAAGAAGGCTTTCTTAGGTATTGCCTTGAAGATATAGCTCGTCAACGCAGGGCAGCTTAACGAAGAGGGAGAAGTCTTGTTGTGTTGTACCGTTTTGATATACATATTTGAAGTTTAAAAAAAGTTTGCTTTTTAATGCCATGCACAGTACACTGGAACAGTACATTCGAAACAAACAGCACACATTTTCAACTTCTGGACAAATCTTTTGATCAATGAAGCTCAGCCAGCTGCTGTGAGAAGAGGAGCTGCAAACAACGAGCAGGCAAAATCAGTCGATATTTCATCCGTAATTTTCAAGTGTAGGAAACTTCAATCGAAGTGTTACTACCACTACTACTACTGCTAATAATAATACTAAATGCTAATCGTGTATCTTATTGCTTTCCTCCTCAGGTGTGCTTCAGCAACGATACGATGCACAAAGAGAGGAAGGCGTAATACGTACACCTCCTCATACAAATGATGAAAATACGTGCGGAGCAGGTTTTTACACAATCATAAAGACAATTCAATTCATTCAAACATAGTTTGAGAGGAGTGAAAAAAAATGCCTTCTAAGGCACTATCACCGAAAATGTTCTAATCACTCAGCAATCGGTTCTTTCTTATCCTTTTTTTCCTTTCCTTCCCACTTCCAAACTCCTACGACACTCGTAAACGGTAGAGAAAGTGAAAAAAAAAAGGCATTTATTTAGAGATAATTGAAATACTGGAAGAAGAAAGGTAAAATTGCTTC
This sequence comes from Litomosoides sigmodontis, assembly GCA_963070105.1. Taxonomy (NCBI): domain Eukaryota; kingdom Metazoa; phylum Nematoda; class Chromadorea; order Rhabditida; family Onchocercidae; genus Litomosoides; species Litomosoides sigmodontis. Next base: position 8,379,571 of record OY718806.1, read on the forward strand.
AATTTTGGAAATTCCGAAAAATTTTTCGTAAAAAATTTGAAAAGGTCAAAACATTTATTACTTTTCTTGTGTTCCTTACAAGGATCGTTGTACAGTTGTTGTTAAACTGAAGAACGGTTATCTATCACTCTTTCGTACTTACTATAAAATTTCCCAAAAATGAGAAAACTGCTTTCGTAGGGTAAATTTTTGACCGAAATAACCAAAATAAATTTCCAAATTATCTTAGCACTAATAATTTTTAAGAATTTCAATTTATTAATTTATTAACATAAGGAATCGTCCGAATATATTAAACGTTGATAGTAGTCTAACAGCTCCAGTCTATTTAGATCAATGATGTTAACTCTAAAAGAATCATTTTATCAAATGACCTTATATGATCATTAATATTAAACAAAAAAGTAACCTTATAATAATGTCTTCTTTTTCATTTCCATCCCACCTAACATAACCGATGCGGTAATTTCTCCCTCCTATATTACCTTTTACTACTCATTTTCCTCCTATTAAAATTATTACCAATCCAAAATTAATTAAGAAGGGCAAAAATTTGAAAAAACAAAAAAAGTAAGCAAACAAAGAGATAAACAACAACTGGAAATTTTTTCTATACCAATAATCGATTACACTCTATTAATTACTGCAAACATTTTTCTCAAAATAAATTTCAAACATTTTCTTCTTTTTTGTAAATAATTGAAATTTATTCTTTTTTGTGAAACTGAAAACAAAATAAAATGGGCTATTTTCACTGTTGCTACGCTACATCAACGATAAAAATGAACAGTGTGGGAAGTCCATTGAACAGAACAGATCACATTCAACAATCATTTGCAAAATTTTGAAGAATGAGTGACGGACGAGTGGTGACGGATGAAATCAATAAATTATGGATAGATAGTTATATTTGCAAATACTCACAACGACTACTTCTTTCTAGGCGAGCGTTATTTGATGTGATGTGTAGGGGTTGTAGGAAAATAGAATGAAATTTGTTGTTGTTGCTTGAAATGAAATGAAATTGTATGATGGAATATTTGTTTTTTGAGTAAGTGAATGAATGAGAAGAGGCTATATGTGGAAGCACTTCATTTCATTCTACAATTAAATTATAAAATAAGAGAGGAATTTGTTGTTTGAAATTTTATTAACAGAAATAGCAATAACGTTGAAATTATTTTCAAAACAAAGCAAAACAAAAAAAAAAAAAGAAAAAATGTGTCTTTAAAAACTTCATGCAGAAATAGAAATTTTTTTATGCAATTAATTATTTTCAATGAATAATATAGTTGATGAATTCTTGATAAACTTTCAGTAGCTTAAAATTTTTGTCAATGACCACTTGATCATCACTTTTTAAATGATTAAAAGTAAAAGTTCAGATGTATTCAAATTAACGATGAAGTTCTTTCTTTAGATATTGGTAAATTAAAAATACCTAGAAGATATTCTGTTCTTAAAATTCCATTTTCAAAAATGCATGCATTCATTGCTCTCCACATTTTCATCTAAATGCTTACTACTGATTGTGATAATGATAATTTTGCAAGTGTCCTAAAATCTTTCAGGCTCAAGCAGACGTGAATATTTAGGTTAAAAAGTATAACGAACATCCACTATTAGGATGAATAAAATGATGAAAATGGAAATGTGATAAATTGCTCTTTTACATTATTAGTAATGTAAATTTAGCATTTATACAATCAGTTAAACTGCGAACGGACATTTTTTTCCAGAGCTACTTAAATCTTATAGAAATATTAAATTTGCACTTAATGAAATTTTACGGTTGGAAGATTTGTTAGCTTTGATAGAATAAATGTAATTCAATTGATTTTCTAATCTTACACTAAACATGCATGCTAACAAACATGGGGCCTGTGTGAAATGCTAACATTTCCTAAATGATAACATCATCTCGTAAATTCCACTTTACCCTAATTTTCCGCTAAAGCTATTTTCTGAATTCAACGTGTACAGTTTACTCGTAATACACGTACCAGTCAAACAGGGTAATGTTAAGTCGCGACACTTGAAGTGAAAAATAGTAGTAATTCGAAAAATGCAAAATAAGCAAGGAAGCAAATGATGAAAGAAGGAGTGATGTATGGGACTGCAATAACGCCTTAATTACACTTTTCCACTGGATAATTTTCATAACAAACTACACTTCGTCCATATTTCTTCGTTGAAATTCTCTCTCTAAAATTTAAAATTTCGTTTTATATTTGATTTCTGTTTTTTTTTTTGTAAATAGAAATCTATCGACGACTGACTGCGATGGATGATATTCGTTTGAAAAAGTTAATAACTCACTCAATATGATTATACAATTAATTGTTTCCGATATGTTTACAAATCAAACACGTCACGTTTGCCGACATACACACGCAAAGAAAAAAAATTACAAAACTCGAGTGTAATTTTTAATTTTGTAAAATATGCTAATTGAAAATTGAAGTAAATTAGTTTTTGATTGTATTTGCATAGTTTCTAATTTCTCGATATTTTTGTGATACAGAAATGAGAAAACAGAACTTTTCATTGGAATATTTTTTAAACTAACTGTGCCGTACTTTTTGGATGATACCGATAATAGGGATTAACTGTACGCTTCTAAGGATAGAACCAATAATGGAATAAAGCAATCAACGAGTATTAGTTTGGATGTAAACAAACTCAGCTAGCTGTGATGATAGAGAGAGAGAGAGAGAGAGAGGTTTGGATGTAAACAAACGAACTTCTAGAAAGTTGACAAAATTGAGGAAATGATAACATTTTAGCAATTCAACAACTGTTTAATAAGTTAAAACTTTATATTATTAAACTGTTACTGTTATAGCTCATGAAGAATTTATTGAATCTATGATATGGTAAGAATGGAGCGAAAATTGAAGTGATTTTATTGCACTGCAAATTTTAACCAAACAATCATCAGCAGTCTAATTTCAAGGACATCATTTATTCACACATATGGTCGGGTCGATTGCGTATTCTGAGCCAAATGAAATTATTCAATTATTTATTGCCTTTATTGAACTGTGAACTGTTCCGTTCACTTCAACAACTAAATTCGCATAAATTTAAGGAAATAGGCTTTGAGGAATAAAGCAATCTTATGCAAATGAAATAAGCTGAATATATTTTGCACAACGACACAACGAGCAACACACCCTTGCCGCCGCTCACTCAATGTATTCGCAAAAAGATATAAAACCGGTTTACAACAACACCGGCCGGTTAGCATCACTCAATTGGTTGATTACCCACTCACGCATTCATTCTTCATTCGATCAACAAATTCAAATCGTCCCACTGCTTTACAGTTTCATCCTGTCGCAGCTTAATAATTGTTCGCCCACTCCTCGCTGCTCACAACGCAACCTATGTAAATTGGATGAAACAAACTTTGCTGCTCACATTTCATTTGATTTGAGTGAAAAGCAAACATTAACCAAATTTTGCATCCTCTCAAGTATGCATGTGTGTTGAGGAGAACATTCGAAATATTTCGAAGAAATTTTAAATAATGTACATTGAAATACTCTAAATTATCATCAACATTACTCATAAATTTCAATAAATTCGCATTAAATTGAAACTATTAATTTTGTAAATGTTCCTGCTCTTCATCTTCAAATATCAAACACTTTTTTGTAAAAATGCTTTACTTTTATCAATCTGATCAACTGGAGCGTACACAAATACTTCTGATATAGTAAATGAAAGAAGTTAGGGAGTATAATTTTTCGCAAAAATTTGATCCCTTCATTTCTATCAAACTACTGATTGATTGATGCTTAAATTAAGAGAAACGGTGAAAATAGTTAAACTACATTTATTGAATGCAAGAATCACATATCACAATTTCAATACGCTTTCTTTTCGGTTTTATCAAGAGTTAAATTCACACGGTTACACGTCCGAATCACTGATAAGTGTGATTCAACATCGTTTCCACTGCTCTATCATCGAGTACCACTACAGTGTTATTGTATTCTGTTCTGTGGACTAAATGACACTATTTTGTTTTCATTAAAAAATTTATCTAAGAAAAATGAAATTAATCAACAATGACAACAAAAAAAATATATATGGCAACTTGGCAAGAAATAATATTTCGATATTCGGACATTAAAAATATACCCTACAAGAAAAAGGAAATTCTCTCTTTCACCACAATTTATCCGATCATCCGGTAAATTGATCCATCGATCGATCGATCTATCTGTACAACTGAACGAAATTATACATGAGGCTTACACTACGAACGTTTCTCATCCTCACTTTCCTCTTATTATCAATTCTTTGCTATTAAAATGTTCAATTTCACACACACACACACACACACACACACACACACACGCGCACACACACGCACACACACGCACACGCACACACACACGCGCACGCACACATAGAGAGAGAGAGAGAGAGAGAGAGAGAAGAAAACATGGAATGAACAAGTTCCATAATTCGTCTTCAATTCAAAAACCTAAAAATTATTCAAAGGAAAAAGAAAATTCACCAAAAGTTGGCGAAAGAAGGAAAAGTGATGATGACGCAAAATGTGGTATAAATGATAGCAAAGCCTCACTACAACGATTATTTTCCCACTGATACGAATGGAAAAACAATAATGCAAAAGTAAAATGAAGTGAGAAAGGAAAAAGGAAAAAGAAAACATCATAGCATAAAAAAACTGATACGAAAATATGTCATAAACGAAGGCCTTCAAATAAATTTTAGGCACTACATTCTTCAAAGACATCAATAATATTATTACCATTATGTACACAAAAAAAGTGAAAGAGAAAAGTAAAGGAAAAAGAAAAAATTGAAGCACATATGTTATAGCACAAATCATGTTGTAAGCATTGAGTCACATATGAAATTTCTCTAATCATTACTGATATGATACGATGTGATATTGCATTTTCATTCAATCTGTTCCCTTTTTTAAAGTAAATTCTCTAACGGCTAATTGTTCGAATTAAGCAAGCTCATTGCTTTTTTTTTTCTTTCCTTCTAAAATAACACATCAATAATGTGATATTTCAATGGAAATTTCATCCAGCGCAAGAGATGTGGAAGAGGGATGAGGAGTGGAGAGGATTTTCAGCTCGGATAATTCGAGAAAGCAAAATGCAAACGAATCATCCAAAATGATACTTGAGCAAAAGTACAATTGACCGAAACTGTCAAGCAACAGACAGTGCTGGCAAAAGATAAAGGATACAATTACATTTATTTAAATAAAAATTACGAGCAAAAAGAAGAACTTTTTTCTTTAATATAACGAACATCATCATCAAATTTAATTTTGAAGATTGAACAGAGCAATTAAATTTTATTCATAATTGTCTAATGCATACATACATTATTTGATATTTTCATATGCGAAAAACTTATTGAAAATTTTGTTGTGAACGATAAATGAATTGGGCATGGAAAGGGAGAGGGAAGGGGAGGGTAGAGAGTAGGAGAGAGAGAGAGAGAGAGAGAGAGAGAGGGATGAGAATGTGACGATAGCAGCTGTAGCATAGCGACACCTGAGCAAATAAACAAGTAAACAAGCAAACACACCACTGAACACTGGTAATTGAATTCATTTTCAAGCTTGGGAAAATATTAGAAATCTTTTGGAAAGGGTACAACTGGTGTTTTTAAACTTTCCGGACTACGGCTCACAAAATTACTGCGGCCGTAAGTTGGACAACTGTTACCGTTCAGATTCATAGCAGCACCAAGAAATGGCATTAATGGTGACATCATTGCTGCTGTAGCCATTGCTGCCATGTGAGATGGATTTGGTGGAAATTGAAAGATTGGTTGCTGAAGGCTAGCCGTTGTTGGAGTTAATTTAGAAGCAGCCATGGGTGATCCTAATGCTCCAAGCATTGGGCTTACTGCTGCTGTTGTAAGTAATGATGTAAATGGACTCGTTGGACACAGACCGGCAGAAAGTGAAGCAGCGGCATAAAGTTGACTGAACTGAGTGACCAGAGGTGATGTATTCGTGTATGCATTACCTGTATTGTTGTGGAGGAAAAAAGGTGAAGGTACCAGTAAATTATTGGATGACGATGATGATGAAGACAATTCGGGTCCGTTTGAAAATGCTGCTGTAGCAGAAAGATTAAGTGGACGTGGTTTAACCCGTTTGAGTGAAGGTATTTGGGTACCATGTGTTCCACTTCGACCATCCGTTATTGCAGCTGAAGGATTTGATGGATATGATAATGACTTCGATAAGGGCATATTTGATGAGGAAAGTGTTGAGGATGATGATGACGATGATGCCATTGTGGTAACTGTTTCGGGAGCGCTACAACTGAACATCGGTGTTTTCCGCTTTCTACATATCACTCCAACGTCGGCATTTGCATTGATTGCGTTCTGGAAACCACACGGTGGGGAACAACTTACCGATACACCACCATACGAACACTGTCCACTAGTGGACGGTATCGCGGAAAAATCCGGTGTTACTGCAACTGTTGCCGTTGTTATAGTATTCATCGTTGTCCTCATTACCGCTGCTGTATCACCGCCACTCATCGTTGTAAACACACTATCCGCTGCTACTTCTAATCCACCATTACTTTCGGCATTCTTTGTGCTGAAACAACGATGAAAATCTCCATATGCTTACCTTCCAATGGCTATGCTTTCTTTTTTTTTTACATTGAACTATAATCTGAACTTATGTGAACAAACGTAACCTTTTTAATCCTCATCACGCAGTGACAATCATCTTTGTTTGCACTTTTATTTTTGGAAACCAAGTTGGCATAAAATAAAATAGTGTAAAAAATACCTTGCGGAAGGTGATGCATTCATATTAGAAATACAAATAGCTTGCATGGTTTGCGCATCAATGACACCTGAACCAGGAATCGCTGATGTTGGAACAGCTGGTGAGCTACTACTTCGCATTAGGCTATGACAATCCGCTGAAATTTTACGTAAAATTTGCCATCTCATGAAATTTCAAATAATTATAATTTATCATCATTCGTTTTTTTCTAACACAAGAAAAGTCAAACCGGTAGCACTGCAATCAGTTGCAATACCATCAACATCTCGTGCAATTGCACATTGCAATGCATCAGGCGTGCATCCTTCCGGAAATGTCACAAATCGATACACAAATTTTTGCCCAATTACCTATAAACGGCTATCAAAAATAGAAGTTTAGCAAAAATTAAGAAGGAAAAAAAAGGAGGAAATTATCGCAGAACTATTTATATCTTTAGGAAGAATAAACTATGATCAGTGAATATTCTCAATCATTCCAAAAATGAAGCAGACTAGAGTAGTTATTTCAAGCTATTGTCAGGTCTAATACTGATCATAATGAAGCTAATTTTCCACACTTACTTAACATTGATAGTATTATATGCATGCGGCAGTGATCCTCATCTAATGCCCAATACAAAACGCCCGATAATATACATTAGATGAATGAAATTTTTCACCTTCTTAATGATATTCTTGTCATAATAGTATCGCAGTGCACGTGATAATTTATCATAATTCATGTGTGGTTTACTTTTTCGTTGTCCCCATAATCGTGCAACTGCTTCTGCGTCCAGTAACTGCAACGATAAGAAAAATATCAAAGAAATCGCAAAGACAAAAAAAAAAAAACAGTAGCAACAACATATGTGTCTGAAATAAGCTTTTCCAATGCCTATCAATCATATCTCCCCTCCCCTCATTTTCTTCTGAATTAGTCATTCTCTTCGAACTAAAAGGGAATTATTTGCTATTTATAGCTGGAATGAATGACCTTGTGCTTATTACACTCTCCCACTACAACAATATACCGTAAGGAGGATATGACTGCACGTATTCTTCATTAATCTATTTTAATATGCAGGCTAAATATTCCTTCTAATTCTTTCATTCCGAACTTTATATATTTATGTGAACCATTTCACTGCTCAAAATTAATCATTAAGAGATTTATTATTATAATCAGGTCATATAAGAATTTTTCAGTAAACTTTTAAATTCGAAATTGAACTACCCGTTTGTCTTACGAGTTACCAGAAATCCACTTTTTTGGCAACCATTGCAAGAATTCGTTAGAAAGCTGCTCAATTCCATCTAAGACACAATTTAAGTCTAATTTCAATCATCAATATAATCAACTTTTCTGATATGCAGTACTCAGTGAGTTTCACTTCTACACATTCCACTTTCCAGCCAATCTCTCCCGCTAAATGCTTAACTTATCACATGCACTCAAAAAGTTTTATCGAAACTGTCGAATACTGTCTACCAAGTGTGAAAACAAACTTTTAATTAAAGGTACCTTAAATTCGCCTTGCTGATTTGTCCATTGGATCAGATCAGTATGGTCACCCTTAAGCAGCAGCTCCAGAAGGAATTGCCATAAGGTAATGTTGGAGTCAGTTGTAGTGAGTATCGACTGCGAATTACCGGATGCATGTAGTATACTATTTTTGATATCTTTCGGTGTGGATCTTTCGCTATCACAGCTTTCATGAGTAAGATTAGCTGTAACAGTAACCGATTGATCAGCAACCGGAAATGTTCTCACTGGTGGTTTTCCATCGATCAGTATGCTCTGGTCCAAATTCACTGTTTGCGAAGCGGTTGACGGACTTCGAATAGAGCTGCTACGACTACTGCTACAGTTATTACTGGTCACCCCACCAGAAAACGTGAGGTTACCAGGGCCAGCTTGGCTGTAAGACGGTACTGTAGTTGAATGTAGCAGGATTGTTGTTGTGTTGAGCGATTTGTCACCGCTCCTTGTTCCTCTTACACATTCAATTCACTACAGAAATGCGACAAATGTCCTGTTCCCGGTACTACACACCAAATTGACAAAAACTGAACCCCTGCACTGAAATTTCAAAAATACTTCTACTATTGAAAATGTTTTTCTCTTTTCACGAAGCATGTGCGACAATTCGCAGTACGACAATAGTGTAATTAAATTACAATTTAATAAATTAAACCAGAAAAAAAAAGCAGGGAAGAAAAACCCGATCATAATGAATTGTAATAAATTTTGATAGCAAAATTACATCTGTATGTTAGTACATCCAAAATCACCAATATTTTTACCACTGTACTGATCAAGGCAATCAAACTTACATATTCTATAAAATCAAAAAAAAAGAAAGAAAGATGTTTCTTTTCAGGAACTGAAGGGAATCCTTGTAATATCAGATCTCTATATTCAAACAAGGGATAGTTCGCATTGATACATTTGAAATTATCAAATGTATTTTGAAACTTCAAGGAATTTCAAAATCATGGAATCATATTTCATACTTTATGCAATTTTCACAAAGGATTCCCATAATATAAATGTCAGATCCTACAACGGAGCATTTGCTCAATGCGATTGCTTAAAAATGCCATTCACCAACAGTAAAACAGTTGTAAATCTCCGAAAAAAGATCTATCACATTTTAAAATTTACTATCAGTGAGTAAAATAGCAGGAATGATTTTCGCTCATTTTTTTCACGCTATCACATTCTCTCAAATGTTACACCCTAAGATATGATGTTTGCAAAAAATTGTTATGCGCAGAAATCCCTCGAAACCTTCTAAAATTCACTCATACCAATGATTTACTCAAAATTTTTATATCACATAGGGAGCAGTAATTGTTTTCATAGAACCTAAAATATTAAAATACCTAATAAACAAACTAAATTATGAAAAATTAGGATCAATTTCTAGCAATTTTGTCACACAATAAAGCTAAAACTACCAGTGATTTTGCCTTTGCTCCATAGCTAACAGAATTTACCAAACAAAATTAACTAACAAACACCTAACAGTTCAACATCAGTCTTAGCAAATTCAAACTTAATTTCGCAATGGAAAACAAAAAAATCTACAGTTAATATGGGATGCTCATAAAACAAAATAAATGATGATGAGGTGGAGCTGAAACAAAAGAGGGGGAAAAATAGAAAAAGAAAATGGAAGATGAAAGGTTATGCTAAAAATGCTTTTATACAAATGAAGATGTCATAATTATTAATCACAAAATATTTCATACATTTCAATTGAATGGAAAACGTCGATGATAAGCGCTAAAAATAGTCTCGCATTATTAATTGGAGAAGAAGCGTTCCGCATCATCAGCAATCAATCAATGAAAGAAATACAATACGGTATCTCTGAAAGAAATGTCACTGTTATCATCAGTGATATCAATGATATCACTCATGCACATAACAAAACAAACACACACACACACATTCTTCATTTCATTGCGTACAGAACATAGAAGAAAAAAATTTGTAATTCGAAAAGTTTGAATTGACAAAATTGTTGACAGCATTGTTACAATCACATTATGTCAAACTGATATGCGTGTGATAAAGTTGCCAATTTCAATGAATGTAAGTATGAAATCTTTAAGGATAATCATAAACAACAGAAGACCTGATTATGATAATATGAAAGGTGTTTGAATTCAGCGGACACTAGAAGTGGAAGAGAGATTGAAATTGTTGCTTGCATTTAATTAGATAAATTTAAACAAATTAATAAATTTTCAAATGATACAATACCACAGTGTTCATTTTGCATTCGTACAACATTCGTTTTGTTTCCTTCTCCTTCTGCTTCTCCCTCTCTCTCTCTCTCTCTCTCTCTCTCTCTCTCTTTCTCTTTCTCTTTCTCTCTCTCTTTTCTCTCTCTCTTTTTCTCTCTCTCTCTCTTTCTCTCTCTCGCTTTCCCTGATATCGACAAGAGAGTGGGATGGGAATAAGTCATTTGTAGTAGTGTTATTTGCGTATTTTTTGGAACAAATCTGTCAAACTTTTCAATTAACTCAATAAGCGGAGTGTACTTCCGGAGGATAAAAATTGCATGATAGAAGAAGCTTTCTCTTATTTGAAACGAAATTCATCTCTCCATTTTTTGTGAGAAATATTTGTTTTCATAAAAAAACAAAATGACATTTTTCAAATCACTGTGAGAGTATTAACTCTTCTGAGAAATGAAATTTTTTAAAAAAATAAAAAATAATAAGAAAATCTGTTATGAACCAATACAAATTCCTTCTTCCATCTTTGTACAAAAGCAATTTGAACTAAAATTAATTGATTATTTTGTGATAGAAAGAAAAAAAATGCAATTCACCATAACAGGAAAAAAAACAAACTCTCTCCTACACTGCACGTAACACGTAACACTTCATTGCAATTGAAGAAAAAAAAAGTGGATCGGTGGTGCTGCTAATGATAGAATGGAAAGTTCGCGAAATGAAGAAGGACCGTGGTTGGTGGTGGTATCATTGTAGCATCGTCGTCACTGTTGGTACTATCCACCGCCTACTACATCGAAATTACTCCCCGTGAATTGCAACACTGTTGATCGGTGACATCAAAACAGTACGGTACAGTACCACTACATTACCATTTAAGCGTATCTAAATTAACACATAAAGGCCTCTCAAATAGAATTTGCTTGTCGTAAAAACGACAACAACAACAATCGTATATTTAACAAGAAGGAGGAAGAGGAGGAGATGTTTTGATGAAAATTTGGGTACCAACCCGAACTCAACATGAAATCATCAGGACGAGAAAGAGAAATCGTGAGCGGAAGAAAAGAGAGAGAGAGAGAAAGGGAGAGAGGGAAAAAGAGAGAAAGAGAGATAGTACTACTGAAACAAAAGCCGGTTTTCACATTCCCTTTTACCATTTCTTCTTCTCCTTCTTCTTCTTCATCTTCAGCTGTCACCAGTATTGATGGACAGAATGGGGGAGAGAGAGAGAGGGGAAGATAGAGGGAACGAATCATTGTGGTGTGCTGGTTTTCCTCCAAAATTTTAAGCAAAATTGGCAGTGATGTGACGGAACTTCTTACGTCACGTTACGCTCATTTCGTTTATCGCTTCAACTATGAATCGTTTTACCTACTATTATACGACGTTAAGAAAAACAACAAAGGAGATTCGGAGAAAACGGTGAAATAGGGAACGGAGATGGAGGAGGAGCGTGGAGAGAGAAAGAAGGATGTGCATCACGTCCTGTTAAATGTTACTTATCAAAATGTAAATGTTTAGTAATTTTCTGCTGTTTCATTTCACATTTTTCAGAATAAAATCAATCGAGTAGTTCATAAATTTACACGTTATAATCAGACTCTCTCTCTCCCTCCTTCCCTCCCTCCCTACCTCTCTCTCTCTCAAAAAAAAGAACAGATTGTTGCTATGAGATAAATGATACAAGAAATTATGAATGATTGTAACATTTGCGGGAAGACAACAGGTGATTATCACTGTATTGTAAGAGAAATATTACTAACTAAAGTAATAATTTTTTAGCGAGTAAAATGTATCAACATTCATACCACATTTTTACTAGTAAATAGATAACAGCATTTTATCGCTTTTTAGGGAGACAGAGAGAAAGAGAGAGAGAGAGGGAGAGCATCTGATTAAATTTTCCCAATTTAAAATAGTCTTTAAAATTTCCTCTTTCATCACATTTACATCATTTTCAGAATTTCGAATACAAACGCTTCTCAGGTATAAAAATAATGTTTAATATCAATTAATAGGAATGAATTTATCCCAGAGAAGCATCTTTTTCACCTCATCGCACTCTAAATGCCCCATTAATAGGGATGAAAAAAGAAACCAAAAAAGATAAAAGAAAAGACAGTGAGAAAGAGAGGGAGAGAAAGAGAGAGAGGGAAAAATTTTAATATATTTCAACATGGATGAGGTTCGCCTGGTTGTGGCGGTGAAACAAACGATAGCATTCGGTGTAATTTTGTGATACTCGCGTATCATGCGCTACCGTTACCGCCATCATCATCGCTATCGTCTTCCGTGCGTGCTGTCATCAAAATATCCAACAAAACTTAACTATTTTTATTGCCCTCTCCTCCTCTCACATGTAGTAAAATGTTAAGGATGAGATCGTCATTATCATCATCATCATCTCCTTTACTCCCTCTCACTCTCTTCCACCTAATTATCTACCAAACCTTCTCGGTTCCTTTTTTGCCTTTTTAAATTATTGTAAACTATTTCGAAATGCTGAATAGAAGAGGAACGAAATGTAAAGAAAAAAAATCAAAAGATGCACACCATTAATGAATGATATGATCATATTTAATAAACTATTACAAAATATTTAATGCAACAACAACAACAGCAGTAACAACAGTTAAATATATCGAAAAGTTTTTCAAAAATGAAAAAATTTTGAGAAATGTTTCACTCTTTCAATTTCAAACTTTCCCTTATTTTTTTAAAACATTTATGCATCTAATTTTTCCTTCTTTTTGATCGCTTTTCCTCCATTTCGCTAAAGCTTGTCAGGTGATACACATTCATATTTGAAATAGCGATAAACAAAAAGAAAAAAGAAAAGATTTTTTTTGATGAATAATTGAGGGGCAATAGGAAAATATGCCAGATTTTTTTTTCGATCAACAGCTTTTCGGATAACTTCATTTTTTTTTTCTTTTCATATCTCTCTCTCCCCCTCCCTCACTCTCGCTCTCTCTTTCTGTCTTCGTTAATTTCTTTAATCTTTTCATCTTCAAGAAAAGGAAAAAAAATGAAAAAATTTTAAGAGGGAAATTATTGAACAGTTGACTGACAAATTTTGATCCAATCAACTTTTTATCCTAGAACTTTTAAAAAGTTTCAATTGGATAAGTAGTTTTTCATTTTCAGTGGTACACTCGAAAGATAAATTTAGTGAAAATGTTTTCGTTTTAATTTTGATGGCATTTTTTTTTCTTGCAAATGTTATGCGAAAGATTTTTCCTTTTTTTTTTGCTTTCCCCTTTTTCCTTCTTCCTTCTTTCTTTCCTCCGTTTTTTCTTCACCACCATTACAACAGTGTAACAAGGTAGGTATACTTACTTTACTCTACTGCAACTGTTCGTGTTTCACCTTCTATTCTAAACATTCCATTTTCCATCCTCCTCCTCCTCCCCCTCCTCTACGATTACATATCACCTCCGTCATTTGAGACATACCAGTTATAATAAAAGTATGTATATATAAAAGTCTGGATGTTTACGTGTGCCTGTACGTACACGTGTACGCATATATATATATATATATATATATATATATATATATATATATATATATATATATATATATATATATATATATATATATATATATATATATATATATATATATATTACAGTTCGAAATTTTATACCTTTGCACTATTTGCCAAAAAGAAAATGTACCAATTGATATCAAAGAATGCGGATATAACGCTACCAGTGTTGTCGATAAATGATGAATCATTTGTCTTCCGACGAACGAACAAGTACGCCACCATTTCACAATTAAACCACTTAACTTTTTTTTTCTCCTCTCTCTCCCTCTCTCTCTCTCTCTCTCGCTCTTGCTCCTTTTTCCTCTTCGTTTCTCCCTCTTTTTTTAGAAAAAAAGGAGGAGAATTCTTCATAGGTTGTTATTAATGGTAAAAAATTGATAATTATTTGATAAATTAATCAGATGAATGATACGATTCGCTGACAAGGACTGATAATAATTATTGTTCTATTCATTTGATATTTGCAATATTAGGTAAAATTAATTTTCGAAATAGAAACGAATTTCTTTTTTGGAAAAAAGAAGAAAAAAAGTAAAGTGAGGAGAGAAAAATGATTGTTTGCAAGTGTATTGTTCATAGTAGTTAAATTTACTTCTCCTATCAATTAACTTGATCGAACAGAAGACAGAAGAGTTTTGCGAGTTTAAAAAAAAAACAAATGTTTTAAATCTTCCCAAATATAAGAGAAGAAAGAAAACAATATAAATAATTAACACATCTCGTTTCAATTGTTGTGAACGCTTAAAATACCAAGCTATTGGAAATAAAACAGTTATGCTAAATTGCTAAGTAGCACTAATTAAATTAGAGTGAAATGCAATTAGTCAATTTAAAGTTTCATTTATCAAATAATCTGTAAAATGACCTCAACCCAAAATGACCTCAATCATCACTCCTCTTACAGAGGATAAAATGAGGAGTAGTGGTGCAGGATGAGTAGAAGAGGAGGAAAAGAGAGGGGAATGGAGAAAAAAACACACACACACACACACAAAACTCTAAACAATAGCTTTAAAAGGTTGAAATGCTAAAATCAAATCGTTTTTCACCTCCTCTATCTCTTGCACAAACAGGTCATACATTTTTTGAATTACAAAAACCCATTAACATACTTACATGAACACTCATTCATATTATCTCCTTGTTTTGCATTGAAATGGACTAAAATGCGACAAACATCTGAATTACATTTGCAAAAAAAAACGGATCCAAAGATAAAAGAGAAAAGGGACGAGAGTGCCTCATAGTGTTTCATAAACTAATGAATGATTACAATAGGCTGTTGAAACAACAACAACAGCAACAACGAGAAATTGCTGTAAAAATCGATGTAATTTGAAGAGAATACGACTTCATGGATGGAATGAATTAATAATGATGGTGGTGGCTGTTATCCATTTCTGTTCGTTTTGAATCTTTCAAATGTAAAATTAGCAAATGAAATTAACAAAATTAGCATTCAATGAAAAATTAGCAAAACCAAGCACATAGATGTAATGTTATGATAGGATGGATGATATCCCGTCTTTAACGTACGTCAGAAATGCATTTTGCATGTTAGATAATACACAACAATACATCTACTGCACATGAAGTATAATTTCAATTTAATAATTTTATTGTAAAAATATCTTTTCTTTTTTGAAAGAAAACCTTTAAAGAAAGTACATGGGCAAATAAACATTTCAATGCAATAAAATTTTTTTTAGATGGAGAAGGGAAAACACAAGGACTAATTCATTAGTTTCCATAATGATCGATGGCGTAAAAGTTACTGAATGGTGGGAATTGTATGTCTTAAAATTATATCTATCCATTTTTACCTGTAAATATCGTATCCCATATTAAGGCATTTTAAATTTAAAAAAAAAGATAGTTGAGCAAATGAACAGGTAATGTTGGGAGCGAGAGATTTAAACATTTTGAATTTGAGATTTTCATTTCAAAATTGCTTAGTGATAGTGTGTGCATTTATGTGATATTTACCTAATAATTGAAGTAATCCGAAATGAGTGAATGCATCATAGGAAAAGCTACTTGCAAATTTTATGAAAAGTAAGAAATTTAGTACAAAGTTGAAATGAATTTATAACTGAAAATCTCTAGCTAAGAAATAGAACGGTGAATGAATTTATCGTCGATTATTTGTACAACAATATCTATGATTAACAAACGTGCTATCATACATTGATCACTGATTACGGAAGTAACTGATAAGATGGCTAAACAATGAACGAAAGATTTCACTGAGGTTTAACAATAATTGAATTGAACGAATATGATGACGATGATGATGATAAACATCAAGATAATCACAATGATTATTGAAAAAGGGAGCCGATAAGTGTTGTGCAATGAAGAAATTAAAATGGGGAAGAGGTGGAGGGAGAAAACAGATGACTTATTATGAACTAACTAACAGTCTTGAAAGATGAAAGGGAAGTGTTTTGGAGTGAAAGGAAGGAGGAAAAGGGATGGCGGAAGAAGGAGAACGAGTTAAACATAAAATGTGTGCATAGGTGATGATTATCGATAACAAGGGAAGGTGATAAGGAGAAGAGAGTGAAGGAAGCAATAGTTGCACAGGTACAGAAGGAAAGGGCAGTTGTGGCGACCATTGGCATGACGAATACAGTGAGAACAAACGCTTGAAATTGAATGAGTCACGCCGTTCACGTGGAAGCTTCCTGGTAGTAGTCGTTTCCCTCCTCATTCATTTCAACATTATTTATGCACATAAGCACATATTCTACCTCTTTTGTAATCATTTATTTTTGCTTGCAATTTGTGCAAACGCACACACATACACACACACACACACACACACACACACACACACACACACACACACACACGTACATGCATATATATATATATATATATATCCACCCTGAAGGTGTTTTGAGACAAGATGGGAAATGAGGAGCGAAGCTAACTTTTTGAGCTTTATTTTTGACGGCGTATATTTGAGCATAATCGAGGTAAATATGAGCAACCTGTTGCTGTGGTGTCAATAGGACGGGAAAAGTAATGGGTAAGAAGTGAATGACCTAATAAGTGTAACTGTGTGCAGTTTCAAACTGTGTTATATGATCATTGAAAGAGACATTCCCAAGTGATACTTAGAATGGTAGGTGAATTGAAAGGAAGCATGCATTAATTTGAGATTTCCCTCTCTCTCTTTCTCCCCCTCTTTCACCCAAAATATTTGAAAAGTTTATAAAATGATAGAGAGAGAGAGATCAGAAAGATGCATGAATAGAGATCATTTATATTCAGATGATATCCTTTTAATAATATCATTTTACAAACTATCAAATAAATATCAGGCACGACTATTGAATTTGCTTTTTCCCGACGTTTCAAAAACACAACTGAGTTTGATTATAGCATTGATTAATGCTTTACTTTCTCATGTTCGATTTTACGGTGACAGAAGAAGAACAAAGCACAACTATAGAAAAGCTGAAACCTGAAATTAGCAAAGTGAAAGACTAATGAGATGTTGTGTGGTGAAGGCATGTATGTATGTTTAGGAAGGTATGAAATAAACTGCAAGCGTAAACAATTAAATGAAAAAATAAGTTTCAAATCTATCAAAGATTGTGTCGTGAGTGAAATGGAATTCAGGAAACAGTCTTACTGCGGCAGAATTGCTAATCAAAAATTTTTCGAATTATTCTTTAACTGAAGAGGATAAGAGAAGTGAACAGTGGTGAAAGATAAGCGATAAATTTACTTGTTTCAATTGGAATATCAGACATCAAATAGCAAGCGCACCTTTTTGCAATGAAGAAGTTTTGTTGGAATGTCAATGTTCATTGCAATGTCACACTAAATTAACTACTTTACTATCCATTTCGCATAATTATCATCACAACTGAATATTTTACAATTCCCTCCTATGTTTGTTTATTCACGCTATTTCTCACTGCGGTAATCTGATATACGTATTTACCTGACGTAACACTCAATTAGTGAAATCCCACATATACAACTGAAGAAGTCGAACCGAAGAAGTACGATACAACTAGTGGATATTGAAAATGCTGCAGTAAATGATGTCGGATAGTGAAGACACCTATTAAATTGCACTAATTATTATTAATGCTAACTTAGTAAAAAATTAGTTAAATTTTAAGAAATCACACTATCAAGAAACAAGAAATTTCTTTGTGATGTCAGAATTACACACACCGCTCATGCATCATCAACAATTACGATAACCGAGATCATAGCTGCGCAAATAGAGGGAGAGATAGAGAGAGTGAAATAAGAAGATATCGCAGGAAGGAGCATCAAATTTCCTCAGGAACAGAAAAATTCGAAATGTTGTTGTACTAAAATTATGATACTGTGAAA
Source organism: Litomosoides sigmodontis (assembly GCA_963070105.1). Classification (NCBI taxonomy): domain Eukaryota; kingdom Metazoa; phylum Nematoda; class Chromadorea; order Rhabditida; family Onchocercidae; genus Litomosoides; species Litomosoides sigmodontis. Next base: position 8,398,043 of record OY718806.1, read on the forward strand.
ATTGAAGAAGAGGGAAATGAGATAATTGATTTCAACAATTATCATTCTCATTTTGTAAATACCCCATCTACAAAGTTAGCCTCATTAAGCTACTAGCATAAGTCAACTTTCTCCTGGAAAATGAAAATTTACATGAGTAGGAGAAAAAGCTATAGGATAAGCAAATATTTGATGATATTGCTTGTCAGTTAGCATCAAATTATCAACAAGTTATTTCACTTATCATAATGTGCATCATTTTACTTGCAAATCCCAGTGAACTGAACAATGATGATTGACCAAATCACAAAATTCACACGATTAATTGAGATATCGAAAAGATGAACTCAAGTTTATCTATCCTATCTTCTTTCTGGTAGATTATTAATTGTGATGAAATTATGACATCAAATTTTTCGCCCAAAATGTGTGTCGCTTTGGATGGCAAAAACCATACCGTAAATAATTTTTTGAAAAATTTCTATTAGAGAACAACGGCGATTCTTCATTCCCATTCAGCAACGACAAACAATAGCAGAAGGACCGCTATTAGTAATTGAGTCAAGGTTACCTAGCGAAACAGGTCGTAGTACGGACGGTGTGAGGATTGGGAGAAAGGAATGGTTTTTTTTAATGCAAGCAAAACACTGATGAATGAAACATTGTTCAGTAAAAAAGAAGTGATGGGGGAAAAGGAAGAAAGGAGAAGGAGAAGTGGAAGTACTGGTAGTAATGAGGAGGAAAAAAGAGGAGGGAGAGAGAGGGGAGCTTTTAGTTGTTATGAATGATAGAGAAAGACGGAAGGATGAGGCGGAGGGAAGGAGACGGGTGCGAGGAAATGAACAATGGAACGGGAGGGCGGAGGAGGTAGCCGATGAAGTTTTCGGGATTAGGAATGAAAAAGAGGAGGAGGAGGAGGAGGAGAGGATAAGGACACTCTGTTTCATTACGTATGAAAGAGCAGGAAGGGAAGAAGTGAAAGTGAGGAAAAAAAAAGGAATGAAATGTGAAACAGAAGATGGCGAAGAAGTAACCGAAGGATCCCCTCCTCTGCCGCACGTAACGCACGCAGTCTTCTGTTCTCCTTCACAACCGTTTTGATGAGCCGCCGCTGTTGTTGCGGGCGCTCTGTAGCCGGAAGAAGGAGGCAGAAGAGGTTTGAGATGGACGAAAATGACGACGATGTGTTGTCGACAGTGCTGTGGACAGCATGGTGACAATGCTTCGCTGCTATCCGTTACTGTCAACCTGCCTCTTCCTAACTTCTTCCTCCTCCTCCTCCTCCTCCTTCTCCTTCGCCTTCGCCTTCTTCTCCTTCTACCTTTCAGTCATCACCGTCAAGGCCAATCATCGACGACGATTTGTGACACGGAGAAGAGAGTGGCTTGCTTTTTCTTTCATGTATCGCTTAGAAATCGGCGACAAACAACGTCGTCGTTCATGGATAGCGATCGGCGAACGGGCACTGCGAGGAAGAGGACGGCGATGATGAAGGAAAGACGAAAGGACTACATTGTTGCAAAATTGCGCTTCTCACATGAACTCGGTCATTCGTTCCTCTTCTCGTACACCTTACTGGTGTGGTGGTGTGATAGATGATAGACAGTTAGATGGACGGATACATCGTGAAACGGAATGACCTTAATCGGAAATCAAGTTTGTTACAGGAATGCTCCTAACCTAACCACTCTTCTTTCTTTTCCGCCAACTCTTCTTCATCCTGTTACCTTCTCTCAGCTTTCCAATTCCAATCACCACTTATGAATTTCTTAGGGACAGGGAGAGAGAGAGAGAGAGAGAGAGGAGAGAGATTTCCTGCAATAAAATGAATCATTTGTGAATGACTGGAAGAATGGACGGTTATTATGTGAGATATCAATCATGCTAGTGATAATGATAATCATATTACACATATATTTCAGTTCCAAACATTTTTTTTTCTTACGCCATCATCAGTCTCTTATTTTCATTCACAATCACTAACGCTGCTACGTCAATCTAATGATTTCCTGATAATTAATTCCGTTTCACCTCTTTTAATTATCCATCTTAAATAAATAATCAGGCTGATATCGACAGATGAGAAATTTATATGATAATATTTGAAACTCAATTAGGACGCTGAAAAGCGGTTGTAAAAGTGACAAAAGATAAAGCAAAAAGAAAGAGGAGGAAAATGGTTAGTCAAAAGCATGATAAAAAAAAAGCGAGGAAAAAAGGGACGAAAAAAAAGATCACAAAAACATTTCAATCTTCGATGGAACACACAACAGGAATGAAAGGAAATAGTGCTAAATTGTTAAAAATTATTTTTATTTCAAATTCTAATTAATTCTTAAGTTTCATCCGTTCATGCTAAAATTATCACAATTCATTCTCAGCTACCACCCAACATTCTTCACAATCTTCTGTAGCACCTAACACGATTTATAGGGCTTTTCATTTTGATAAAGTGCCAGAAAGAGAGAGAGAGAGAGAGGGAGAAGCAGAAGGAGAAGGAAACAAAACGAATGTTGCCGATGTTCGTATTATGCAGAAGTACATGAAGTGAAATTCGGCATTAAACTTTACCATTTAGCAATGATAATAAAAATTACCGATTTTAATTTCAATAAACCCGAATAAATGATGTAAGGAAGTCAAAAGTTTAAACATGGTGCTTGACTCAATGATTGTTATGTGCTGGACATTACCACTAAACTTTGCGGGCCTGAGCAGCAAGCACTACACTCGATCCTTTCACACTTTCTATCACTGATAATAATCCAACTTTTTGCTATTATCCAATATATTCATATCATATGGAACATATTTTAAACGATAGTGGTGAAATTAAGAATTCTCATAAAGTTTTTCTTTTCCTTTTAAAAAGAAAAATTTAATTTTCTACGATTGTTAAACTTTAAAAAAGATTATTGCGAATGTTGCATTAAGCATACATACACATACACATATATCTATACAATGTGACATATGACATAGTGTCATGCAAAATATTTTTTTTTTACTTAACACCTCCCTCCTATCGTAATATCTGCTGTACAGTACATCCGATCTGATCTAACACATATATTGCTCGTTTTGTACGATATTGTTTACTGCACTTCGTACTGGCCATACGATATATCTATCTTAGCTGTGAAGTGCAATAACAGTAAGCAGCCGTTTAAATGTGCAATATTAGTTCTATAAAATGTTCGTTGGAAAATTTTACTGAAAATGAAATAAATAAAGATGACAACAATCTGCTTACTATAGACTTCTCTATGTTCAATTCAATGAAAAAAAAAAACAAACAAACAGAAAAGGAGAAACGATGTACGAGAGTGAATGATGCACAACGATTGTAAATAATATTTTAAATAGTGAAGTAAGGAGGAGGGAGGTAAGTAAGAGAGACTACGTACTGCAAGATATTTCAGGTGAGAATAATGAGAATTATCGAGTGACATTTGTACACACTGATACTGATCCACTACTTTTTGCAAAAAAAAAAAAAAGAACAAAAACAAAAAGACGATAAAGAAGAGCAACGAATGGAAGAGGGACAATTGCTAGGCAGGGATGCGGGAAAGGGAGGAATTGAAAGAGTTGTTTAAATAGCGAACTGTTAGTGATGAAAAAAAAAAACGATTGTTAAGTGATGCGCCTAGAAGTAGGATTAGTTGATTGAAATAGTAGGTTAGGAATGAGAATAACTGTGGATAGTGATAGACAGGAGTTGAAGCTTAGCTAGCTAGCAAGGAAAAATGAAGTAAAGGCGGTATAGATGATGATCATGATGACGACAATGGACGTTGACGATGGACGATGATGACGACGATGGACTATCGCCAATGGACGATAGCGATGGACGATGATGATGATGATGATGGCGTTGATGATGATCGTGATGGTGGTGATGTGATACACGGGGGATCCGATGAAGCTCTCTCCTGTCAGACCTCAACTTCACTACTCTATTCTTCCTGTATATGCAGCTGCTGCTATTCATTTGCCTATGCCTTCCTGCACCTCTCCTCCTCCTCCTCCTCCTCCTCCTTACAATCTTTTATTATCTCATAAGTAAGCAGCAATCATTCGTTACTGGATCATTGGAACTGAACTCAGCTGAGCTGAGCTGAGCTGAACTAAAGTGAACTGAATTTAACTGAGCTGAAGTGAATGAAGAATGAAGTTTTCCAATCAGCAAAATGGATTTTTTCTCCTCCTCTCTTTCTCTCTCTAATTTATAATCTTATCAGTACCAGCGTAACGCCCGTAATTTTCCCACTGGAAATTCAATCAAATTTCCATGGCAAATAAATAAAATAATGAATTGTATTGGACGGTCATTTCAATTTGAAATATTACAAGAAAGAAATGTCGGTTGAGGAAGCAATGGAAATTTTGTAATGGATAAATGTAATTAATGATTGATTTGCTCATATGATTTCTTTTAAAGTTTAATTTTTTAAGCTATTTTTTTTTGTGGAATTTTTTGATATAATAATGGCGACATTAAGTCATCCGTCTAATTAAATGGTAACCTATGATGCTATGATGGAAGTAATAAATTTTCCACTTTCATATCAAAACATAAATTACGTGTTTTTTTATGTTTGTGGATTTTTATGCTTTCATGAAATTTTTCAATTCACATAATTTGTAATTATTTTTCCATTCATTTTTTACAAGTAATTAAAGTAAAACATGCAAAATTTTAAAAGTATTTGAAAAAAAAAGAAAAAAATCATTTCAAAATCACTGCAATCAAATTGTGACCTGAAAAAGTTATCAAAATGCTAGAGTGAAAATACTGAAATGATATGAGAAAATGATAGGATGGATGGATATATTGGAAAATTTTACACCGAACAACAATAAATGCCTTGCTGAAATGTTTATCACATTTGTTGTCGTGAAATTCCAGAAGATGAATATGAAATTTTAATCAAAAAATCATTTCTGTTAGTTTAGCCAAAGAAGTTCACTTTGCAGTTGATATTAAATTTTGACTAAAACAAAAATTAAAAAAAAAAAATGAACTAAGAAAAATTGGAAAATTTTTTAAACAAAATGAATCATTAATTATTGATAGGTTTTGAACAAAAGGTTGAAAATTTTTAGCCAAGCAATTTATTTGCTTTAATTACTGAAGAAAGAAAAAGAAATTTTTTCTTACAAGAAAATAACCAAACCCTGCAATGGTTGGTGTTGTATGATTGTAGACATCAACAAATACGAGCAAAGAAAGGAAACAAAAAAGAGAAACGGAAGAGATGAAAGGAAGTTATAGACTGAAAATAATTCTAGCATGCAATATTGGTTTTAGAAAAGTGAAACTAAAGAAAAGATCCAGTCGCGCATTTTTTAATTTCTTAGTTTGATAGTTGAGAAATGCGAATATCAACGAAAATTGACGGAGTGATTCGTCTCGTCGTTCATTAGCAGCAGAGAATGTAATATGAAAAAGGAACAAAAAGAAAAAGAAAAAAGAAGAGAGGAGAAAAAAAGCTAAGATGAACGAAATAGTAGTAGCAGGTATGGTATAAGCTTTACAACATATCGAAAGTTTCGATGGTAATATTTCAAATGGAATATAAATCAGTGAGATGTTCCTCTTCCACTTCCTCGTCCTCTTCCCTTTCCTTTTCCTCCTCCTCCTCCTCTTCTCCTTCTTCAAGTCATACTCCTCTCAATTCTTCCATTGTCCCACACATTCATCAACAAAACGATGTAAACGATAAATTTAATTAGCATTTGAAAACAAAAAAGGAAAAAAAAAAGATGCTATAATGGAAGTGTGAAATGAGAGAGTTAGAGTTGTTGGAATGAATGTAATGTACGGTTTATTAACAAGACAAGCAAAGTATAACTCATCTTCTTCCTCATAATAGGAATTTCAAATGTATTCAAACGAAGGAAAATTTAGCTCATTTTAGTGTCAAATAAGAAACAAAGGGAGAAAATGAAGCATTTATTTGTGAGCAATGATAATTTCTTTTGAAGTAAATTCCTACGAAAACAAAAAATTAGCTGTGCAACTTTCAGCTTGTGTATTTCCTCTTATCTTTTGCATGGGATTTCGCTAAAATTTTAGCACTCGAATAACTGAAATGAAAATTAGCAGTATCAATTGATAATTTCTTGATGACATTATTTTCGAGTTAGCAGTAGCTAGCTCGCTTTGCCATCACAATGAATTGAATTGCATTTTTTGCAAAAAAAAAAGAGCAAAATATATCAATTTATTACGGGGAGAGAAAGAAAATTTTGGAAGTGCCAACTTCATAGATAATTGATTATTTTTTTCATTTCCTTCTTTTTAAAGATTATTTCATTGTGTGCTTCTACACTTTATCAGCCTTAATGATTCAACAATTTTATGTACGAGAATATTAGCAAATGACAGTGAGCCTCAAAATTGCACCAATTTATTAAAATAATATTTAAATCATTCATATTATAAACATATAACTCAAATGTCTTCTTACTTACTATATCTGAAATATTCAGAGCAATTATTGATCGGTACTGTAAAGTGAAGAAGCTTGAGAAATAACAATTTAAACAAAGAGTGTCTAGCATTCATCCAATAATCGGCACTTTCTTTTCTTTTTTCCGTTAGAGGTTTTTTTTTAGGAGTAATGTGCAGTTTTTCCACTGTCACATCACCAAGGTGGAAGTTTTTGTGATGCACGATACGGTAGAAAAAAAAACTGGAATGTTGTTCGGCGCAAGAAATGGGAATGAAGACGAAAGAGCTAAAAGGAGTGTGATGAATGAATGAAAGGAGGAAGAGCGAAAGCAGGAAATCCTTCCCGAAAGTTAGCTTTCGCTCTTTTAAGGGATTTGATAGGAAAATTGGTTACAGCAAACTTTAGATTATTTGCGAGGAAGCCGTTCATCCAAATAATTTCTACATGTGGCCGCAATCTGTTCCTTTGTTCCTGATTGATATCAAATTGTGGTTGTTGTTATTGTTGTTGTCGCTGTCGTAGATGTTGCTGATGTTACTTAACTAGAATTTAGGAACGAAACAGATGAACTTCACTCTTTTCTGCTCCCATTCTTGCTTTCTCTCTCTCTCTCTTTACGATACAAATGTCCTTCCCACGTAAAATGGAAGGCAAGATAGCATTCAGGATGCTTGGACAAGAACGAACTCAGTGACACCAAATTGCTGATTGGCCGAAATCAGAAGTGCTACTGAAAATTCACATCTCACTTCTTCATATGTAACTAATTGTCTGACATGCGGGTAAATGATTTACAGGGATTTACTATTCGCCTTGCTATTCATGATCTCCGTGTTCGCTTTAAGAATAAATGATGGCTTGAAGATTGTGGTTGAAGATAAAAGCAGAATAAAATGCAAAGATCTAGCAACCTAGAAACTTATTTTATTGTTACTGCTAAGTAGTTCAATGAAGAACGCAAAACATTCACAAGCTAACACAAAACAAACTAGAAACAATGTATTGATTCTTCTGCATGCCAATATTTACTATGTTTTTTACAATTTTGAACCCAAAAATTAATAAAAAATCATAGGTGTTCACAGTAAGGGATGGCATGTATCGAATTTATATTATCCTACTTCCCCCAATAGGAACTTTAAAAAAAGGAGCAAACTTTTCGGGATGCAAAGTTAAAACATCTGGCAGACAGAAGAATCTGAAAAGCCTTGAATAAAAATAAAACGTGCAATATTTCAATCCCGATGTTCCTCATCCACCCGTTGCCTGCCTTCTGTTGATATCACAATCGCAGTTAGACCACGAATAAACAACGGAGGCAAATATACAACAGTTAACAAGAAATCGAAGACCTATCCACAAATCAATTTGTTGCAAAGCGAGAACAAAAATAATACGAAGAGCATTCTAACCTAAATACTTAATGCAACTTGATAATAAGAGGATAATCACGCCTCGTAACTTGAATTGAAGAAACAAATTAATTGCAGAAATCATGAAACTTCAGTAAGCTGCCATTATGTGAGTACATATGTAATGACTATAGAGTGCACAACGCATTTGCACGGGACCCATACATGAAAATGATAGCAATTGTGCCATTAAAATAGGCGCTTCTTGCTAAAGTAATAATTCATAATATAGCCATTTTTGGATGGATTACACTTTCTCAAATATATGTATAAAGATCTGCAGCAGTTGTCACTAAAATAGCTCATCAAAGACTCAGAATTCAAAACTGCTTATAAGGGAAGTTTTAAACAGTTATGCGGCGGAAAGAGTATACAAAGGAAACTGAATCAGAAACTTTAGAACGAGAAAATTCTTAGGACTTGGCTTTATTTATTTTCTATTATTTTGAAGAAATTTTAACTAAGTGTATATATATATATATATAGTTTTTCAAAGAAAAATTTTGACAGCATTTTAGCAGCAATTACCACTTGCAGTGCACAGAAATTATAACTATTTAAAATGATTGTCTAAGCTTTTAAATAACGTAAACCGTTTAGCGCAGTGAGATAAAATGATTCAAAAAAAGAAACAGCTCGTTTTTTTTCCCGATCATGACAATTACATTAAACATATCTACTGAATGAGCACTGGAAAGCTACCGCTGTAGAACCTAAGAGATAAAGTTCCGAAAATTTACTTGGAAAATTTACTTCACTTCACCACCACTAAATGAAATAAAATGACCGAACATTATTATTATTACTGCACATGTAAAACCTACAATGGTACGATACAGCAAATGAAAAAAATGGGATAATTAATTAGATAAAGATATTGCGCATATTTGGAAAGTGTGAGTCCTCACAGCTCCTTCAAAGTATCGGCACTCTTCAACTCAAAGTGCCAATTTTTCAGCTACAGCAGCGACGATAGCAGCACCCTTAGCGCTACCCTCATCTGCCGGTACCAACTCCCACTGAAAGTGTTAATATTACAATACGCATGTAACAATAGAGCAATCCTGCACTGTAAGACCAAACATATTTCTCATATGATGTTTTAAAATTGGTTTATAAAGTTAAAGTAAAGTTTTTAAATAAATAAAACAAGCCTTAATATTTGCTGGGACCAAATCACGCATTTTACTCTCCAGCAGTGAGAGATAAGTTGGATGAAATTGCACCAACGCACCACCTACTCCTATTTTTATGCTATTTCGACCAATATGACGCAATAACGCTGCTATCGCTGCAAATTTACTCATATTAAAACGTACTGCTTGTTAACATTGCTCTTCTAAACGGCATATTTGTTTTCTTTTAGGAATGTATCTATTTCTAGGTTTATCAGCAATACTCCAGCTCTATTCACCAGATAACTCGCTTCCAGTCAGCACTGTTCTCGTGTTTTGATTTTACCTTGATCACAAGCAGACATCTAAACAATTTCATAAATTTATAAAATCTAATAGAGAATTTTAGAAAATATCAAACCAGCAGCAACGATAGCAGCAGATCTCTGGGAGATCACGTGGCAAACCTCGTGGATGATCTCATAATCAGCCGTACAGTGACTAGGAGCGTCAAGTTCATCACATATTCGTCGGCAAATTTTAAAGCTTCCTTCCTCGTCTCTGAAAATCCATTTACACAGGGTATAATAATATCATTAAATACCAATACTTTAACAGTTAATTTATTTAGGTGCTATCATCTTGCATTAATTATAGTCTGGACAGACGCTTTTTCAAATACTCCATTTACTGTTATGCAGCTTCTAAGATGCAAATAGTATTTTTAGACTATAATAATGATTGAAATATTGAGAACACAACAAATTCTGTATTCGTTCGCACGATAAAAAAAACTACACTCCACACTTTTGTTTCATAACGGAACATGTTGCAAAGGAAAAATTGCCTCAAAATTTCAGAAATGTATTTAGTTGGGAAAGAATCCACTTCATCCAGTTTTTCACAACATTTCCCATTGAACAAGTACCCATCTAGTGTAAACTGCACAAGAATACGGCGTGCCAACTCGCCTAGGTATAACGCTCCAGTCAGTTTATCAATCCTGTAAATAAATACTACCCAACTAAATTCTATCATTCTTTATCCTAATTTTTCTCTAAAAATATAAATAAACCATGATTTGTGCTGTTTAATGCTTTATTTAGAACATATTTACAGTACTTAAAATAATAAGCAAACTTATGCCGTTTATTTCATTTTAACAATCCTCACATTTGTTTGCCTTTATGGACCGATGCCTCATCAATGTCGCGATCGAACTGCGTTAAAATAGAAGCTAATTCACCCTGTATATTAATTCAATTTTTAGTTTAACTTCTTCAATCATTACTGTGATTACAACAAAACTTTTCATTGCTTTGAAAAACAAAATACGCATTAAAATGTTACAAAGCTTTAGCTTCTCATATACATATATATATATATATATATATATATATATATATATATATATATATATATATATATATATATATATATATATATATATATATATATATATATATATATATATATATATATATATATATATATATATATATATATATATATATTCTAAGATAAAGTTCCACATTACCTTCTCACCAAATTCCTCCCATTCAGTAACAACCACCATCTTGTCAAATTTATATCCAGAAGCAGCAGCATTGAATTTCTTAATTCTTTCAGTATTTTCCAAATATGATGAATTGCAACTGAAAATTAAAAGATGCATGATTTAGCCCTTTTTTAATTCCCATTCATCTTTAAGAATTTCAAAAAGTTAAACATGAAAAACTACTTGTGTTCATTCTTGCATTAGTGAAGAAAACACTGCACCCGATCCCACACACTGTTCGTTTTTAATAGATTTATTAAATTTGAGAACAGCAGTAAGCAGGTGAAAGCAAAGTAAAGAAAAATTACCCATATCCAATGACAACACCAACGGTACATTCCTGACCGTACTTGTAAGCAGTCGCAGCCAACTGACCGACGGTGTCGTTCATTACTACTTCGATTTTCACATTTGTTAACTGAAAGAACAAATAAAAGTAAATTTCGACAGTTCTCTATAAAAAAAACCATTTCCTACTATATGATATAGCCAACTAAAACATCAAACACTACTGTAGAATAAACATACCATGTTTAATTCGAGAGCTTCCTCCAGAAGTTTGACTACATCTTTTTGCAGGCAGTCCTTTATATCAAAGCCCTTTGTCCACCACAGTAGCCGTGCTGAGCGTATCGAAAGCAGCTCGCATGGGTAAGAGAAAACAAAACCCACTGGGAGTGAAGCATTTAGTAGATTCACTTCATTGAGAAATTTCATCAGACAGTTGACTATGAACGTGAACAACTAGAACAATAAGGATATGGTTTGAAATACAATCTAAAGAAATCTACTAGAAAGTGCATAAAGCAGTATAAGAGTTATATTTCTGAGGATTTAACAACCTGTAAGAGTAAAAACGTACAGTTTTACAAAATCTAACCTGATCTCCAGTTCCTTTCATAACAGAAGCTGGGAAAACATAATTGTGATTAATTTGCTCTGGTTCCTGATTACTTCCTTTTAACGTTAGCAACATAATCCGTAGGTTCCTGCCACTCAGGTCGATTGCAATATATTTGCCTACCTCTGAAATTAAGAAAAAATATTTCGAGGTTTTTCTATATCAGTGTTACAGAATTACCAACCAACCATTTCCATCTGGCAGTGCAGGGACGAAAGAGGGCAACATTGCAATTGACGATTTTGAAGCACCAAATTCGAGACCTCGGACAAGTTCATTCTGAATCTTTTCACTAATTTCATGCAGTATTCCATCCTGGAAATAAAATACATCGTTAACGAGAATAACCTAAATTAAAACTTGCCGACATTTTCTTCTTGTAAAATTAATTCAAAAGAATAGTGAAGGGTTTTTAAAGAAAATACTATTGCTGAACGGTACCAAGAAGTGGAGATAGTTATTTCAAGTCTGTAATTATCCCCTTACTACCCTAACGCATATAAATATTGCAATGTAATAATTGAAAAGAAGTAGTTTGTATCCCTCCAACCAACTCCTCCCTAAAAATTCACTATGATGCCAAAAACATTATGGTGAAAAAGTACCACGCATCACAAAAAAAGCAAATATAAAAGAAAATTTACATCACCAGCAAAAGCTGCACTGGACTAAATAACATGAAGGATCTCATGACAGAAGAGAGGAAACTGAAATCTAACAAGGGCTTAATTATAGAAAAAAACTATGGCAATATATGCCAAATATTGGTGACCGTTAAGACTACAAGTTCTACAAGAAAGCTATGCTAACAACTTCCTGACATATCGAAGCATTACACATGCCATGCCGTCTTTTCCCAGCCATCTTACAATTTCCATAGATGCTAATCAGTTATTTACGATAGAAAAATTGCGTTCAGTGCTAACAAAAACAGAAAATCAAAGAAAAGGCGAAACCATAAAAATGTTGATAAAAAAAACAAACAGTGTTAAATTAAAATAAAAGTACAAACCTCAATACAAAAAAGCTCAAGAGTTTTAGCAACGTCTTCCGGTAATGTCATAACTGTTTGAGACAACAAAAAATATATCTGAAAATAAATATTAAGTTCATAGATTCCACAATAAACTCGACGTTCATATCGCGATAATGCAATTCATTACATTTGCGAACTGGATTCTAATTCATATTTAATAAATTTGTAACGTTGAAATCATGTACCACTTGTATCCTTTCAACATAGTTTAGACTTTACCAGAAAATATGTTTTTTACAATTAAATTTTAAATCCTAAAACAATGTGCCTCACTTTTGTGAATTCATATGAACTCACATGTCAATACGAGTGATGAGGAAATGAAATAAACGAAGAGGAAGTGCTCATCTGCCTGGAAATCTTGAATCAAAAAACACCTGTTCACGTGTCCACATTAATCAGCCAAAGTGCAATTGAAAAAAAAAAAGAGTGTAAGGACTACCAAAACATGGAAGAGAAGGGGCTTAAAATTCTGCAATACGTGTATAATGCTACGTGCCAAATCACTCAATTATGTTTTTTAAGATATCAATGGTTATTAATTACGACATACACCATACAACCGAGAATGTAACACTTCTTAAAACACACTTCTAACATCCAGAGAAATTTGTAACATCAATTGTTGAGAACCGATGGAACCACTGAGGGGGAATCTGGCCAAGTGGTTACGAAACCCTCGAAGTCGGAATTTACAAAAGATGCGCGTGGAACATTCGATACTATATGAACTAACAGAAAAACCCACCAACGCATCCTGTATTCATCCCGAAATTCAGGACGTGTAACGAGTCTTGAACGGTATCCGGACAAATCAAATGATCAATCAATTTGCCGGTACGAAGACAGATGACTTCCGACAACTCATAACTTCCCCACACACAAAGCAACAACACCCAACGAACGAAAGCATATATTGAAGTGATGCCAAAAATTTCACGGGAGTACTTCAAAACCCATTTAAAAGAAAGCAGCGCTTTATATCACACGAAAAACCCAATCACCATCATTGCTGCATTGGGAAGTCTCGGAACTGACAAAAAGTAATGCTGCCATTGTTAGTAATTAAAAGTTTTTGAAGTCGTTGAAATTAATGTTTTCAATTTGAGACGAGCAGACAACATACCTTTTGTTTTTCATCAATTGCTTGGCTATTTCTTTTACTACACATTATTTTGTTTGGTTAGAATGTTTGGCTGTACGTGCAACACGTGGAATAGGACCATTGGTTGTCAAAATCGTTGAGGTAAAACAACGTAATAAGAATGAAAAAAAAACTAAAAATCAAAATAAGGAATCAGTGATTAATCGGACAGTGTAAATTCATACGTATCGGAGATGCATGATTGGATAAGGATGACAAAATATAAGAATTGAAGGCAAGAAAGAGGACAGATGGGATACGAAAAAGGTCAAGATGACGCGAAGATAACAAGTCACCTATCTATCTACCTGCTGTCTTTATATGGTAAATGTAGAAGGTATGCCATTTATAAATATATCTGAAGGTGTATAAAGGGATGCATTCATATTAATTACGTGGTAAGTAATATGGTAACAATTAAGCTAGGAAGATTTATAGTAACGCATGTTGAAATGTTATCGTATTATTGATAGTGATAAGACTGAAATTAGTAGGAGCAGAGGTCAGTAATGATTTATGAATTAAATATAAAATTGCATTATTTCATCCTAACAGATGTATCAAACGCCAAAAGACATACGTGCCTAGACCTAGACATATCACACATATAGCAAGTGTAAATAAGAGTGGAAGGAAATTCATAGGTAAGAAAGGTGTTGTTAAAGTGGATGAGGTTTTAATAAGTTTTCAAGCGGTGTAAAAGGTTAGCAAACTTCCGTTTTCCTGTTGTGGGAATGTCTACTGTGTTTGTCTCAAACGGTCGTTACTTTCATACAGATGCATCGTAATTAAGCCTTATTCAATAATACGATCATTGCTAAGCATCCAATTGAAGAACATTATAGAATAAATGTTATTCCTTCTCCTTCTCTTCTTACTCCTCATAAACCCCTCCCCCACCCCCCCCCCCCCACTCTTCGATACTTTACAAATTTTCGGAAAAATTGATCTTTTAGTGGAAAGTAACTCACTCACCTCAATATCTTGCACTTGTTCGAATTCACTGAACCACGGATACAGTTACAATCATCAATCCCATTGATGATGCGAAATTATCCCTTTTGTACGTTATGCATCAAATGATTTTCATTTTTTCATCAATTAATTGCCATTGCTGAGATGTGATCATTCATTCAATTCTTCTTTACACCTTTTTTTCCCCATTGCATTCTTTTGCGCATGCGCACTGATGGCTTTTCTTCAGTAATTTTCCATTCATTTCATGCTTTACAAATTTAATTGAGATAATTTATTTGGTGCGGAATATAATTAAAATGAAACAAATCACTCTGTAATTCATACCTTACCCTATAATAACATTATCGTCTTTTTAATGCTAACCGCATAAGAGATAGCGTTTAATTTTAATTCCACCTCTCAAACACCTTATCAATTCTTCCCGAGAATCAGGCTGATTTTTTCGAATCGTATTATGATAGGGTGCTTTTGATTCTGATTTCCTTGAATAAGCTACTTTGTGTTTCAGATAATTTGCTTCAGTTGGAAATCACTGTAGCTTGTGTATTCAGGCTGTGTGTTGAGGGTATTGAACTTGGTGCTGACCACCACTGTCGTTCACTGGATCCCCACACTGTAAATACTATCACTGGTAAGGCTGCTACAGCACCAGATAGATAAAATACCTGAAATTAGAAATAAAAAAACAGGTCAAAAAAGAAGGTAAAGATTAAACGATGAAAAGGGGAAATCAAACATGCAATATTTTCTGGAGCCGCTTTACAGCGTGCAATATCCATTTCCAAAGATATTATTCAACATAGTTTATCCAAAGCATACCTTGGCCCATTCAGCTTCTGTACCATGCTGCACGATGTGCTTCGTGAGAAGTTTGTTGCCGATGCCAAACCATGCAACAAAAAAACACGAAAGACCTGTGATGACACCTGAATATGGTGGTGCAAGTTGTACCAAAGCTGTCTGTACGCCCGGAGTATGCAAGCCTAAGATCATGTAACCTGTATTATTATTTTGTTATCATT
The DNA here is from genome assembly GCA_963070105.1 of Litomosoides sigmodontis. Taxonomy (NCBI): domain Eukaryota; kingdom Metazoa; phylum Nematoda; class Chromadorea; order Rhabditida; family Onchocercidae; genus Litomosoides; species Litomosoides sigmodontis. The sequence goes on from OY718806.1 coordinate 8,413,649, forward strand.
GTTATTATTAATATAGGAATATAGTGACAATTATTTTATTAATAGTAATAATAATTATTATTTTGTTATCAATTATTATTGTTATTATATTATTGTTTTATTAATAATAATAACAAATAACAAAGAATAGTAATATCGAAGTGAAAATTGATTCCATAATTTATGGCCAATGAATGACAAATTTGCTGCTTTGATACCGCTTAAAGCCAAAAAATAAACTGGCTAACAGAGTAGCTAACAGATGACTTATAATCGTTCACTTATTTAAGAATTTTGTTTTAATCACGGAACGTTTGAAATAGTAGCAATTGATAGTATTATTTCCTATGACAATAAATCGCTTGCATGTAGAAACAAAATTTATGTAAACATAAATCTGTACAAATGTTTCTTATTAAAGCTTAAAATATCGCTCATTGAAATGTCTTCTTTTTAAATTTCAACCGCTTTTAAATGGGAATTAATTATTCGTGTAGTAGTTTGGTAATTGCCTTAGATTAGCAATGATAATTAAGCACCTATTGACCACCATCAGTGATAGTAATTAAAGTAAATGGAAAGTTATTAAATTGCAATATGAACCTGCAAAAACCATCGCGCAACATAAAGGAATTGTTGCAAAAGAAGATCGTTCTTGGTCAAATTGTGGTACCGCAATAATACACAGTGATAATCCTGCTGATGCAATACCATTGAATATCTGAAAAGTTTCATCACGCTGTTATGCAGTACCGTCCATTATTGATCTTCATATATCAATATATTCGATATGTGAAGGTGAAGAATTCTAAACAGTGAATTCAGTTGCTATTTTAGGTGTGTATTTGTTCCAAAATTTTTAGGTGATATTGGAGAATGTCAAATTTCACGAATTGCAAAACAAAATTTGCATTCGATTCCTGATCAGTCGGTCACTCACTGCAACCATTTCAGTAAGCGGTAAACGTGAATTTCATTCCTCTTCACCTCTCATTCTTTTGTGCTGCGAATTTTTGACTAAAAGATACCTTACAAATGGTTGTTTTGGTCCAGCCAGTGCGTTTTATCAGCCAAATTGAAAAACTGGACGAGAACGCTTTGCTGATAAACAGGCAAAGTATTGGAAACGCTGAGGCAATTCCATTTTTCGCAGGTGCAAAATGCAGCACATCGCGCATGTAATTAGGCAAAAATTGCAGCATAATGACAAGTGGGTACTCATGGCACACAAACGCAAAGATTCCTGCCCATACGGCAGACGATCGAGCAATTGCAGACCACGGCGTACGACGTGGAGCGGTACGCTTACCAATTGACTCACATGCTATCCTGAAATTCATTTACAATTAGGCGTTTCGCCAAAATTACGCATTCATAAAATAGCTACTCTTACCGTTCGTTCTGCTACATATGACTTGAGGATTTGATCGTCAGATAGGATTAGTGTCACTGACTGAGTTTCTTCCTCAGTTTGATGAAGCAGATTATTAGTGAGTTTCAATCAACATTAAACACTGTTACCTTTTATTGATTACTGCGGGGATCAATGGGACACACTAAAAAATCGATAGTTTTGATGATTAAGAATTGACCAAGTTCGATCCAATTTATTCTGCTTTTAGGTGTGGAAACAAATCCTTTAATATGGGAAGAGAAATTGAGCAAAAGTCAAAATTGACGTTCATAAAATACCTGCTTTCGATGTATGCTTGCTCTTGGCGTGATATGCAGTACTGCTTGGCAGGTTTATCAGCTCCCATTGGAATCCAAAATAATGCAACTAATACAGAAATCAATCCACTAAGATAGAATATAGAAGGCCAACCATTCATAATATCTTTACGTGTGCACAAGTAACCTGCTGTTGGCAAAATGAGCAGTGTACCTAGAAATGAAAATAAAGTTCACGTACAATCAATCTATCACTACTGGATCACCAAACGTTTCGTTCTTTTTGTGAAGCATGAAAAAAGGAAAGTAGTCTATTCCAACAATTTTATCGATTAATTTTTGGCACTTTTTTTTCAATCTATTTTACTTCTTTTCATTTTTTTAAAAATCTATTCCACTTCAATTTATTACAATTTAATTTTTTTCCAATTCATTCAAGTCTTATTGCCTCCTAATTCAGCGAAATGTATGAACGTAAAATTGGGATATTTCAAAAGTAAGATAGAAAAGCAAGTGTCGATGTTCATCGAAAAAAAATGACGTCTATTTGAAATTTGAAAGCTTATACGTCAAATGTGACAGTAGACGTGTGATGCATAGATACATAAGTTAAGTGACACACATACCAATTTGTCTGCCACTTGTAACAATACCTAAAGCAGCGGCTCGCTCACTCTGCGGAAACCATCGTGTTATTAAGGAGCTGGTGGCTGGCGTAAGGCATGCGTCTACTGCGCCAATTGCTAATCTTGCACCTGCCGCATACCACACACTTTTATGCGCCATTACTGGTAGTACAGCATTAGCAATGGCACACAACAATAAGCTACCACCAATCATCCATTTGCCGTTTATTCGATCAGCCCACAGACCTGTTATCACCATTAGAAGTGAACCGACATTTTGAGCCGCTAGTACCATACCTTCCTAAAATTGCAAAAATACGCTCAAGATGTTGTGGACATCTATTATTTATTCGGCATCATAGTGGGAATGTTGAAGATTTTGACGATTTGAAACGAATCATTTATTACCTGTTCACTTCTCCACTGCAGGTCACCTTCGTAACTATTTACGCTACAGGAAGTCATACAGATCAGTGCTACAGCCATATTTGATGTACTCACTGAAAGTGCTATGAAACAGCAGCATAAGAGAGCAGCTACCAGTAGCCTGAAATTTAATCCTACAATAATTAATACAACTCGTTAATTGATCATTGAATGAAAAAACTGATCATACAATATCACAATTGTTTTTTTTTCCTTTTTGCACAAGCAAAAAGTTATACATTTTGAGTTTTTGTTTTTTTTTTCTCCTTGAAGTATTCAAATTTTGAACAAAATAAGTAGGAATAATTGTTTTAAATTTTTTAAAAATTTAAGCAACTCCTTAAATATTTACGGCTCTTTTTTCATCTCTTCATTTTGCTGCAAGTATGATGATGATGATATGATGGTGAATGATGCAAGTTGTATTTTCAGTAACAATACACTCTTTCACTTTCTCTTTTGCTTTTTCGATAGCGAAATGAAATAGTACCATATGTTGTGACGAACGAGTTTTTCTTCATATTTCTTAATGTCAATTTAAAAAAGGAAATATTTTAGAAAAAATATTTACTATAAATTTAAGAATAATACTTTATTGTTGATTGATGATAATAAATTCGCGTACGTTCGTTCATTCATTAAATTACCTCTATCAAAAGGTAGCACAACAGCAGGTTCAATGACCTTACGTGATGAACGTACACTTGTTTAAAGTGTTAAGTAATTTGATACTAATTACGAAAACATCTTTCTCATTGTTGTTTGCAAACTATCCCATGCATCTCTGATTTTAAGCTTAATTTATCTCACAGCAACACAGATGTAATATGATCGATTTTAAGTATCAGAAAATCGTAATCGTCGATTGACAATATAAAACAGGTTTTTTTTTCCATTAAAAATATTTCTCGAGGAAAGAAAGAACGATATATTACGTTCGTTTTGTTCGCTTTGCATTCTGTCTTCATGAATGTGAAAATTTCCGATTTATCATAATTTAACAATTTCCTTTCAATTATTTTCCTTCCTTTAACATTCACAAGATACTTTTAGATGAAAAAATTATAAACTAAATGTAACTTTTTTTTTCTAAAAAAAAAGAAAATATCATTAGAGATAGTTTCTTTCTTATTACCATTACGAAAAATGAAGTTTAAAAATAAGCGGTGAAATTTTGCATGCATTAAGAAACTAAACGACAAATTCGATTACAAAGCGGTGTGATATGTTTAGCGAAGGGGCGGATTATGCGAGATGAGCTCAACGAAGGCCAAAGAAGGAGACGTGAAACACGTTGTAATTAACGCTTCATCAAAGTGAAGAAGTATCATACTGCAGACCAATGATTGCTTTCACTGCTAACAAAATTAAAATATGCCATTAAAATGGATGTTCAAGTCGAAAGTCAAAATCGAAATATAGCATTCTCTGTTGGTGTAACATATTGCTGAAGAAAAGTGATATGCAACATCATTTGCTGAAGCTAAAGCAGCTGTTCAAAAAGACTTTATATCGAGGAGAAAGAAGGTAGTGAGTGGTCGGCAGTTAACAAGAGTTGAATTCAAATTGATCATTTAATTAAATTTATCATATCCGGAAAGAAAATTAAGAAATAGGATTGAAAATAAATGTGATTGATTATTGCACCGTAAAACATTGCAGGTTATTTTTGCCATACATCAACGGTTTCCTGAAATGTGAATAACAAATGCATGGGTATTAAAGAGAGAACGCATACCTAATGGATGGAAAAAGTACAAAAGATCGAGAACTATCAATTTCATCGCCATTGATAACACTTTCGGAAGCGCATCGTGAAGAATCCAAACTGCTAATTTCAAATGTCGGACTATGCCACGGATGGCAATCAACGGAATAGTAGTTTTTCCTCAGTTTTGATGCGGATAATGGATCTTGCACCGGTTTCAAATGTGATTTGATAATATTTTGCTTCAATTTCAGTAAATCTGACTTATTCAATGAGCGCTTGTAATGCTTCGATGTATTTGCGAATAAGTAATCATCCAATTTAGCATCATCCAACAATTTCTCCGATACCGTAGCAAGGCCTAATTTCGAAACTGTAGATTGTGAATGAAGGATGCTATCTGGCTTCAGCGACATATTGTCGAATATTGCCGACAGCATCATTGTTGCGCATTTTTCAGCCGCAACACTGAAATCTACGGCGAACGAGATGGATTCGGCAGTGGTGGTAACAGATGTTGGAGTGGTTTTGTTTAAGTCAATATTTGTGAAAGGTATGTGTCCGGCACCATCAATGGTAACAGTAAAAATCGCTGATTTTTTCGACGATTCTGCTTCTCTGTTGTAGTAGCCACCACAATCGTCATCGTTTCCGGGAGGCGACATGTTAGTAGAGTTAGTCGAACTCTGAATAAATCGTACAGTCGCAGGCCAATAGCTCCTGCGTTTCCGGAACAAATACTATTTGCTTCGTTCCGGATGCTTATGACGGCCACTTTCCTTCCAATGGACAAACACAATGCAGACAAAACGCGTGCGTGCGTGCGTGTATGTATGTATGTATGTATGTATGTATGTATGTACGTATGTATGTACGTATGTATGTATGTATGTATGTGTGTATGTATATGTGTAGAAACATTTTCGTGTATTTTTTGCTACAACAAGATAACCACACCCTACGCGACACCTGTAATTTTTCCCTTTCTGGAAAGTTCATAGTTAGCAATTAATTTCCGGCTACTTTCACTGATCGTTCCATCCGTGTATGATCGATCTTACTATGTTCACATGCAAGGCTTTTCGCATGCTTTTTTTTTAAAGAGAAATTTGGAAAAAAAAAACGCACATAGGATCAATTCCTTCAGATAACTTTATGCGGAATGCAAAGTGGTAGATTTCCGCTCACCGTATGAAGATGCGCGAATGGAACAGTGAAATTTCAGACTGCTGGCTGGCTGTACATATCAGATAAGTGGTGTTGGTTCGATGACAAAGCGTAGGAGTGATGAAAGTCAAAAGTGGTAGAAGGATGGAAGAGTTTTTCAGTCGTTGGACCGATCCTGATAACAGCCTTATTCTGAAGAAGAAAGTGATTGTTTTATGAACTGATACCAGTTCTCACTGCTAACGTTAATGGTTAAGTTAATGGCAGCCATTAAATTTTCTCAAAAAAAAAAAAAAAAAAAAACGGAACACATTTCCGACAAGCGGCTAACCACTGCAATACATATTATGAGTAATTAATGCTTGACATTGTACCCTCCTTACACTTTTACAGTGTACGTTGATCAACTGTTCAGATAAATTTTTTATTAATGCAACTTCATTTCGTACTATCAGTTGTAGCAGTTCTGGTTTTCGAAAAAACACATGAGAGAGAGAGAGAGAGAGAGAGAGGTGGACAGAAGGGAAGAAGAAATACCGAAATTTGCTAGAATAAGAGAAACAATTTTTTAGTTAAAATATGTTGATTTTGCGGGGGAAAAAGTAATTCAGTCATATTCGGAAATGCAATAAAATTTCTTTGCATATATTTTCTGAAATATTTAACTGTTCAAATACATTACGCACCAGCAGACGTAGCTATAGCAGGAGCTTCCGCAATTAATCTATTAAATATCGAGCTATGGTGGAAGAGACCGACATGGCTATCAAAGTGATCGCAATGGAGTTGCAACTATAATGTGAATGCAGACGAAAATAAATTTAAGATAGCACATATATTTGAATTGGATTCTTTTGAATTTATTTAGCATGTAAAAGGATGGAATTAGAGGTTTGTAGTGGAAAGCATTTTGTTTAGCAAACGCTTGCTTCCAGTTCTCCATCAGTTTATAGTGCCAACGTCTCTTTGGTTTAGGTTTGTTGGACAGATTATGGCCTTGATAATTTGAAATTTGAATTCGATGAGAATTAATGCAGCTAACACAATGTGCATATTCATGGCAATAGTAATTACTCTCCAATGCATGCTAATTTCTTCAACTTCTCACTGCATCAATCTAGCAGTTTTGTCAAATTCGGTTTCAAACTGCTCGGCTAGTTCATCTCCATGTTGTGCGACTTATTGTTACCAATGTTCCTCTTTTCCTGCATGAGATATTTCTTTGTTCGTTCCTTGCTTGCAAGTGCTTCTAGCTTTCTATCAATTCTATCAATTTCGAATTTACTCACAGTTCCTTTTTCTTTAAATCATCATTTCTAAAACCGATTTTTTTTTTAATTTTTTTCAAAAACAAGTTTTAGAAAAAAAGTGAATTACTTGTTCATTAATAGTCTCGATAACTGATTCATGAATTGCTAATGCATAACGTCATCTGGCATTCAACCGTATTAATCATGAGAAATTCATAAAAGATTCGTTTGATAGTGTATGTATGAACCGTTCTAAATCGATGAAAAAGTGGAAATTGATGAGATGGCTGAAAAGGTTTTTTATTAAGAAAAAAAAAACGTTTGTTTAATATCTGTTAATTTTTGATAACTTATTCTAAATTGCAATCATGCTGGATAGGTGATTTTCGACAGAGGAATTTTTAAGTGGGAAAAAGTTTAAAAAGAAAATGATCAAATTACATGATTTTCGTCCTTTTTTTTGCAAGATTAATGGTAAATGTGAAAGGAAACGAGCGTAATTAAATTAAGTAGGTTTAATTAAATGCACAATCAATTAAGCATGGTTATTCGATGGGAAAACACAATGCCATATTTGCATGCCGATCGAACATTACAGCAACTTCATCCGCATCCGAGATGGTAAACGTTTTCTGCTTCGAGGAATGAATTACTTCTACAATGATGCAAATATTTACAGCTTAATGGGCCAACGTGCACGCTCCTTCTTCAACTTCCATTCAGGAAAATTTATTAAACGTGCATATATCACTCGTGTAATTGGAAGTTAGCGCATTACATTGACATTTGGGCGATGAATTCGCAGCAACTGCAAAAGTCACTGAGTAGAAATGATTTAGATGAACTGTAAGTAGTCGTAGAGCCTACTTTGTCAGCATCTAGCAGACGGTAGCTTTTCAACAACAAACTCCTGCTCAGTCCCTCTTCAAAATACAGGTTGCAATTTCAGTTTTTAGCCTACGATATTATCATATATGACTATGGCTTAATGCATCGCGTACTGGGAACTAACGAATGCATTGCAAATTACCTGGATGGTGGTTTTATGCGATCTGTTTGGTGTCTATCGCATACCAGTTCATTGCTCCTCCTAATGATAGCATTAATTTTCCCAACAAAGCCTATATGGCTACTTTGGCCAGGCAAGTGCTCAACAACAATGAATCATTACCACCCAAATAGATCACTGACGTGAAGTGTCTCATCGCACAGCAAACAGTTGCAGTAATGGAAGTTGAAGTATGAAGCTAGCAGAATCAGTACACTCGTTCAGTACGACAGGAGCTCCTGAAAATGAGATTTTTTCAGCACTTTTGATGCAGTCATCGTACGCTCTCGGCTTAGCAGTGCTAACAATGGCAACGGCGCCGAAGATACTTGACGCACTGAGCGGCGACGTGGACACAGAATTCGGTGCCGCATTTGCTGCTTACCTGAGCGGCTTCATCTCCAACTGGCTATTCACCCTTGTATTGTGGCATCATTACTGGTATATCGAGCAGAAACTGAAAGCCACCTCGCTAAAACATGTCCCTCTAAACGGGTAATAACCGGAAAAGCTGAACTAGCATGGCACTCAGTGGAAAATTTTCAGAAATGCTAGTTATCAGTAATTAATGCTTTACATTGCACCTTCCTCACATTAATTATTAATACAATGTGTGTTGGCTGATCAGATAAACTGTTCAGATAAATTTTCTATGATTGCAACTGCATTTCGTCCCTTCACCCTCAACACTTTCGGTTCTTGAAGAAACACATGGGGAAAGCGAGAGGGAGGGAGTGAGAGAGAGAGAAAGAAAAATAATACTGAAATTTGCTAAAATGAGAGAGGCATGCTTTTTTAAATTTAAATATGCTAATTTTACGAGGAAAAATTATTCATTTATGCTAATTTTACTAATTTCGCGCGCAAAATTATTCATTTTTTGATATATTCATATGCATATGCAGCAAGAAAATAAATTTCTTTGGATATAATTTTTGAATATTCAAATGCATTGTAGATATTGTTGCAAAGATATAAAAAGGAAAGGTTCGTGAGACAGATGAGACTGTAAAAAAATGAGCGGTAAGAGTTAGCTCTTATTGAAATAATGGGAAGCACTAAGGCTGCTCCGGGGCTTGGCTACATCAACACTTCTGCTAACTCTACCTTCGGCTAGATCGTTACTCAAGCAGTACATCATCGGCTGTTTGTAAACTCAGAAATAGCGGGGGGAGATCCACTGAAACGGCGTAGAGAAATCCTTTGTGTTTAAGATCGTAACGAATGTGAGAAATGCGGAGAAGAGAAACATGCGGGGACAGCCTGTACATCCGAAGTAAGTAGTAGTAGCGAATATAACAAACGCGAAGAACGGGAACACGACGAAACCACCTGCGGATCCGAAGTAAGTAGTAGTAGCGGGAAATCGCCGTACTTGCTGCAAGAGAGTTTCCCTTCATTTTTCCCTAGATTGCTTTCTATTTAACGCTGCTATCAGCTCGCCAATAGATAGATAGGTGGAAAATGAGAGAGAGAGAGATGGAATTATTTTTGAGGCTGTGCCAGTCGAATCACAGCCGGATGTCCAGGCGAGCGGCCGCGAATCTCCGGATCTCCGCCGCAAGCGCTGGGATACACCCCACAGCAACCGTGCTTTCGAGCTTCGAGTGCGCTTTATGAAGGAGAAGAAAAAGAAGATGGAAGCAATGCAAAACGCATCGCGGGAGACGCAAAACGGAAACGGACATCCGCCCTTCTAATCTGTAACTTCGCGAACGAAGTCGGCAGAAGTGGTATAGTAACTGATTGAGCTCGCTTGGATAATTGAAATTTGATTTTAGATGCAATAGCTATGATTGGATGAATTCGGCAACACTTTCATCATAGTGCAATTAACATGGCAAACAATACTTATATCAAAACTTCTTGCAGGAAGGGTGTAGAAGTCACGCTTCATTCTCCTGCGCCATCTTCTTGGGCACTCGAGCACGTCCGTCTACTCACACGCACGCGCACACATCCGCACCCCCCCCCCCCCCCCCCCCCCATCTCTATCATACTTCTACTAATTGTACTCGATAAAACTGTGAAAAAGTTGCAGTGCAACATGAGGAAACACAAAAGAAGGCACCGCTCAAATATCATCTTCACATAGTTTAGCATTTTACTCAACGTCAATTCCACGCTCTCACTAGAGGGATGTGGTACACTACAGTACACGACTGGCGACAGTATCAGTCTGCAAATAAAATACAAAAAGAAAAGTGGAAAAAAAATGATTGAAAGTAAAGAAGCGCGAATAGCGCAACAGCGAAATGTCACACTTTCTCCTCCAGAATCAGAGCTACAAGTCAGCGGTGCAGTATTATTATTGCTAAAATTAACAAAAGAATAACTGAAAAAAACAGGGAAGAATCAGATCGGCGGATGATTGATAAAGATTACACCCGCGGGTGGACGACCCGAAACTTGGATTGATTCACCGACTTATATCTGAATTAGTGGATCAATTTCAGGCAACATTGTTGCAATCACCTGTGTAACTACCCATTTGTTACATTTCTTGTTGAGATTCATTCCACAATTTGGGTAAGTTGGCTCTGCTTGCTCTGTCAGGAAGATATCTGATGTGACCTGTCCGAGGACATACGGTGCACGTCCGCTCACTTCCCTCACATATTCCAATCGCTGTTTGAGCGTGAACCGTTTGGGTCCTTATTACAAAACCCTCTAGCTTTATCATCCAGAACATTCCTTTTCATCATTCTGTATCATCTTGCTTCAACTTCCATGAGTTCATTCGCAACATCTGACAACATCCGCACATCGTCGCACTAGCTCTCCGATGAATTCATTCTCTCTTAGCCTCATGACTGTCGAACTTTCCCCTTCTTTTTTCTTTAAACTGTTATGCTTTGTCTAGCAGCAAAGTAGGCAATTTACTTTCAATGACTTTTATGCTATAAATTCTGCTGCACATCATTCTATATTCTCGTCGACAACATCCACACACTATCACAAATTAGCTTCAATGATTGTTTTTCATTCCTGATTTCACTTCATCCGTCCCATGATATTTTTGTCCTGAATATATTCTACACCTAATCAGACAACGTACCCCGTCCCATCGAGCTATCCCTTCCTTACTTAACTTCAAACTAAACATTTTCAGCCACTCGGAATTCACCACTGCGGTGAATGCGTGATTAGAATGAAAACTCCGGGCTCACACCCTATCTTCGAAGTTATTTGCTCTTTCCCTATTAATGAATAAATATTTTTGTCCAATGCGGCAATTCGAGAGTAAGTGAAACAAAAGATGAATGTGACACGATTGACCTGAAAGACGAAATTAAACGAATAGTTTAATCCAATGCGACCGTTCCTCTTCCTTTTCCGTCACTATAATTTATCTTATGCTGGTCATTTATCCCATTGACAAGAACTTTACATATACGACAAAAGTGAAAGCGACAATATGTTCTACCACCTCTTCTTTCTCACTTTTCACCTTTTCTATGACACTTTTAGCGCCAAATATTTGTTCATAATTACAGAAAACAAGTATCAATAAAAAGTAGGTCACGCATCGTTTGAACCCCGTTCTGAATCAGAAACTCCATCCCCTAGCTTTTTATCCTTATTCATCAGAAGTTTTGCTAAACTTCTGGACCAAATCCTGTGTTCCTCTTGATATTGTCGAACACTTTCTTCTTTAATGCGCTCACTCCTCAACATCATCTCATGTTCTCGTTTGAACTGTTGATATGTGCCGTCTACCGTCTGACCAGAAAAATGTGATGCACCAAGGACGATTAGAGACACTGTCAACCTGCAAATAAAATTTAAAAGAGAAATAAGAAAAGTGAAGAAAAATGTGAAGTCGGTGCAATCAAAACTAATAACATATGAATAACCTAAGAGCGTAGTCCTAGATTTTTCTCTTCCACAACTAAAGCTATGAGCTAGTGGTGCAATATTACTTATATCAACGACAAAAGAAAAAATGACTGTAAACGTGGTAAAAGTAGTACCACGTTGAGGTAATAAAAATAATGACACGTAAAGGTAATATAAAAAAAATTGACTGTCCAACTTTCCTCTTCGCTCCTTAATCTGTTGTGCTTTGTCTAGCATGTGACATTCCCTTATCGCCTCCATCACACTTATTTTATAAAACTGACATAATCGCGACAAATTGCGGCATAAGCTGCGAAAACACAAAAAACAAAACACCACACAAATATCACTATCCATTCAAGTTTATTTTTACAGTTACAGTCGAATAAGTTAAATCAGACGTGAGCCAAAGTTTTCATTGGAATTCATTCACATTGTGGCATTCGAGTATTCGTCCGTTTCGCTCGTGAAGTTGGCCTGCTGGAAGGCTGGAGGGAAGGGTATGTGGTGTTTTGCTGTTGAATTTAGCCGGAAGTTGGACTGGAAGTAAAAAAGCAATGTCTTCCTATAACAAGAAATCAGAAGCCATATACGCTAGGTTCGTTTGAGGATAATTTGTTACCATGAAATGATTACTAGGTTTTTTTGCTTATTAGGATCGATGAGGTTTATGTTGCCAAATTTCTTCTGAGGTTAGGACCTAAGTTATGGTTTAGATATGAAGCACTGGTTGATTTTTCGGATGGTAACGAAGCAATACAATTAATAGAACTGGTAGGATAATAAAAAATTAGTCTACAAAGAATCGTACTAATAATATACTGCTTTCCAAAGATGAAAGGAAGGAAGTTGTGAATGACGCATGGTGCTGAAGCGAAGTCGTGAAAGCAAGACTTAATACAGAAGTAGTTGACAGGAAAAGTGGATGTACAAGAGTGATTTAATTATCCAAACTATTAAGTTGCACTGTTTGGTAAATGATAATTAAAAACGAAGTTGCAGCTAATAATGAAATTGACACGTGAAGACAATTTACATTTAGGAATTGTTTATGAAGTTGGTGCGAAAACAATCTGCGTTTGGTCATGGATTGATATGAAATGATTTACAGATGACCCACCGTTGTAGTCCTGTCACTGTTCTAATTTAGGTTTTTTTAGTAAGAATGTCTCATAGTTTCGACATTATATGTAGTGAGAAGAGAATGCGTAGTTGAGGGGAGCTGGGATTATGTCAAATGAAGGGAGAGGAACGCTTTGGTCGAAGTTTGATTCTATTCCAAATGAGTTATTGCAGTTTTTCACGCGAAATTCTGGTAAGTCATTAATATGTATTCTTGGCTAAACATTTTAGCTGCACCATGTATTGTAGCTTAATATTGTGCAGCACATCATTAGCCACATAAAACATGAGCTGTTTGTAAAAGCTGCTTCCGGATGTGCGATTGTGATCATCAGCTCATGAAAAACAAATCAAAAATTTGACCTTATATCTTACAACGTCAGCGCTGCCCTTTTCATTCTTTTCATTCTTAATTAAAAAACTGACAAAAGAATTTACAGGAGTTGAAGACAAGGTTATTGCTGAAGCGGAGCAAACTTCAGATAATTCTGACAACAGTGGTTGGCAGCGGTTGAAAAAAATATATGTTAATAAAGGTCTGTGAAGAAGTACACGTATTAACAAAGGTTTGTGAAGAAGTATGATCAGTGAATTTTGAAATTTGTAAAGTTTTTAATGCTACAGATGTGCACTTTGAGACGAGTATATTGATGCCATGTATGGAATGGTCATTTATTGGTGCAGTATTCTTCACAGGTCCTGTAGGATGGCAAAGAGCTGCTCTCCGTTACAATCGTTATGCAAAGGGACGAATATTTCTTAGTCCACATGACGCACTGGTTAGTTATTGATTTATTAAAAGTATTGCGTTTGTCGTGAAGTCATTGGTACACAATGAATGTAGCGTGAAACATTTAGTGTTTCATCAAGCATTATCCAACCTGCTGGCCTCATCAAATCTTGTTTGTTTCTGAACGAGGTTAAAAATTATATCGGTTAAAATTACCTCGCTTTTGTGTAAAGTGGTTTTCAGAGACGTAAATGGGATTATGCATTTGCATCATTTTTACGAGCGGGAGCAATCAATGGTGCACTCGCAGCATTATACGTTGGATGTATGGTGTAAGTTGCTTTTTTTTTGTCATCGGAATAATCTGATAGAATCTTCCATGGTTTGTATGCCAATATCTTTTTTTTTTGGGCTGCTGAAAGGAAATGATAAGGCCCACGAAGTTAAAATATCAAATGGCTTAAAGAAATAAGAAGCGCATTACAACTGTCCAAACAGTGTTTCCTCAAAGCTGATGTCTATTTTTTTTTTGTGGCTATTTTTAGAGCGGCGATCACACACGTTACAGCATGGCGTGGCTATTTCTCTCTTTCAACTATTCCAGTTGTAACAAGTGAGTGTTTTATATCTGATTTGAGCCTTGAAATTATTAACTAGGACGAATCAGTGGTTAAGTGAAAGTTTGAAGTATCTTTGCTTAGTACCTTAGCAAACATCACTTCAGAATTATTTCATTTGATTTTTCATTGTTTAAATTTAGAAATATTTTTGTTTCAGCATTAATACCTTCTGTAATTGCTTTCCCACTTGGTTTGCGAAAGACAGTGCAGGCAGCAAGTCTTGGATTAACCTGCGGGTATTATTTTTACCACGTTTACAGTCATTTTTTCTTTTGTCGTTGATATAAGTAATATTGCACCACTAGCTCATAGCTTTAGTTGTGGAAGAGAAAAATCTAGGACTACGCTCTTAGGTTATTCATATGTTATTAGTTTTGATTGCACCGACTTCACATTTTTCTTCACTTTTCTTATTTCTCTTTTAAATTTTATTTGCAGGTTGACAGTGTCTCTAATCGTCCTTGGTGCATCACATTTTTCTGGTCAGACGGTAGACGGCACATATCAACAGTTCAAACGAGAACATGAGATGATGTTGAGGAGTGAGCGCATTAAAGAAGAAAGTGTTCGACAATATCAAGAGGAACACAGGATTTGGTCCAGAAGTTTAGCAAAACTTCTGATGAATAAGGATAAAAAGCTAGGGGATGGAGTTTCTGATTCAGAACGGGGTTCAAACGATGCGTGACCTACTTTTTATTGATACTTGTTTTCTGTAATTATGAACAAATATTTGGCGCTAAAAGTGTCATAGAAAAGGTGAAAAGTGAGAAAGAAGAGGTGGTAGAACATATTGTCGCTTTCACTTTTGTCGTATATGTAAAGTTCTTGTCAATGGGATAAATGACCAGCATAAGATAAATTATAGTGACGGAAAAGGAAGAGGAACGGTCGCATTGGATTAAACTATTCGTTTAATTTCGTCTTTCAGGTCAATCGTGTCACATTCATCTTTTGTTTCACTTACTCTCGAATTGCCGCATTGGACAAAAATATTTATTCATTAATAGGGAAAGAGCAAATAACTTCGAAGATAGGGTGTGAGCCCGGAGTTTTCATTCTAATCACGCATTCACCGCAGTGGTGAATTCCGAGTGGCTGAAAATGTTTAGTTTGAAGTTAAGTAAGGAAGGGATAGCTCGATGGGACGGGGTACGTTGTCTGATTAGGTGTAGAATATATTCAGGACAAAAATATCATGGGACGGATGAAGTGAAATCAGGAATGAAAAACAATCATTGAAGCTAATTTGTGATAGTGTGTGGATGTTGTCGACGAGAATATAGAATGATGTGCAGCAGAATTTATAGCATAAAAGTCATTGAAAGTAAATTGCCTACTTTGCTGCTAGACAAAGCATAACAGTTTAAAGAAAAAAGAAGGGGAAAGTTCGACAGTCATGAGGCTAAGAGAGAATGAATTCATCGGAGAGCTAGTGCGACGATGTGCGGATGTTGTCAGATGTTGCGAATGAACTCATGGAAGTTGAAGCAAGATGATACAGAATGATGAAAAGGAATGTTCTGGATGATAAAGCTAGAGGGTTTTGTAATAAGGACCCAAACGGTTCACGCTCAAACAGCGATTGGAATATGTGAGGGAAGTGAGCGGACGTGCACCGTATGTCCTCGGACAGGTCACATCAGATATCTTCCTGACAGAGCAAGCAGAGCCAACTTACCCAAATTGTGGAATGAATCTCAACAAGAAATGTAACAAATGGGTAGTTACACAGGTGATTGCAACAATGTTGCCTGAAATTGATCCACTAATTCAGATATAAGTCGGTGAATCAATCCAAGTTTCGGGTCGTCCACCCGCGGGTGTAATCTTTATCAATCATCCGCCGATCTGATTCTTCCCTGTTTTTTTCAGTTATTCTTTTGTTAATTTTAGCAATAATAATACTGCACCGCTGACTTGTAGCTCTGATTCTGGAGGAGAAAGTGTGACATTTCGCTGTTGCGCTATTCGCGCTTCTTTACTTTCAATCATTTTTTTTCCACTTTTCTTTTTGTATTTTATTTGCAGACTGATACTGTCGCCAGTCGTGTACTGTAGTGTACCACATCCCTCTAGTGAGAGCGTGGAATTGACGTTGAGTAAAATGCTAAACTATGTGAAGATGATATTTGAGCGGTGCCTTCTTTTGTGTTTCCTCATGTTGCACTGCAACTTTTTCACAGTTTTATCGAGTACAATTAGTAGAAGTATGATAGAGATGGGGGGGGGGGGGGGGGGGGGTGCGGATGTGTGCGCGTGCGTGTGAGTAGACGGACGTGCTCGAGTGCCCAAGAAGATGGCGCAGGAGAATGAAGCGTGACTTCTACACCCTTCCTGCAAGAAGTTTTGATATAAGTATTGTTTGCCATGTTAATTGCACTATGATGAAAGTGTTGCCGAATTCATCCAATCATAGCTATTGCATCTAAAATCAAATTTCAATTATCCAAGCGAGCTCAATCAGTTACTATACCACTTCTGCCGACTTCGTTCGCGAAGTTACAGATTAGAAGGGCGGATGTCCGTTTCCGTTTTGCGTCTCCCGCGATGCGTTTTGCATTGCTTCCATCTTCTTTTTCTTCTCCTTCATAAAGCGCACTCGAAGCTCGAAAGCACGGTTGCTGTGGGGTGTATCCCAGCGCTTGCGGCGGAGATCCGGAGATTCGCGGCCGCTCGCCTGGACATCCGGCTGTGATTCGACTGGCACAGCCTCAAAAATAATTCCATCTCTCTCTCTCTCATTTTCCACCTATCTATCTATTGGCGAGCTGATAGCAGCGTTAAATAGAAAGCAATCTAGGGAAAAATGAAGGGAAACTCTCTTGCAGCAAGTACGGCGATTTCCCGCTACTACTACTTACTTCGGATCCGCAGGTGGTTTCGTCGTGTTCCCGTTCTTCGCGTTTGTTATATTCGCTACTACTACTTACTTCGGATGTACAGGCTGTCCCCGCATGTTTCTCTTCTCCGCATTTCTCACATTCGTTACGATCTTAAACACAAAGGATTTCTCTACGCCGTTTCAGTGGATCTCCCCCCGCTATTTCTGAGTTTACAAACAGCCGATGATGTACTGCTTGAGTAACGATCTAGCCGAAGGTAGAGTTAGCAGAAGTGTTGATGTAGCCAAGCCCCGGAGCAGCCTTAGTGCTTCCCATTATTTCAATAAGAGCTAACTCTTACCGCTCATTTTTTTACAGTCTCATCTGTCTCACGAACCTTTCCTTTTTATATCTTTGCAACAATATCTACAATGCATTTGAATATTCAAAAATTATATCCAAAGAAATTTATTTTCTTGCTGCATATGCATATGAATATATCAAAAAATGAATAATTTTGCGCGCGAAATTAGTAAAATTAGCATAAATGAATAATTTTTCCTCGTAAAATTAGCATATTTAAATTTAAAAAAGCATGCCTCTCTCATTTTAGCAAATTTCAGTATTATTTTTCTTTCTCTCTCTCTCACTCCCTCCCTCTCGCTTTCCCCATGTGTTTCTTCAAGAACCGAAAGTGTTGAGGGTGAAGGGACGAAATGCAGTTGCAATCATAGAAAATTTATCTGAACAGTTTATCTGATCAGCCAACACACATTGTATTAATAATTAATGTGAGGAAGGTGCAATGTAAAGCATTAATTACTGATAACTAGCATTTCTGAAAATTTTCCACTGAGTGCCATGCTAGTTCAGCTTTTCCGGTTATTACCCGTTTAGAGGGACATGTTTTAGCGAGGTGGCTTTCAGTTTCTGCTCGATATACCAGTAATGATGCCACAATACAAGGGTGAATAGCCAGTTGGAGATGAAGCCGCTCAGGTAAGCAGCAAATGCGGCACCGAATTCTGTGTCCACGTCGCCGCTCAGTGCGTCAAGTATCTTCGGCGCCGTTGCCATTGTTAGCACTGCTAAGCCGAGAGCGTACGATGACTGCATCAAAAGTGCTGAAAAAATCTCATTTTCAGGAGCTCCTGTCGTACTGAACGAGTGTACTGATTCTGCTAGCTTCATACTTCAACTTCCATTACTGCAACTGTTTGCTGTGCGATGAGACACTTCACGTCAGTGATCTATTTGGGTGGTAATGATTCATTGTTGTTGAGCACTTGCCTGGCCAAAGTAGCCATATAGGCTTTGTTGGGAAAATTAATGCTATCATTAGGAGGAGCAATGAACTGGTATGCGATAGACACCAAACAGATCGCATAAAACCACCATCCAGGTAATTTGCAATGCATTCGTTAGTTCCCAGTACGCGATGCATTAAGCCATAGTCATATATGATAATATCGTAGGCTAAAAACTGAAATTGCAACCTGTATTTTGAAGAGGGACTGAGCAGGAGTTTGTTGTTGAAAAGCTACCGTCTGCTAGATGCTGACAAAGTAGGCTCTACGACTACTTACAGTTCATCTAAATCATTTCTACTCAGTGACTTTTGCAGTTGCTGCGAATTCATCGCCCAAATGTCAATGTAATGCGCTAACTTCCAATTACACGAGTGATATATGCACGTTTAATAAATTTTCCTGAATGGAAGTTGAAGAAGGAGCGTGCACGTTGGCCCATTAAGCTGTAAATATTTGCATCATTGTAGAAGTAATTCATTCCTCGAAGCAGAAAACGTTTACCATCTCGGATGCGGATGAAGTTGCTGTAATGTTCGATCGGCATGCAAATATGGCATTGTGTTTTCCCATCGAATAACCATGCTTAATTGATTGTGCATTTAATTAAACCTACTTAATTTAATTACGCTCGTTTCCTTTCACATTTACCATTAATCTTGCAAAAAAAAGGACGAAAATCATGTAATTTGATCATTTTCTTTTTAAACTTTTTCCCACTTAAAAATTCCTCTGTCGAAAATCACCTATCCAGCATGATTGCAATTTAGAATAAGTTATCAAAAATTAACAGATATTAAACAAACGTTTTTTTTTTCTTAATAAAAAACCTTTTCAGCCATCTCATCAATTTCCACTTTTTCATCGATTTAGAACGGTTCATACATACACTATCAAACGAATCTTTTATGAATTTCTCATGAACTCTCTGTACTTTATCTAGACATAAAGTTGATGAAACTGTTCGATGAAATATGGAAATTCATATTTCCTTAAATCTTCTGTTATAACATTAAAAAAATGCGTATCATTTTAACGTGTACTTTTTTTGTTGCCATATTATTCTTCTAGGCAACAATTTTTGAATAGTTTTTCTTAAATGATAAATGTAAAAAGCGAAAGTGACCTGAAGGAGTGAAGTGAACGCAACGAGAAATTGCAATATTGCAAAGAGCACGCAGAGATGTCTGTTTTTGATAGATAGACCACAAATGAAAGAATATTTCTCCTCAATTTCAATGAAAAAACAAAGCTTCATGTGGGTCAGGTCGTTGGAAAGAGTGAAGTTTGTCGAAGTCACTTTCTTATTATTAGTTAATTAGCAGCTTTAGGTCCGTCCATTAGCGCTAATGCGTTCCTATCCAAAAACACACGCTGAACAACACATTGGTGCAATAATTCTAATGCTTCTCGTTGTTGCATCTTCTTCTAATACTCTATTCAAAAACATTTTAATTTGTGATAAAATGAATCATCTTCTCTATTTTAATTCTGATAAAATCCATTTAAAAAAAAAAGTTTACGTAAAGCGGATAAATTACAACTGAAAACGATTTTCACCGTTTACCGGAAAAAATTTTTCACTCATTTAAAAATGTTGAAGGTTAAAGTTTTTGGTGTCTTTCATTTCAGTACTTGTTGAGTAAAATAAAATGCCAAAATTTTCATTTTTTTCATCTCTTTCCTTTCCTTTCTCTTCAGCATTTCATTCCAATACGAAAATATTTCATTCATTTTTAACGTGTATTCGATGGCTCAACAAAATACATGTCGCAGTGGAAGCCCAGGTGTTAACAGTTTCAGAAGTCTGTTTGCATTAAATTTCAGCGAATACCTCAAAACCAGGCTAAAATCCAACAGTGCTTTGAGCATCGCCGACAACACAGGAGAACTCATTTTGAAATGTTGTTTTTCATATAATCGTACTGAGATGCGTATGTCGCCGAACGCTACGATCGTTGTGGCAAACCGCGTTAGGACTGCAAGAAGGTAAAGGAGGTTGATGCTTGTGATGAGGAAAATGCAATGTAAGGTAGCTTGGGGTACCTTTGATTGCTGTATGTGCGCTGGGTTTGTTATGTTAATGTGGGGTGTTCCAGTTAAGTTTAGAGGCGGCAAATGTCAATAAGAGCGAAGCGCCTAGCTATCTATCATAGCAGTAAAAGGTGTAAATTTGTAGGCAGCAATTATCTTGGGATGTTCAAAATAAAGCACATGGAAGTAGCTAATAAATCATTATCATTGTTGATTATAGCATTTTTCCAAATTTAATCGTTTTGCTGCACATCCGTCAAGGAAGATTAATTCTCTGTTTTTTTTTTTTTTTTTTTTAATTCCCTAGCCATAATACTTCGAGAATTTCATTGATGCATGCTTATTTGTGGTAATTTTTGAATGATCGCATAATGGCAAATTTCGACCATACAATTGATATGCATGTATTTGTACCTCATTGTTAAAATACGTCGAATTTATTTCCATGTTTGCTGTTCAAAAAAAAAAAACATCTGAATAAATATTTACTGACATTGTTCTGAACGGAGAGTGTAAGTGTTGTGGAGAATGATGGAAAGTAATGCTGGTCGATCAGTTTCGTAAATGTTGTAACGTTCAAAATGTCATTACAAGTTTCGAAAATTTGAGCTTTATTTTCGGTGGAAAATTGATTTTATATCTTTTTAGCAATTTGTTTTTGCCAGTCAGTTATTTGTTAGTCAAAATTCATTGCAACATATAAGCATTCAGAATTTACTGGTCCATACTTTTGATTAAGGACATAGTTCTCAGTTGAAAAAGTGTGTTTGTATTTTTACTTTCGATACTCTTTATTTTGATTTTTGAAAAACGCCACACCAATAAACTATTTCAGTAATTTACTCTTAATTTAAAAACATTCTCTACAACGTTGTAGTCAGCAAAATGCGTCATTGAACGAGGTAATGTGATAACTGGCATGTTTTTGTTGTCTTTTTTCCAGAATACAGTTTCGTGACTGAAAGAAATGCTACACTGAATTGACAAATGATTTAGGATGAGTGAAAATGTAATGCATTTTTTTTACAAAAAGACTGTACAATTTGATGGAACGCTTCATTCTTTTTTTTGTACATTATCGATGAAAATTCATTATGTACTTAGATTATGTAAGGCAAATGATTTCGATAAATGTTTGTTACTTTTTTCCTTTCCGATCATTACAGCAATGAAGATCAGAGAGGGTCTAAAGAGTTTGGGAAAAAATTGCGATGGGATGAAAATACTTTTTGAATTTATTTAGAAAATCGAGTGCTGCAGAAGGTGTTAGAAGTCATGGGAGATGCTGAGTTTCGAGTTGCGATAAAGAAAGATTCAGAGGAAAATGAAGGCAGAAAGCAGACTGAACGTGCGAAGCTTCTGCAGATGCAAAAGGATTGGTTGGAAGCAAGAAAAAGAATCGCCTCTTTAGAGGCACAAGTTAATATGGTAAGTGATTAAATCTGAAGAAATTCTAATTGTTATAAGATGTCCAAAAAGGATGGAATTACATCGGAGTAATTTTAGAAAGTGGAGAGCCCTAATGGAAGGCCTTAGTCGAGGTTTATGTATCGCAAAAAAACTGGCATGTTAAGCTTTGGTAATTTACAACGGTTTTGGAGAACACTAAAATCTTTGTGCAAGAGCTGTCTGGTTTACTTTTCAGTTAGACAATTAGGTAGCAATCTTGGTAACATTGATTATGTTTAAAATGCTTAAATTGTAATACTAGCACCGGCTTCGTGAAGAAGCGCTGGTTTGTGAAATGGTTGAATTACGTAAGAGCCAAGAAGTGAGTCAAAACAAGTTCGATGAGGAGCGCCGTGAGTGGCTGCGCGATTTGCGGGCAGTTCAGGAATGTAAAGCGCAGGTTTTACTATGTTTTTATGATTATTGCAAGGACATAGGATTTTATATCTTTTGTTCAAATTTTATTCTCTGTTGCCCTGTTTGTTTAGTTTGGTTTTAAGGAAAGACATTTTGTTTTGTTTCAGAATCTTGATAAAGGCAAGGCTGAGGTAGATTTACTAAAAGCAGAAATAGCGGAATTAAAGTCCTGTTTGGATGACGCAGAGCGGACCCGTCTGTTTTTGTTGGAAGATAACGGTAAAATAAAACAGCAGAAAGCAAAATTGAGGTGTTGGCATTATCTTTTTATAGTGAGATGTCTACCACTCAAAGGACTTATCACTTATAAACCTTTAGCTTTTGCTATAGGTCGACATTGTTCACTACTTCATTTCCTCCATAAAGCGAGTTATCACTGTGAATTGTGCAAATTTTAGATATCCTCAGAAGTTGTCAGATATAGATATATGAAACATTTGTCCTCGTTGATTTTATAGAAACTTGTAAGCTGAGATTTAGATTCGTAGCTTGGGAAACATGGACTGTTTTATTTACCACGTCAAGTATATGATATCACTATACAAATATTTAGATGTGATTACAATGAGTTGAGGCGTGAGCACAGTAAGTTGCTGTCATCCCAACAAGCTGGAACAACTCCAGTAAGTTTTATGTTTTTTACGAAATGTTTTATAATAAATGTTTTGACATGTATTGTCAGAGTTAACAAGCAGTCTTTTGCCACTTGGCGTGGCTAATCTAAGGGCTCAAGCATAATTATTGCATTTTTGTTTACTTACTATTTTTTAGAGAAAAAATGAAGTTCTCTGCGACAGAAGTGGGACGGAAAACATTCCAAACAGTAATCGAAGTGGATTACGAGGAGGGAATAATTTTGGGAGTGCTGTTCTCGGTCTCTCTGAGGTATGTTGTTACTTAATTTCACTGCTGTTCCTTTTACCTTGACTGCATTACTTTTTCAGACATGTAGTGTGTGCATATCACCAGCGCCTGCGCAGTTCAGTAAATCCAATATTATGGGAGCAGATTCTAAGCATAACGAGGATTCAGTAACCAGATCTGTAAATACGCAGGTATGGTTAGTTTCGGAGCTTTGTGTCAATGTGTTAATTATTGGATCATTAGGAATTAAGATAGATTTGTTAACTGACTTCATCATAACTGACTTCCCGTACATTCGTTAACTGACTCATTAATTCGTTTTGGAAGATCATTGTCGAGCTAAATGTAGCATACATATCCGTGCTACCTATAAAAAGCAACGTGACGAATATTGGGGATTATTCTCTCTAAATTTATATTTTGAAGGTTGTTATATGAAGTTCCTAAATGGAAGTTATATTTTTACGATTCAGGCGAGTGTTGTTATGGACAATGTAAACGCAGAAGGAAAAAAAATGATCGAAGAGCTTATTCAGAAATTGAAGCACTCAGATGAAAGAAATCAAGAATTGCGGAAGGCGCTGCACGCTGTTGATGAGCAGTGTGAAAAGCTAGTGGTACGTTGCTTTTTCGTATTTCTGTTAGTTCTTGTTCACAACCACTGACAAATCTTGCTACTGATAGAAATGGAAGTAGGTGTTGGGGATTAGTTGTTTAAATCTAATTTAAGAAGCTTTTAGAACTCTTGCTCTCTTTCATCATATCACAAATACAAAGTGCACTGAACGACAGGTAGTGCTTTTATTGTTGTAAAAGTTGTAAAAGTGTTGTAAAAGCAATAATAATTTTTTCCCAGAATCATTAGGAATTTCAGCCGTTTTGTGTCAAAAAATCATTTAACTACACTTGGGGTTAGAACTTGCATTTGTTAGAAATCCAATATTGAGTGTACTTGATAAGACATTGGCCTAACGAAACGTAAGGTATCTTCAAATAGTGCATGTTTCATCTGATGCTTTCAGCTTTACATTACGATGCCATTTCATAAATAATATGCATCGTAGGAACTATTAAGAAAGAATAAAAAAGAATAATCTTAGTTCCACTTTCTCAGGAGTGAAACCAGATTCCACACACACACCCACACAACACACACACACACACACTGACGATTCTGTACTATTTAGTGTTCCATTCCCTACATTGTCTGATCCTCACGCCTTGTCTAAAGCAAAGGAATATTAACTTCTTGTTTTCATCTATCTTAACTAAATCATAGTCGTCATTATTGCAGAGAAGTTTCCAGGAATTAAAATTACGTTATGAAGAAAAAGAGCGCAGTCTTGCACCAAGTACATCGTTGTCTTATGTCACTCTGCAAGGTAGTAGTCAAAGTCGGCGAACAGATCTCGAAATGGGACATTCTGCAGTTAAAAAGGATCACAAGCTTTTATCCCAGAATCTTATAGTAATTGTCTAGTTGAACATTCCTTATTTTTTGCGTACACAATCGCATTTAACATTCAAATATATTGTGCAAGGTGCTGTAGAAAGCTTCCGACAACACTTTTATCTTGTAATTACATAGCTATCTGCTTATAAAGATCTAATTGCCATAGTTTGACTCATTTTGATATTGAATTTTGTACACAGTAAAAGCGTAGGCCTGATTGGTCGTGTACCAATCAGGCCTACGCTTTTACTGTGTACATGTTGATTTTTCTTTTCAGGATGATGGAGATTCAGCCTCAAATGCAGTCAAACGGAAATACTCTTCATGTCTGGCTGCCTTTGGTAAACGTTCAAAAAATGATCTCTGCTAAATTTATGCAGACATAATATGATTTGTCACTGCTTTTTTCGTGTTCTTTATCATTCTTAATTACGTAAATTAGTTCTGTAAAATAGAAACAAAATGGTTTTAGACTTTTCGTTGCTATGAAATTGTTGTCGATGTTTTAATAGGTAAAATGCCTCAGGCATTTGTATATTTTTCCCCAATATGTATTTTTCTTTAAGACATGATTGTGTTGTGCTTAAGATTGTTTTTGTTTTTCGCGTATCAACTTTGAAGTGGGGATTGATTGATGAATAAGGTCGCTTCTGTCATTATTGTTCTTATTACCAAGACTTTTCTGTTTCCTGTGCACCCACTACTCCTATGGTCATTGCTGTTCATTTCATCTGTAGTACCCATGAACTCCACATTAGGCTGCTGTACACTCTGACTTACAAATGGGCCTTCTTGATTTGTTCGTCAATTGTAATCCACTTGCATGCCTTCGAATGTTATACTGCCAATAGCTACGAAAAAGTATGCCAGTGAGTCGAATAAAATCTTTACGTGTGTCATGAACTCACAGATCGCAGAATTGAAATTCACTACCACACCTAGGTAATCCCTTTGAATTAGAGCCAAATCCTATGACTATCATTTGTCCACTGCTTACTTCCAGGGACCCAGCGGAACCTTGAAGCCCCATAAACTCCCCACTATATGAATTCGATAGACATGTATAGAGGCAACAGCAAGATCCATCATCTTCGGCAACGAAGTTTTTATGTCCAAGTTGATTCCCGAAATCAGTACCTGTTCCATCTTTATGCGATTCAAGTTGCACTTATTCCCTTGTTTGAGAGGTTATGCATTATAAGCAGCAGTGCTGCAAATATAAGGAACCGATACAAAGTTTTCAAATCAAATAAAATTCACCCTTTATTTCTGTTAAAAAAGCAACTTCAACACCCATCTTCATTTTCACAGAAACAGAACATCACTGTCAAATGAATTTAGAGAGGCCAAAAATGATATCATAATAGGTGATACATAAGAAAGATGAAGGTAATGCTTATCGGATAGACTGGAATTTACATTCCTCTAAAAAAGATTGAATAAGAAGAGTATAACGAAAGCAAATGTTGCACAACACGTGGAGAATTTTTCCATTAAACGAATGGAAATGAACAGACAAATAATAAATGGAATGTCTTTTGGCAACAATATAAGGGAACACTTAAACCTCGATCTAGATTAAGGGTGCACTTAAAAAGTACTATTGTACAAAAAAGAAACGAGTACAAGTAATGACGCAGCAGTCGCACATCACAATCAAGGGTGGAGCGCATCAAGGACTAATCATTCCTATCTTTACAAAAAAGAAAACAAACGCAACTAAAATATTGCAACAGTATGGTAAACGGATGAATACAAATATTTGGTTTTTAAGAATAAGAATAAAACAGTACAATTATATACGCATGACCATACGTGCAAAAAAAGTTATACATCGTTAATCGGAGCTCCCCTCGTCGTCATCGGACGTTTCATCGTCATCGGAGCTTTCACCATCATTGGAGCCTTCATCGTCATGATCAGAGTCCACATCGTCATGCTCGGAGTCTTCATCGTCATGATCAGAGTCTTCGTCGTCATGATCGGAGTCTTCATCATCATGATCGGAGCCTTCATCATCATGATCGGAGTCTTCATCATCATGATCAGAGCCTTCATCATCATCATCGGAGCTTTCATCATCATGACCAGAGTCTTCATCGTTATGATCGGAATCTTCATCGTCAGGATCGGAGTTTTCATCACCATTGTCAGAGTCTTCATGTCTATCTGTGATCTTGTCGTCGGTTTTAGTCACTTCATCATCCGCCAATTCACCAGGCGCAATATCCGGTATTATATCGGTGTCACTATCCATTCGATGAACCATAGTAGCTTCCGCCTCATCAATGACGGCATCTTTAACTTCATCAATATTATCATTTTCTTCA
This sequence comes from Litomosoides sigmodontis, assembly GCA_963070105.1. Taxonomy (NCBI): domain Eukaryota; kingdom Metazoa; phylum Nematoda; class Chromadorea; order Rhabditida; family Onchocercidae; genus Litomosoides; species Litomosoides sigmodontis. The sequence continues at coordinate 8,440,515 of OY718806.1, forward strand.
TTTAGTTCTTCGGCGGAAAACAAAGATGAAGCTTTCGCTTGTCGCATGCGGAAGAAATTTTTCGGCCGATTGAGTTTCATCGTGCAAGGCGATAAGATGTTATCACTTGGCGAATGAACCTAAAATAACATGAATTTTCGAATAATAAAGCAAATGTAGTGAAAAAAAAATGATTTGTTTTCCTCCTTAATATTATTAACAGATACTGATACAATTTTCACTGAAACTAGTCATGATGATTTTTCATACTTCTCTCACTTCCTCTACTGCTCATTGAACAACTACAGTAATATAACACTCACTAATAACCTTTTTTTGCCTGTATTTTCTCAATTGTGCTTTTCATGTTGAAATAGAAGACAAACTTACTGCCATTTGTCTTCGTAGGGTGAAGACACGATCTCCTTGTGAAAAACACGGTGTCCTCTGTAAATGCAACAAAAATTTTACAGTTGATTGTATTCTAATTTAAACAAATAATGATTAAAGCTAAACGGCTTATAATATAAAAAATTTTTTTGCAATAATATAACGAAGATCAGTAAAACTTACAGGTTCTCTGGTAGATTCCGGTGAATTGATAATACTTGGTGGACTCATCGTACGTTCGCGTAAGTCATTAGAGCCATCAGAATTGTTGCGTTCAGGAGATTTTATCGATGAATTAGACGAGTCGGTGATATTATTCGAATCCTTGAGCTGATCTTTGTCACCTGCGCCAGATCGCGTCATTTCATCGCTCGAATCGGAATCATTGAAGCTGAACTGCTGAACGGGAGTAAGACGATCAGATTCCGCAGGAGGTGATCCGCTTTCGTCGCTTCCATAGCTTCTAACACTTTCAACGCTTCCGCCGCTTCCATAGCTTTCAAAGCTTCCGTAGCTCCTATAACTTTCAACGCTCCCTTCGCTTCTATAGCTTTCAATGCTTTTAATGCTTCCGTTGCTTTTATCACTTTCAACGCTTCCGTCACTTTTATCGCTTTCAACACTCTCGTCGCTTCCATCACTTTCACTACTTCCGTCGCTTTTATTATTTTCATTGCTTTTATCACCATGAATCTTCAAACGTATACGAGCATCACCAGCAGACAAGCCATCCACTTGTTTTCGATGATGGCGCATCTCTATCCACCCAATCCTTTTTATCTTTGGTGGTGGTGGAGAAGTGTCATCTTCGCTATCCACGATATTTTCCCTCTCAGCACTTCTGTCTCTTGCTGGCTTAGACATCGTTAACTAAAACGGTTGAGTTTCTAGGGAAAGGTTACACGAAATATATATATATATGAAACCAAAATCTGAAAGACGAAATAAGTTCCCTTCTTGTGATTTAAATCGATCCAAACAAATGTCACGAAAAACCACCTAAAAAACATTTTGATTTAAAATTCCAAACATACAAACTGACCACATTAACAAACGATGGAAATTATTTGCCAATTTAACCTCCTGTAACGATCTCAATCTATCCCTCAAAAAAAGGTCTTGACTTTCGGAAAGCTACCAGAGTAGGTCGTGATCTTCAGAAAGATACTAGGGCAGTTCAAAATTGGAAATTTTCATGGCAAATATACATCACGGGAGCCTACATTCTCCACATCAGAAAATTTCAACCTTAACTGGCTTTCACAGGTCAATTCATCTGTCCAAAGAAAATCATTTTTCAAGTTCACCGTATGCACAGTGGGTCGGAATTCCACAAAACCCATCACTAATCCGATGACGTCATGAATAATACGTTGACGTCATGGAAATCAGACGAATAACTTATGGATACCCCTCAGGGCCAATCAATGCATACAGTAAATTTAGGATAATTTCTGGATTAAAGCCTAAAAACATGACTGCTAAGTACTCCTGCAGTAAATACTTGAAGATTTCGTGCTTTTATTAGAAACTAAATAACGGGGGACCAACATTCGGCTCACAAAATGACGAAATTCCCTTACCTTGCACACCACGTCCACCGAACCAACCACTCGCCGCAATGAAAGCTTGAGCAATGATTCGAATTCGAAAGGCAAGCGCGAGTTATAGCTTCAAATCCCGGATCGTTCCAGGAACCATCCAGAATCAAAGAGCGATCATCCGGACTCTTGTCACGAAGTTTGTTTTGAGCTTCTCTCGTTTTTGAGGTGTATCGAAGGCTCTCCAAGAGCTTTATCGTGTGAGACATAAGCGCATTTTCTCTTATTGTGGCTGATTCGTCTGTCGGGAGCTCCAGTAATTAATGATGTTATGGAGCAGATGAAAACATACTGATATCGTTTACAGCTACACACGTCAAGAACTTGCACATTCTATGAATATCCACAGTCTTTACAAATTAATTACAGAAAGAGACACCTAATTAAAAACTACCACATTTGTTATGTCGGTCACTTTCTTCTTGATAGCATCCCAATATCAGTATTCGAAACGAAACTGTATAAAAGGTCAAGATAACCAGTCAATGTAATACAAAAGTACAATTATCTTCAAATCCATCAAATTCATAAAGGGATTAATGCATTAGCATATTTTACATGGAACTAGGCAAATATTCAATTCAATACATTCCCTGCAAGTGATGAAGTTTCATGTCTTGCCTACTATAATTACCTTAGAAGCAGGCGAACATTCACATATGTCAAAATCAAAAGTTGAACCAAGAGAATTAATTAATCAGCACTGATATCGTGCTGGTTTGATCCTAAAAATTGTTTCGCCTGCTCGAAAGTAGCATAGAATTGTTTGGTAGATTGTCCTACTTTTATATTTTAAAGACTGGTGAGATTAAAGTCGTATGGATGTAAAAGCGACTATAACTTTTTGAATTTGGATATGATCGACTATTTCTGCTATCAAAGCCCTCGTCCTACGCATGCGAATTCACTGTGAAACTGAATGGACTGGATTTAAAGTTTTATTCAGTACTGATTCGGCAAACTTCACAAATATCAAACATTAAACGAACTAAAGTAGTTCACTCATAGGTTATCACCAATTTCGAGTAATTGGACTTTCTATACAGTATCCATTAGAAATCAAAACAGATTCCCCAATCTTGGAGTACAACGAATTCATTCGTTCAAATCGGAAATCTGCAACATTTCGGGTTCATCAAATTTACGATGGCTTTTTGAAAATATTTATGCTTTTTGATTGCGATAAAAGTTCCATTATTTTATTTGTACAGTTTTCTATGTGTTGCTTCCATTAATTAAGCCCAACTTACAGTAAAAGATATAACCCTAGCTAGGATCAGCTATGAAAGAGGCACTTACTGTTTTCTAGTGTTCCCAAACCCAGCCACGATCCATTAAAATATTGCATATCAAACGATAGTATGCAGTACTAATAACACAGCTTAATGATCATTTCATAAATTAATGTCGTAGTGAAAAATGAATAACTTACAATCATAAAGCTTCCTCAGTTCAGCCATTGACATATTGGCCGCTTCAGAACAATACAACTGCGTCCAAGATACCTAAAAAAAGTAGTTCCATATTTAAGAAATTAACTAAAAATCAAGAACACTAAAGCAGTAATGTAAGTCATAACTACAAGAATCAAAAGGAAGTGATCATTGGATGATTAATTAATTACTTTTGACTGTTTTCTATTGCCAATTATAAGACAAAGAGATAAGTGTTTTAAGGAAATTTATGTTGCCAGTGTTGGAAGCAGAATTGCCTACACAGTCCCGATAACGATAGGAGAAATTTAAAAGTCATCATTACTGAGAAGTAACTACCTTTTAATTACCTCTCAACAATCATCTAGAGCGTGTTCAAAAATCTACCAATCTTGATACGATACGCAGTTCGTACATTGGATTTTGTGGAAAATTGAAAAAATTGAGAAACTATTTAATAAAATTAACGTACCTCAAGATCACCATTTCGTAAGCCAATTGAGTAAGATCGGCTTGATCGTGATATAGTTGCAACCATACCAAAACTATATTCAATTACTTTTGAAATAGCTCCAAGTACACTGTAATCGGATATGACGCTTTTTCCATGATGCGAAAGAAGCAAATTAAGCAGTGATTCCAATCTCCACATTGTGTGCTCTAGATTAGTACACGCTTCCTGTAAAAAGCAGCATCTGTTACACAACTTATTCGTAATAATAAGGATGAACTTTCCAATTCCAATCTAATTTATATGCCATAATTTGTCCAACATTAAGGCAATTGTTGATTTAGAAGAAACAGTTCCCGACACTTTCTACTTTGCATCCTCATAAAGATTAGTCTTAAACCATAAAAAAACACAAATATAAATCATACATAAGTTCCACTAATTATTTAAATTTAAAAGCAAACTTTCAATGATGGATGTGCGTGTTCTCCGATAAAGTGTTGCAATTTTGGATCGTAAAATGAAATCGCCTTTTCGACATGGCCAAAAATCCGCTCATAAAATCGTTTATCAAAGGAACGCCACTGTCTAAAAGTTATATAAAACTTAAAAGAAAAAAAAGAATTATACACTCCCTTTACGCAAATATGCCTGCGTAATTGACATATGTACAAGCCTGAAGAACACCAATGAACTGGCAAAAGGACTTACTAACTTTATGATATTTGCATTAACGTTCGCATACGATATTATAATTTGAGATGCCACAAAATTATTAAAATCCAATTCAGTACTGCTAAGTAAAAGAGCTGCCATTGTTTCATTTAAAAGCCCGTCGAAATTCATGCCAGATAGAACAGTATCCATCCCAGTAACATTTATAGTTGACGATACAACTTCAGAAAGCAAATGCCTCGCATATTTCTAAACAGAAATCCACAAAATTAAAGACAAGTTGAACTAAAACCTGCAGGAAAATATTTCGAACAAGTGAATCTCAAATACTTAACTGAATAACTACTCTAACTGCTGGATCTGAAAAAGAAATACGTTTTCATAGCATTTTAATTAACCGTGTGTCAGAAACAATGAAGACTCTATTATTATAAGCGTGGCATAATCCAAACAGGTTTGGACATATTAGTCATTATAATGGACTTTATGAAACTTATAAGCTTGAACGACTCACATATATTACTGCTTCCTCAATGTCGAGCGATAGTATGAGTTCTTCATCGTGAAGTCCACCAACATAATAGCACATTGACTCAAGCACATAAGTATTTAATGCAAGTTTCGTTACCAAAAGCTAAATATCAACTGTCCCACTACTTATAGTAAAAAACAAATGATCTTCATTGATATTCTTACTGGCACGAGTTTGCTTCTTACTCAAAAAGGATGTAAAAAAACAGTCGAAAAACTATCCGTTGTCCTTGTACGAAGTGCTCACCTACCTTAGCACTATTCCTTTCTGATAATGGCACATTCTGCTGCAGCGTCCCATTACAGTATTCTGACAAAGAATCTAAAAATCATAAATACCAATCTTTGGGAAATAAAAGAAATCTTGATACCTTGCTTGGCAATGTGACATCAAATTCTTAAAAAAAACTGGGCATAAAGGCTCACTCACTAGAAAAAAAGACCCATTTACTAGAAAAAAACCTGAGGAAAGTAGTGTACAACATACTTATTAAAGTTTTCATGAAACCTGTAACTGCAGCACCAAATGTAATTCGTTTTACCAATGTTTCTTGTAAAATTCTTTTTCCGTCTTCCAATTTTCCCAACATCAAACTTGGTTCTACGGCCATTTGTTTGAAATCCCACCAGTTAACTGAATCGAAATGTTGACAGACATTTCATAAAATTTGACCATCGATGAGTGTTGGAAAAGAATTCTAAAGACCCGAAAACATATTTACCATTTAATCCATTTCTCCCAAAAACAGTTTTCGCTCCCATTTCGAAAATATCACTGTCTCCCTTTTTTTTCTCAATAAGGTAGCATGCTACGTTATTTCTGTCCTGGAAATAATTATCAAGAAATATGCTAAATATGTTTTAACTACAAAGAATTCCTCATTGCCTTTAATATCACAAAAAATTGAATTTGCGCTAGCAAAGCAGTGATATAATACTAAAATAAGCATTTTCAAAGCAGCATAAGATCCAGGTAGAAAAAACATTGGCAGCATATCCACTATAAGAATGACAACGAAAAACTTATTGGTGGAACAATTTGAAAAAAATACCAAATAAATATTACAGAGTCATTTACTCCGACACTGAACAAACGGGGATTCCCCGTGGTTCAAGCAATCTTCGATGGCGACAAAACAAAGAGCTCTTAAACCTATATATTGACCAACAAATCAAACCTGCTTAGCAAAAACAAGAAGTAAATTAGCATCTGATGCATTAATAAAATGGTTTGATGCAATCAGTTTTTGTTTGTCATCATTAAGTTCACATGAAGACGTTAACGATCCCAAATTTGAATCCCTGAAAAAAAAAAGAATTCATCCGTCAAAACATACTACACAATTTTTTTTTTTTTTTTAAACAAATATAGATAATATCTGTGGGCAAAGCCGATGGATTGCGTGGATCTATACGAGTATCGCAATTTACGAACTTTTGTGCAAAATAGCGAACAATATTACAAAATAAAAAATGCAGACATTTCAGATCTGGAAAAACCAATTACAGGTCGAATTACTCCCGATGCGATTTGCGGTAGGTAACGTGACTTTTGCAGGTCGTTACCGTACAGCAGAATAAGAGATGCAGCCAAATGAGTTTGCTCGAAACGAAAATAAAGATTCCAACATGATCCTAACCCTTCACAAATAGTCAAAAGATCTTTGTAACACATATCGACACCACCTAAATATTTTTACTCTAAATAAAATGCAAAACAGAAATTTCACAACTGTTGTTATTCGATGCTATTTGTTGAAAGAAAAATGAGTCGAAATCCACATGCGAACTCTACGATTCTGAGTGACACTTTTCCCTTCTCTTTATACTTCATAAAATTGTGTAAAATTAAAATGACATACCGTATTTCTTCGGAACAGCATATGAAAAGAGTTTGTATTTCTCCCATAGAGCCATAAGAGAGTCTTCCTGATGATCTAAAAACTGGCTAAGTAAAACTCGAAGTAGAATAATGAATATTTATGTTTTCTACAACACACCACACTTAAACGTTGCATAATTATTGCCATCTAACCAATTATTTTGATGTCGTCTTTGAGTGCAGATACCAACCGCAACATGCGCTCAGCTGCATCCGTGTCAGAATATTCCGGATAAATAAAGAAATCCTTCAATGAGGGTTTTTGATATTGTACACACGAAATTATAAAATTGATAAATTCTCTTGCTAAGTTTCAAAAGCAGTAAAAGTTTATTTTGCGAAAAAAAGGGGAATAACCAATTAATAAACTATTCATTTCAAGAGGTTTGATTTACACAATGGTCAGCAGTTAGTTTTGACAAAACAGTCAAGTCCTTAATTTCATCTTTAATAAAAATGTAAAGATAATGTGTAAAGTCCGCACAAATTTGAAATTATAGGGAAATAATGGGGAAATTTCGAGAAAAAAGGAGCGAGTGAAAAACTTATGGACACACAGCTATAGAATAAATACATAGCTGAAGTTATTTCAGTGGTGTAACAAATCTTGTGTAACTAAAATTGATGACCCTATAAATATTTCACTAAAATAAGCAAAAAAAGTTATCCAGGCTGCTAAAATTTACAACTTAAGCATCAGAGTACTGGGTATAACAAGATAAAAATATACTTTTTCAAAGCGATTTAATGCAAGTCCACGACTCAGTGAAACTCTTTGAATTGGTATGCCATATTCCTTAACAATATCAAGTGCTGATAAACCATCCGTGCCTTTCAGAACTTTGATGTTTTGCGCTCCTACTGAATGACAACTTCTCATCGGTAACACACCCTTTGTACCAATGGAACATGATTGACGGAGGAATGTTTTTAATGCATAACTTCTCATTTGTCCTGCAAAAAAATTAATTGTAAGTTAATTTTCGCTCTTATCGGGTTATTGAGTTTCAAATTACTGACATTACGAGTTATGTTACGGATTATAAACTTTAAAAACTTTAATAACTCCTTCAGATGTTCTCACTAAACCGCACCGGCCAGTGTGTTAGATTGATCTCTGTTTCTTCTACTCTACAACACCTTACGGACACTACCAGTAAGCTTACTACAAACTGAGCTGTAAAGTAGTGGAAGTCAGGAAAATCTTTTACTATTTAAAATAGCAAAAAGTTGTTTTATGAAAAAGAATGTCATACACTGCACCGTTCAGCGATATTTCCCTATTATTTCGCCACTGTCTTGTAGTCTTATCACCAACTTATTCCATCAAAGTAAGTAAAACCATAGGATAAAAAATATATCAACACATAAGTTATGCAAACCACTAATAATAATAGAGATCGGAAGCGCAAAATATTCCGCAATTAATACTTCGCTACTCTAACGGCAGACAAAGATCTAATAAAATCTAACGACCATTTTATGGTAAAACCATAAAAACCACATGAACAAATCCTCATTTATTTAATGTTACTTTTACAGGAGTACTAAGGTGGAATTTTATTTGCGTAGAACGTGATTTTATCTCACACTCGATATCCCGAAACGCAATACAAACCTCGGGACGCTATGTTTCATTTTGGCCTAAAGGCTGTAACCAGTTTGTAGAAGCTGGGGAGCACATTTCACCGCTTTCGTGTTATGCATTTGATGGATTGTTTTTCTTGTCTGTCGGATTTGAGTTCATTAGCAGAAGTAAGTCGGAAACGGTACCAAAAGCACTGTAGTATAGGTTATTGAACCTATTTGAGCTATCTGTTTAGTTTGAAGTTTTGTCTTTTTCATTATCTTCATTTGTCTTCCTGTCTTCTTTCGCATGTGTCTTTCAGGTCCGTGATGCCGTTATCTGGTCTCGATTTAGCTATTTATGGGTTTAACCGTAACACGCACAAAGTGGAGGAAGCAGGGATTTCTTATGAATTACGTATTATTCGCGACAAACTAACACTCGGTCTAAGCACTGAACCTGTCTTAAAGCAGTCGTTAACCGTTGAGTCGGCTGTTGGAAATTGGACAAGCGAGGATAATGTGAAAGGCAGTGGAACTTGTGTACGGTTTTACTTTAAAAACAAATGCAAAGAAATCGATTTAATTGGTTATTAGTGTAATATTTTCCAAATAAAATGATGAAACAAATGGATTCAGGCAGTCCATGAATTTATGGATCCAGATGACGAGCATTATCTCCGTTTTTTGAAAAATCTGGATCCAAAACGTTATAAGAATCAAGACCACTATAAAGTCCTCGGGTTATCAAACCTACGTTGGCAGGCTAGTACTTCACAGATTCGTACTGCGTGTAAGTTCTAATTTGTTCTGCGTAATTTCAGTCCAAGTTTTATGAAGCAAAGTGTATTGCTACACTTAGTTTATTGTTTAGCTAAAATCACTAGTTTTCGGTGTTATGCTTATGCTTATGATATACGATGAAATCTAAGGGTTTTCTAGGTTACAATTTCCTATGCAAGCTTTTTTTTCGTAGTTGCGCAGAGCATTTAAATTTGTTACTAAATATCTGAAGATGTCAAGAATTCTGAGACTGGAATTTGTTGTAAACTATGAGAGGATAATTTTGTCTTTGTTGTTTTTTTCACTTTTTTATCAGCTATGCGAAATTTTTATAGATCGTGCAAAAGTTCTGAAGCATCATCCGGATAAGAACAATTCATTAGGAGTTGAAGTAAATGGCAGTGAAGACTACTTCACATGTATTACCAAAGCTTATGAACAATTAGGATTATCGGAACAGAAAAGAAAAGCCTATGATTCCGTAGATCCATTATTCGATGACTCGATTCCAGAGGAGAAGATGATCAGTTCTGACAACTTTTACGATATTATGGAGCCAATCTTTTCTAGGAATGCGAGGTTCTTAGATCATTTCACTTTTTTTATGAAATTCAAATTCCGCTCCTATTATGAATATTCCATTTCTTCCGTGGTGCCTGACTTTAGAGATTCTTACAACTCCATATTTTAGCATAGCAATGGAGTGATAGAAGCGCTTTATTGCTGTTTCATTTTTAATGGCATCTGAATACTCTAGTGAAGTTTTTTCAACATCTGGGCGTAATGATGAGTATCACACAGGTTTTTTAGAATTGTTGGAGGGGGAATCTAGTACTGACCTATTCTAAAATTCAAGTTGACACTGATGTAATTCCATTCAGGATCTATATAGGGTTCTGTTATATTATAGTTGAAAAAGTTGAGCGTTGCATGATGAATTATAAACTTATATCATCTTTAGGTGGTCTGTTCGGCAACCTGTACCATCACTAGGAGATATCAGTAGTACACAAGATGAGGTGGACAGGTTTTACTCATTTTGGTTTAATTGGGATTCGTGGCGTGAATTTTCATATCTGGATGAAGAGAATAAGGAAAAGGGAGAAGATCGTTGGGAAAGACGTGAAATTGAGAAGCTAAATAAGGTTAATATTTATTTTAGTCCTAATCGTTGAGAGTACGGTTGTATATATATATATATATATATATATATATATATATATATATATATATATATACATATTTAGTACTATATCACCAATACTGTAGTACGTGTGGACTAGTATTTATTTCCTCGAAATTCCCTTCTACATTTCTGCCTTTCAGTTGAAATAATATACTTGTTTCATATTCCTTGTTTCATATAATAATATACTTGTTTCAATAGTATACTTGTTTCATATTCCAAGGGTATGAAGTTTCTTGTAAATTTAATATGATTTTTATTAGGCTGAACGAGAAAAACGGCGAAAGAACGAAATGAAACGAATCAGAAATCTTGTTGAAATAGCGTATCGCAAAGATCCACGAATAGCAATGTTCAAAGAACAGGAAAAATTAAAAAAAGAGAATCAAAGGAATGAACGTAGGAAAGCTCTGGAAGAGAAGAAAGCCGAGGATGAGAGAAAAAAACTGGTAATTTTCGGTTTGAGCTCAGTGTTGCATAAATGGTTCTGTCTGTGTAAAGAATAAGACAAATGAACTTTACAATTTTTTTGAGGAAATTGAATTAGAAAATAAAAAAGTGGAAGAGGAAAAGCTAGAGAAAGAGCGGCAGCAGCGAGCTTACGAAAAGCGGATAAAAGAGCAACAGAAAAAGCTGCTTGGTGAAGCTCGAAGAAAGCTCCGTAGGACTGCTGAAGTTTGTTTGTTGTTTTGAATTCTTTGCTTTGTAGGTAACAGTTGAGAGAAGTTTTAAGGGAATCCACAAAAAAATTGTCCTATGTTGGTCGATATAAAAGGAGTGTTTTGGATTGCAACACGAGTGAGTGAAATAAATGGAATAGTTCATGAGTCTTTTCCTAACTTTCTGTATGATTGTTGGATAAACGACATTATGGAGAAACAGAACTGATTATATGGCGTTATTAACCGAAAAAGTACTTTTGAGAAAAAATTACAATTTTAGGGCAAAAATTACTGGGATGCAGACGTATCATCGAAACTATCTTGTTTGGAAGCAATCGAATATGTATGTTTGCGATTTGATGCCGTTCAGTTAAATGAAATCACTGCTAAACTTGAATTGTTAAGCAATATTACAGAAGCAATGAGCGTTTTAAATGTTCAGGTACGCATATTGAAATCGATATCATTTATATACATATGATTTCTAGTGTCGTGTTACAATGCATAGTAACTATATGGAATGTGTCAAATTAAGTGATTTATTAGTTTTTTTTTGTCGGAATTTTGTTATTTCTTGCTCTATATAGCAATATTTGGAAAAGAAAGTAGTAAGCCGTCTAGGTTGAAGCTCTTTTTGTGAAAGGATAATTTCAGATTCATGAGGAAATTACGAAAAATGAGACCAAAAATGAAGTTCCCCAAAATACTACAGATAACGCATCTAATTGGACCTCTGATGAAATAACATTACTAGTTAAAGCTACTAATTTGTATCCAGCTGGCACCACAAGAAGGTTAAAACGTGTGCTTGGGCTTTATTTTAAATCTCGATTTAATACTTCAAAAGATTTTAGTGCAAATATGTTTTATGTATAAGTTAATAAAGATGTTTTTAGATGGTCGGAGATTACAAACTATATCAATGAGCACTGTGAAAGTAAAAATGCAAAAAAAAAAACAGAAAAGGATATCTTGATTCAGGTTTTGTTTCTTGATTATTCCTCAATAGAGCTTTCTTAAAGCACTTAGTTTAGGGCGTATTTTTGTTTCAACTTTCATATACTGAGAAATACGCTCCGGAAAAAGCCTTTTTATAGCTCATTTGCTACCCATAGAAACGAATGGAGCGTTTTGCAAAATAGATGTCACTAAAAAATTAGTAAGGTTGAGTAATGTAATTTATTGGACTTGTACATATGCTGCTTATCTCTGTGAACGCTTCAATTTTTGCTATGAACTCATGGACCACAGTTTATTAAAGTTTGAAGGCAAAAGACGCATAGTTTCAGGTCAAAACATTAAAATCATTAACGAATGCCCAAGATCAGAAGAAAGTGAAGGATATTTTGCTCAATTCCGCAAAGAAAAGTGAATTAGAGTGGAAAGCAGAAGAACAAAAGTTGCTTGAAGCAGCGCTTAGAAAATTTGCGTCAACAGATCCGAATCGTTGGGAGAATATTGCAAATTATGTGGGTAAATCAAAGAAAGACTGCATAAGGAGGTTGGTATCTCAATACTGTTGTGAATCTTCTCCAATAACATGATTGTTGATAGTAAGATTGAGTGGAAAATAAACCTAGACTTATTCAATGGCAATTTTAGTTGTTTTGCCTAAAATCTAATTCATTTTTGTTGGAGGAACCCTTTGCTTGTAGGAAAGCTTTAAACTGCTGGTTCAAAACATAACGCTATTCACCATCTGTAAGCCTCATTATTTTCAGATTTAAGTATCTCGCAGAAGTGGTGAAAAATAAGAAGCAACAGTTGTACTGACATTTCGCTGAATTAGCATGACATTTGATTTCTCGGCCTTACAGGGGATACTAACACTTTTTGCATCATCAGCCTAGTATGCTGCTGAGGACTGCCGACAGCGCTCTTGCTCAATTTATTTTCTTGTGTATTTTAGCTCTTCATACTCATCCTACTTGTTCGAGTTTCGTAGCCTACGTAATATCATCTCATCATTTGAAATATTTAGTCTAAGAAATTAGCAACTAGTTTTCGAGGTCGAGTTTCTATTTCACATTTTCATCACAATGTTGTATGAGTTTAAAAGCACTGTGAAGTTCTTTCTTTCCTTTTCATTGACGGCGTAATGACTAACTCAGAGTAATTACCATAATATTTCGGTAGGAATTTATATTATCATAAGCGGTCTCGGTCTTAATTAGGACCAAAATTTTGTTTGTCATTACAGTTCAGTTTCCATTGTGCTGATGATACATTATTTCAAATGAAATTCGGGTGGATGAAATGTACTAATATGATTTGTAACTTGGATCGTTTAACAACAGCAAAATACATTTATCACATAAAGCTACCACGATTAGATGGAATTGTTAAGCATTTCCATCAGGCGAATCGTTTTGTGTAAGTGTAAGGAGAAATAATATCGTTGAGATTTCTCTAGTTCCTACGATTTATCTCCAAATCATGTCTGCATAGTTTTTGAAAAACACAAGGTGACCAATTGTTTGATATGAATGTTTGTTTTTACTTTGAAACATCGCGGTCAATTTCGGTAAGCATGTAGAATATATGGACTGCAGCACATTCGAGTCACAAATGGGAATAAGAGGAAATTGTGGGTTGACTAATGTAGTTATGATTAGCAAAAACATTAACTCAGCAGCCAAGTGGTAACAGTGGAAGGAGATGAAAGGCAAAGTGTTTGGAAGGGATTATAAGGTAAGAGACTGAGTTAAGTATTTATTTCGAGGAACATACAATTTAAAAAACTGAACATAGTGGGATAATTATTACTCGAGCATAGTTATGCATATATATATATATATATATAACGTAACAACAAATTCATTCGAATGCAATGCGTATAAGAAGTGATGCACACTCGTCTACTGTACGCAATCGACCCGTATTCAATCGTACATGTGAATAACCTTAATATAAAGTTCTATGTGTATATCGTTTCAGTCAACAGTTCAAAACGAAGCATCTCACTCCTTTAGAGTACTGTGTTAGTCACAGCTAAGCAGTCGTATATACAAGATATAATTATGTATAAATTTCGTAAAGAGCTTCGTAGTACTAGTTGTCATACCATTTCACCAGAAATGATATATTGGTGACCTCAAAATTACGAGGTAGTGATGAAGTTTCAAACCTGCACGAATGCTCTTTACCGGGATCGTATATTCACCAACAAAATCATTTGATGAAGTTGAATCGAAATCCTTCACACAAAAACGAAGCAGTGCAAAATCAGGGAAATGAAGTGGAAACGTAAATGTTTCGTTGAATTGTGGATTGAAGCTGAAACATGCCACATAGAGAACATTAAGAACAAAGATAAACTTGATGGAAAGTATATATTTGAGCCTTTATTTTGTAGATATGTTTTATACGCAAATAGACGAAAAATTCGAGCTTGTAAAATTTGGGCTAGTTACTTTCTCCATTAGTGTTTTAATAAAGCGCACCCGTTATTGCGGATGGTTTTTGTCCGGCATTTTCGGGAGTCGGCCGGAATTCCGAAGACCTCAACAGTGACATATGGATCAATTACATCATTTGCTTGAGATATCTTGGGTAAATATTGCCCACTTATAACCTGAAAATACAGCATAATGCTAGTGTTAGCGCAGCATAATGCTTCTTATGAAATTAGATATCAGAATAACTAATAAACCAAGTTTGCAGAGAATTGTTGCTTACACTGAAATCATACATTTTTATTGTTTAAACAAATACAAACTGCTAAAACAACTAGCTTTACCAGAAGTACATTAAGAATCATGAAAAATTGCAAAAACAGCCTACCCCAACAAGCATAGTTGTTACAACTGCACTTGATACTTCAGGTATACGAGGATCTGAAAAATGTCTTATAGTTTTTCTTGGAGTTTGTGTTCTATGTCAACAGTGGTTAGCAAATAAAACAAAAGTTAATCTGAAACCTAATGTTTAGTTCTTTAAATTCTTTTGATGCCCCTCAGACAGATTGAAAAATAATCTCAATTTTTTACGTAGTTTAAGATATACATAGTGTCTTAAAAAGTGACAAGTTGCCCGTATTTACTTTCGTTCTAAGTCTTTATATTTATTTATGAACCACAAAAAAAACCAACCAAGTCCATCAATAAGTGCTTTTGATTTGAGCACATAACCACAATTACCATTAGTTCGAAAGAGACCATTAACTAAATCGAGATATTCCCCTGTAGTTTGCATATTCATCGCGACCGATTGTATACCACAAAGCCATGAAGGGATGGGATCCATATTACTTGAATCCTGCCGCAAACCCTTCGGGAACGATTTTACAAACCTTTTTGATGTATAAGCGGCAAGCGAATAACCACTTTCCAAATAGCTTGCAACTTTCCCTTCAGATAAGGAAGTGGAGCCGTCCATAGGATCTGAAGATACTCCGAATTTTGTTTTTTAAGATATCGCCATTTGAATGGATTCCAGTATGACTGTTTGTAAGTTATAAAGGAAATATTTGCTTGTAAACTGAGAACTAAAGTGTTCAGAAAAAAAATAAATATATCAGAAAACAAGTTACTAAAGCATTATCAAGTTTTTTTCCCGTAATGGCCAGCTTAAAATTAAAAATAAAAACCAACGCTCATCGATATCTTTGAAGATATTATGAGAAAGTTTAACAGATGGCAGTGATATCAGTAGAGAAAATTCTGGATCAAGTTTGAGAGTTTCTTTGTTTCCACTGTTATCCTGGGTTGCTTCGTCCTGGTCAAGTTTCTGATCAGGACCTTTTCCTGATCTCAATTTCTTACCGCGCAACAGGTACTTATTCTTCAAAGCATTTGGAGAAGGCAATGGTTGAGAAGCTCCATTTTTCGGGCGCATGTATATCTTACTGCCCAACACCTAAATAAATAAATATGCATATAATAAATAAACAAATGAAATAAGCAAATAAATAAATAAAGCAAGCATAAATATTCAAAATAAAATGTATATATGAAAACATTTCCATAGTGAGAATTAACCTCCTTAAAAATGCGAGACATTGCCCTCTGCTGTGGTAAGCCAACATGATTCTCAACAGTCAGTATCACTGGATAAGGATTTGTCTTGAATGCGTACACATCAATTTCTTTCAGTGCATCTTTCAAAGTGATCGCTCCAATTAACGTTCGCTTATGCGTAATACATGGTTCTCCTTCTTCGCCATCAAAAACGTCTACTAAATGAGATGCAACTTAATCTCAATCTTGAAGATACAATTATTGAAATTAAAACTTTGTAAACGCTACAGTTAAAATGGCAATAATACATACACTCTAAAAGCCGAGCACCCCTTTTTAGGGCGTTGATATAACCTTCAACAGTCGCTTCACCCTTTATTTGCAATCCAGTGAGGTAGGTATTATGACTTGCATTGACATAATAATGACTTAGCGTGTGATCCATGTCCTGGAAAACCCTTTCATGTCCAGGCTTCATGATATAGCCCCATTCATCGAGTAGCAACCAACGAAAACCTGAAAATGATAAGCAATTCTTACAAATGACTTAGAGAGGTGCAAACTGCTTTTCACTGAATCGTAACATGTGTGGTCATAATATTTTTTTAATGAATCCTTTGCTTAATTGACAGTTTGTGGTTTCTGGAATTTCTACCATACCATACAACAACACTTTTCGTCAGGTGACCTAATTATTAGATAACAATTCCAGAAAATAAAGCAAAGTGGTACTAAATTGAGACATAAGATGGTACCTATCGGCCCAAGTACTTTTGCACCTTCTTTAGCCGGTTCAAAATTTTCAATAATTGATGCAGCCTTCCTTTCATCGATATCATCAAACTGCAATTGCATGTTTTGAAATTTTGCATCGCACTTACGCTCACTTAATAAACCGAAAAAAAAAAAGATGTATCAAGTTACGAGTTCAAGAGGAATGAGCGTTTGAATACCTGTTGTTCGGCTGTTAAAAACGTTTTCAGATCGACAGAAGACAAAGACAG
Source organism: Litomosoides sigmodontis (assembly GCA_963070105.1). Lineage (NCBI taxonomy): Eukaryota > Metazoa > Nematoda > Chromadorea > Rhabditida > Onchocercidae > Litomosoides > Litomosoides sigmodontis. The sequence continues at coordinate 8,457,616 of OY718806.1, forward strand.
CTCATTGGTTGCGCTGAATATCCTCATTACATGTTCCAAATCGGGACGCTCTGTTAGGTGAGAGAAGAAATTAAGGAATTCACTTTCGTCCAATTGTCCATCATTCTTAATAGAATCTGCTTGCTGAAGTTACAACACTATTTGCACTGAGAAAATTAAAAAATACGGACAAGAACATCAACCACTGGAGTGAAAATTTTGCAAGTATAAAATAAATAACAAACTGGAATGACATCCGATTACTCGCTCAAATTATGATTCAAAAATGTTCAATAGAGTAAAGAACAATTGTGAAGACAAACGGATGTGAATTCCACTGCCGAAAATCTGGAGAAAAAAGAACGAATTTGGACATAAACCATTCATTTATGAGCCATTTGAAAAATGACCGTGTACAGAGCAAGCGCATATTCATTACTGATTTGTAGATTCAGACTTTTCAGCAACTTCAGTATTTCATCAAAACTAAGTCTGCCTGTAATGATTTGTTATGAATTCCTACTACACATATACGAATAAATAATCACAGTTTCCAGGTATCCTGCCTCACACAGCGTACATGCATATCATACGGAATTTCTTATAGGAATTCGTAACACGAACTGAATTGTACTAACTGATTCACCTCCAAACAGACTATTGTTATTTAATCTTTACGAACTTTTAATATTGGCTTTCTTTAAGCTAAAGAATTTGGCATTTGTATTCCATTATGACTGCTATTATCGCTTCTGCCTTTTGACGATGAAACTCTTCTAATTCCCTCTGGAATTAAAAACCATCAAATTCATTGAGGTATTTTTTTGATATACAAATAACTGACCACTTCTGTTTAGATCAGCTTTCCGGAAATTGTCCAATAGCCAGCGCTCCTCGTTAAAGTGCACGCGTTTTCGATTTTTCTTATCGACAAGATACTGCAGACCTTCCACAAACTTATCTCTTACGGATGGGTTTTCAACAGCAAAATCAACTGATTTGTGGAGCATACGTCGATCAATTAAGATTACAGACATACACATTTCTGCCTTCAATTTTTATTTGTTGAATCATGCTTTGTTTCGATTTCACACTAATGGAATAAATTCTTAGCATCTTAGAAAAGGAGAAAACAACACGCCCGTCTAAAAAGCATCGGTACTTTTGGGCAACATGTGACTTTCACCAGTAAGAGTGCGCAAAAATTCGCACGTTCAGTTAGTTATGCACAAGAATTACTTATTATTAAAATCTCGCTCTTTAAATGACTATAAACACCATCCTAAAAATACATGCACACATAAACATTCATATTTTGATGCCTATACCAATCGCAGATCATGAAAAAACAAAACCTAACCGTAACTTTTTCTCGAAAAGAAGACTTCTTCGATGCTTTGTGAAGATTATCAGAACTAAATCCCTTTCGGACCTCCACGATATCATCAATACTCACTAAAAAATGGTCATTTTTGCTGCATCATTTTTTAATTCATTTGTTTCCTTTTTAAAATCAAAATGTGGACAAATTACAATCAATTAAAGAATAGGACCGGTGAACATCGTACAAATTAAGGAAAAGGTAAAACTGACAAGAGCTTTTACCAATTGTAAACGAATTCAAAAAATTAGGAACTTACCAGACTTGAGTTTTAACGGCACAAGCTTCCACCAAGCATCAGAATGATAGCACAACCACTTTTGATTTTCTACATAGACGTTTTGTGACGTTATCAAGCAGCCCGCTTTGATCCGATACATCTTGGCACCAGTCTGGCACAATTCTAGACATTGCTTGAGTTCATCTTTTGCTACAATTGCTTTATCGTCCATGACAAACTCGACCTCTGGAAAAATCCGATCACTCGAACGATCAAAAAACTCGATAATCTTGAGCGAGCAGGCCAGAAATTCACTTTAATAATGAAATTAAATGCTAAATCGTTAAGTTCACGTATTGAGAGTCGATCCTTACAGGACAAGTGCTGGGACATGTACAAACTAATAGAACTGTTGACAGCGAAGAGCTAAAACATACTGAAGCGTGGTACAAAATGTGACCGTAGAGAAACTAGAATTATCGGGACATATAATCGATACGTGAAAGAGAGAGAGAGAGAGAGAGAGAGAGAGAGAGAGAGAGAGAGAGAGAGAAATAGTTTGATTACGGCAATACATTTTTTTTTTGTTTTTGAAATCAACCCAACCAAACACAATGTACAAACTTTTGCTCTCATCATGAGGGCATTTTAAGATGCAATCGATAACATTCGTAACCTCAATTCTTCAACCTTATGCTTCACAGTTTTTCATAACATTAGGAAATATGTTACAGAAAGGTTAAGGTAGTTTTCACCAATGCCTAGAACGATGTATTGGAAGCAGAGGATGAGTATTCCTTCTGCCACAAATTCAAGGTAACACATGGATGTTATACCTGTTCTAATTAATAAAATACCACTAAGCCTTAATTATCTTTTCAATAAATGCTTGCAGTGCAGACGGTTAAGTTTTCCGAAATAAGTGTACTATGAAGTGAAGTGTTTGAAGTTATGTTTGCTTCCTACTCTGTAAGTGCGGAAATTTTTTTAAAAAAAATGTCAGATGAAATAGCTCTAGCTAAAATTTTTAACTATTGTTTCAAGCGGAAAGCATCGTAGGAGGACTACGCGTGACAAATTGTACTTCAGTGGTACAAAGCTCTATTTAAAATGATGGGTACTTCGAACTCCATGGACAAATAAATTCTTAAATTTTACAAATACAGTTTTCATGGAGGAAAGAGGAGCGACACGAATTATCGACTTAAACAGCCCATTTCTCACTCACACATTCACACTAATCGATTTCTGGACAAAAAAATCGAAGAGGAGGGAGAAAAAAAAAAGAAAAAGCTCGGAGGGATGCAGTAATGGTTGCTTGATGGGATAGCAAGCAAGCACTGCGAGCAGCGGTTGATGTGATGCAGATGGAGGGATGGGAAGGGAGCATACCTGTGAGTGGCACACGATAACCTCACGTCAATAAATTAATGGAAAAAGTAGGCTGTTTAAAACTATGTAAAGTTTAACAGCTTCAAGCACTTCATCTTCCAGAAGCGAGAGAAAGGAACATGAAGAAGCGTGAAGTATCTGAGGAAAAGTGCTGCTTTTTCGCTAACACTTAGCTTAACCTTTGAACCTCAGATTGTCTTGATATCTTCCATTCACTCATGCTTCATTTTTTAGCTTTAAGTAGTTCAAAACCATTCCAAATCCATTCATAAACTTTTCATTTTAAATTATTAAACAAACTACGTATGGAAAATACGAAACTGAGCACGCCTGAAATAAGCGTACATAGGATGTTTTTTTTTGTCTAAAATTTTTACAAGCATATTTGAAATGAAATAAGCGAGTAGACCTCAATATGAATATTTTTGATGTGAAAATAATGACAGTGTTGCATTCGAATTAATTAGGATGATTTATTATGACATCAAACTCACTGCAAGAAATGTAACTTTGTAGTTTTCCAAAGTGGTAAACACCTGGCATTTAACGTCGAGTGTAGTTGTACCTTTCATAAAATTTTCTCATCATTGCCAGGTTGTACGTAGTCACTGAATGTAATGTACTCCTATAGTGCATAGTAGGTTATAATGAATTGTCAAAAGAAGTACCACGATCTTAACCGGATTACAGCAGAGATCGTCGTTACTTCAACTATCGTAAAACGAATTTATCGTATACTGTAAAGTTGTAGCGAAGAATTTATGGTATTATGCACGTGTGTACCACGTTGAGCTCACGAACTTAGTTCTACACCAAGGTTGGATTCTTATCGAGCAGGTTCTAGATCGTGATCAATTTGAATTGAGTCGATTGTAACGATAATACTGATTTAAAGTATATAGAACTAAAAGTTCTAGGCTCCAATCATATCCAGTGAATTATGACTGAGAGATTGAGAATATATGAGTGCAGCTCCAACACTTGGTCTGTTCTGTTTCATCATTTTAGATTCTATCGAAATTCAAATTGGCAATTTCGATGGACAGAAATGGTGCAAGCAAAGTTAGGCCTTCGAAATGTTGCAATCAATAAGTGTTATTTTGTTTGATTTGCGATCAAACATTGAAGAATGAACCATCGTGAGTTTATCGGTTTCAAGAATGAATTTAAGACGAAATTTAGGCAGTAACATTGAGTTTGAATTGCATCTTTGTATTTGATATCACAAGTGGCTGTCAAACAATTCCATCTGAAATAAAACAAAATCCGATTTTTTTTCTCAAGCTATTAAAGAAATTCACGAACAATATTCTTGGATTAAAAGGTAGAAGTGCCATGCCAAATTGGGACAAATTTTATTGCTGAAATTTAATCCAGGAAGCAATAGTAGTACTACGGTTTACGTACGCTATTTCCGTCACCCCTTACTTCATGTAACTGCGTCTTATTGCTGCTGTTGTTTGCTCTTATTGTCGTTGCTGTTATTGCTGCTGCTACTGTTATTGTTGCAGCTACCGCTGTTGTTGTTGTTGTTGTTGTTGCTGTTGTTGTTGTTGTTGTTGTTGTTGTTGTTGTTGTTGTTGTTGTTGTTGTTGTTGTTGTTGTTGTTGTTGTTGTTGTTGTTGTTGTTGTTGTTGTTGTTGTTGTTGTTGTTGTTGTTGTTGTTGTTGTTGTTGTTGTTGTTGTTGTTGTTGCTATCCCCGTTATAACAAATGGTGTTCGGAAAAAAAAAAGGATATTTAAAGTGTCAAATCATTTAATGCAAAAAATAACTTAGCCAAAGAAATGGCAAGGAATTATTTGATATCACGAATTTGCACAAACAATAATTACCCAATCAAACCTAATTTTATTCTTTTCTACAAAACATTTGCATTAATTAAAAGAAAAAAAAAGTGGAAAAATTGGTTCATTTCCGTACAAGCTAACCATCCATTCTATCTATCATACTTTTCCACTCAATGTGTACCACATTCCTCCTCATTGTATATAAAATTTGAACTATAAAATAAATAAATATCTTGTCACAATTCTATCAATTCCATTCATTATTTCATCGCTTCTATTCATTCCATCATTTGATCACTGATTGATACCATTACTTTTTTTCCTTTTTTTTTTTTTTTTGAAATCACCATAAGTATATTATATATGCGAATGTGTGTGTGTGTGTGTGTGTGTGTGTGTGAGTATGAGCAAGGGAGGAGTCGAGTGAAGAAGTTCGGCAAGGAGAAAAGAGAGAGGTATTGCCAGCTGACTTTGAATGAATGAGCATTTCAAAGTGAGTTCGTTCGTTCGTTCACTGACGGATCAGCTTTTCTTATCTTGGGATCGGAGGGAAAGGAAGGAATGGTTTCTGGTGGTTATCGGGTTGGCATGCACTTGCTAACCTCTGCACTAAGACTTCTTGAACCAAGGGCGGATGATGACTTCGTCGATCGTCTTCATTATCTTTACACCTCAACTATGTTCTTCTTATTCACCATTATTGTATCTGCTAAACAGTACGGTAATTCATTTCCTTCATATATACATATATATCAGTATATCACATACGTACATAATATTTTTTCGTTTCTGTTTTTGTTACATCACAACAGTTGTAACAATGTGTGTGTGTGTGTGTGTGTGTGATTTTCGATGTTAACAGCTTTTAAATTTCGTCATCATTCACTTAAATTATAAAATCGTTATAAAGTGAAAAATATACAGATGAGGCTATTTATCAAAAATTCTTTCTGGTAAATAAAAATGAAAAATTACGGGCGGGATATTTTCTTGAAATTGTGCAGAATTTAGCTTGGTTAGTCCTAGAGCAGCTTGAGTTTCACAGCAAGACAATATCAGGTAGCTGAAATAAGTATTTTGTATCATTTAGGTATTTAAATTAGCTTAGACATAAGTGAATTATCGCTGATGTTTATTTGAACATTGTATGTGTCCAATTTGGGAGTAAAATATTCAGAATATGAAAATCAAAAATTGTATAGAATTAAATCTTCATTTTCAGGTCATCCAATTGAATGCTTTGTACCGGCACAATTCACCAAAGCAATGGAACAGTATACGGAAAATTATTGCTGGGTTCAGAACACTTATTGGGTGCCATTTCAGGTTACCCATTTCATTCCGTTATTGGACAACTCTCACAAATGGAACTCAATGATTTTGTGTGGGAAAAAGAAAAAAAAAAGGATTTCCTCTGATTAATGAAGAAATGTTTTGTGTGTGTGTGTGTGTGTGTGTGTGTGTGTGTGTGTGTGTGTGCGTGCACCACTTGGACACTCAAACTTGGACATCCGTTGTTGCCGTTTTTATTTATTTATTTTTTTTTAAAATGGAAAAGCTAATAGTTGATGAAATGATATATGCATCATTGATCTTGCAACAAATGAGTTTGATTTGTTCTTTAATAATTACTCTAAAAATTCCATGCTTTCGCATCATTACTTTTTAATTAGGTTTTCTAAATGAAATTAAAAAGGAAAAAAACTAAAAGAAAAAGGGCAATACTTGCCTAACGCTATGTTTTTTGTACTTCCAAGCAAAATATTTGCAAGAAATTTTGTTGTTCAAATTGGAATTATCAACACCTTAATGTATCTGGAGTTTTGAAGTTTTAAATAGCTGGCAGATAGAATTTCGAAGTGGTTTTTTTTTGTTTTCAGATTTATTCCTACCAACTAATTTAATAGATAACGAAGGTAATTTAAAACAAACAAACAAGCATGAAGCTTCTATTATTCAAATCACAAATGACGAAAAATGAATTAAATTCTGTTGAATCAAATATTAGCAGTAATATCAATAAAATCAAATTGTAATTTTTCAAAAAAATTTTCTTGATAAGTGTGTATCAACATATGATTCATTCAATCAATTAACCTTTTTTGATTGATAAATAGCTGTAGCAGCAACATTCAAATAAATGATAGGGGAACGGTTTACCTAAAACGAATATTAATTAAAATGTAATTGAAGGATTTAATACCGCATCGTTTGGATGATCGAGAGCACCGGCAAATTGGTTATTATCAATGGGTTCCATTTGCACTAGCTATTGCAGCTATTATGTTTCACATGCCGTCAACTGTATGGCGAATACTTAATACACAATCAGGTAATCATTGATTTGATGTTCTCATTATTTTTTGAAATTTTTTTGAATTTCGATTTTAACAATTATATGTGATCTTAATTAATTTTTCATATAACTGATGAATAATCGAAAATTTTTAAATTCATTTATCTCATCATTTACTCTCGCGCGTTACATTTCAAATTTTCATATTTTATACGACGAGTAGTATAATTTGGAAAATTTAATTATTGGTGTAATATTTTAAAAGCTAACCTTCCATATCATGGTAGCTTTTGGTGTGGCTTATATTGCTTTCGGATGTTTTTACTTTTGACCAAATTACAAACTATCAATTCCGCTCGCTGTTGCCTTCTCTCTCTCTCTCTCTCTCTCTTTATCTCTCTCTCTCTTCTCGTTCGCTCTCCCGTTTAAATATCATTTTGAAGACATGAAAATGCGTTCATTTGAAGGAGATATTTGGTAACAAAGCAGGAATATTTTTGCATACATACAAAGAGCAAAGAGCAGAAAAAAATTATTATTTAATAAGATTATCGCTTATTTGAGGAACATGTAGGCACTTTTGGGCCAAGTGTAATTAGCCTAAGTCAAAAACAAAATTGTTTAAAATTGATGATAAAAGTGCAGGATTGAATATGTCATTGGTGATACAGCTGGCAAGCCAGGATCAAAATGTCGATCCATTAATACGAGATCATTCCGTTGAAGTACTCACTAGGCATATTGACGATGCGCTAAAGTATCAACGTGATTATGGTAGTCGAAATAAAAGTGTAAGTGTTGACGTCAAATATTCCTACAACATCAGGCTTTGTCATTCACTTTATTACTAGTTGATTTGTATCAAAAGAGCTGTGAGTAAGTGTAAGTTGTTAAAGCTTGCTTAATCTTATAGAGTAAACGAGCTGTTGAAGTTTATCGGTACTATATAGGAATCGATCTTGTCGAATTCGACAGACATGATAATTCCGTCTTTTCCTCTCCCTTCCTCTCTCTTGTTCCCTCTCTTCCTCATATGGTTTTGAACGTGAGACTGAGCAACGTTTAATGCATGGAGCAATTAATCGTGATTTTTTTTTATTATTATTAAGGGATGCTTCAGCTCATCTGCAAAATCAATCCTGACAATTACGTCTTATCTGAAATCTTAAAGGATTGAGGAAGTTAGCAATACCTTTTATGCGGCGCAAAAGCTTATTTATACATTTACAAATATCGAAAGAATACGTAAAGCTAATTAAATTTCAGTCTTTCACAGCTATAATCTCACTGATTTTCAGTACTGATAAGGGATTAAATTAATTTTTGCCTCTTCATAGAATTTTGCAATTAACATGAAAAGCTTTTCGTTAAACGAAACAAAAGAAAAAGCGCTATTATATTAGTTAGCTAAAAAACTTTTCACGCATATTTCTGAGCAAAAAAAAAGTAGCCCGCAAGAAAGAAGCAAAATTAACTGCTCGACCATTGTCTGAGTAAGTTTGAAACTTTGACCAAAATTTTTTTTCGATATAACAACTTGAACATTAATTTCAGGTATATCTATTTGCGGTGCTAAAGTTAGGTAAAATCTACGGCGCTTATGTATCAGTTGTTTATCTGTTTGTGAAGAGCTTACACTTATGTAACGTTATTCTACAATTTATTATGCTTAATAACTTTTTGGAAACATCCAATTATCCATTCTTTGGTGGTCATATTCTCTATGACCTCATCATGGTATACATTTTTCTTCGTCTGTATCATCGGAAGCTATAATTTCATTCGGTGCTAAAATTATTCCACAAACTTTTTCCACGATTGATCAACAGAGCTTCTCATAATTTTTACTGGTAAGCAAAGTTTTATGAGAAGCTCTGCTGATCACAGCAATGATATTTGCATTGTGATGTGATACCTTGCTAGGATAACCGTTTTGAAGTTGAAGTGTCTTCTATAAGAAATTTACATATATTTCAATTAACCTAACGTTCTTGTTGGAATCTATAAAAATTACACTTTATAAAAAAAAATCGACGATGCAAAACTACAACGGAACTGTATGATACTGTAAATGCAACCAAACATATGACGTGTACGATGAAATAGAATCATTTTTGATAAGTTAAAAAAAAAGGTGCAAAGAAATTAACGGAACATTTTTAGGGTCGAGAATGGCGTGATTCAGGACGTTTTCCACGTGTAACACTTTGTGATTTTGAGATACGAGTTCTGGGTAATGTACATCGGCATACCGTGCAATGCGTTCTCGTCGTCAATATGCTAACAGAAAAGATATTCCTTTTTTTATGGCTTTGGCTTTTATTACTCTCATTTGGCACTGCCATAAATATGGTCGTCTGGACATTATCACTATCGCTTGCCGAGTGGCGACATGCATTTGTCACCAAATTTCTAGAATGTGAATCGAATCAGACCCATCGTTTTGTGCATCATTTCCTTCGTCCGGACGGTGTGCTCATTCTACACGTACGTTTTCATCACGTGAAAGTTTTAGTAGATAAACTATAACTCTATCTAATTGATTATATTTGATTTTTCGTTTGGAACAATTTCACCATAGAAACAAATGAAGAAGTTTATTATCGCTAACGATTTCCTCGTCGAAATCTTTCCTTATTTGTACAGTTATTCTCTTTACAGTTAATCAGAAATTCTTGGTAAAATTAAGTCACAAAGTTACAAAAGAAGTGGCACAAGACAACCGATTATTCCGTGCAAAACGTACATCTAATCTAACAATGAAAGGAACACGAAAACGCTAAACTGAATAGCGCAATACACGGCCATTCTAAAAAAAAAAAAAAAAAAAAAAACTCACTCACAAAATCATACCGTTACAATCGATCTGTTCATGTATGAGCTGAAATTTCCAGATGATTGCTTCACATGGTGGTAACATTGTGTGCGCTCGTCTAACCGAATCTTTGTGGATGAAATTTTTGCAACGAAATGGTAAACTGACCGTATTTGACGTGGAAAAAGCCGCCGTATGTTCGGAAGAACGAAGCGGTAAGAATGGTCGTAAGCATATGGATGAAAGAAGTTGGCATGAGCTTACTACCATGCCACATCCGATGCCGCTACTACCACCACCTACTACCACTCAGTTCGTCTAATTGTTGCTAAGTTCGGAAATAGCAAAGTAGCTCACTGTCAAGTGCAGGACGCCAAAAGAAAGCAAAAAACTTTTGTGTTAGCGACAGAAGAAAATACTCCGTTCGAGATTGTACAAATGTTTTTAGCATTAACCGATAGAATGTTTCACCAGGATTTTCCATTCATCTTATCTCAAATTTCCACAAAAATTATGAAAAATTTTAATGCTTAAAAAACTAACAAAAAAAGCGGTGTAGCTTACGTGCGTGAGATCCCATTTTGAGCGTGAAATATTCGGAAGTCCGGCACTTTCTATCAGTTATCGATTGATAAACTAGAAATGATTGTTTCCATCCAACGATCTCATAAAATGCTCTGATAAATTTTAATAAGAATTCAGCGTATTTTTGTTTGCTTTTCTGAAAGAATGATGGAATGGAGTGTGCAGAATGAATAGATTAAATAAGTTATAATCTGTCAAGGAATTTGCTTAAATCTTACAAACGATCATTGCTGCTCCACGTTCGCTGTATTATCCATTTTGCTTTATCTTAAAAAAAGCATTTTAGAAAATGGTCAACGAACGGATGAGTTCGAATTTCATGCATCATCAAGAAGTGTTCCAAATTTTGTTCGTATATAAGCTTCATTACTCTCTTCAAACTTTCTGAGCAAAAAAATGAAAGTTTAACGGCCTGAATTGTGCACTTAATAGATCATCTCATGCTAAACCATCATCTCTCATGGTTTCTTGAGGTAAGACACCCTCTTGTACATTTAATTGATATTAGCTAAGCAGAGATATGGCAAGCGATGTTCGTTCGGGGAAACTAATTTTATATTTGGAAAATATTTGAAAGCTCATCTTTTTCCATCATTCTTACAACTCACAATGAGGTGCAATTTCCTTTCTCATTTCTTACTTTCGGTCCACTTCATCACATCCAAACTGTTAGACTTAATTAATTGACTGCGTTATGAATGAACTCTATCAATTCTGATTTTGCATACGAGCTAAAAGATACCTTTCCTTATTTTGATCCAAAATGATCGTATAAAACATTACATTGTATTAACTGATTCTAAAAAATTTGTTTAATTTTCTAATGTGAATCGTTTTTTTTTTGCATTCGTTCGCAGCTATTGCATGAATTCTTCCTTTAAAACGTATGATTAATTTATTGCAAAATTATGAAATTTAATAAATTACGAAAAGCAGACATCCTGCTCATTGTGGAATACGTAGGGAGAAAGAGAGCCGATCATTAACTAAATGATCATCAAATTCTTTTGTCAAAAAAAAAGAACAGAAGAATTTTTGTTTCCTTTTCTTGAGGAATTGATTCATTGTGACAATACATTGGCATAGTACAATAAATATATGAAATGATCGTCAATGCTTCATAATTTTTTTTCCATAACAATAGATAAGAAGAAAAAAAAATTTTTTTTCGTTTTTTTTTTCGGATTCAACAGAAGTTATATTTATATTGGCAGTGTTTTTGAAGTGTCATAATTTTCATTTTAGCAGCGTTCTTGAATTTCACCTGCAAAAAAAAATTTCTGTTTACTAAAATGCAATATCACAAATTCAGTACATTGCAAATCTAAAAGAAGAAAAGTGAAAAAAAAGAACGGTTAAACACGAATAACTACCAATTTCAATTTTGTTATTTAAAAAGAAAAAAAAAACCATAAGCTAATATTCCTAGCATCTCACAATTTCACATCTTTCTTAATTGCATCGTTGTTTCACATGATGCTATCGATTGGTATTTTACCAATAGCTTAAATAAGCTAGCTATGTGATTTAATAAGAAAAAAAAAGAACCGACCTTCCTTGAGGCCAAGGCATTTGCCCCATTCCTTGATGGAAATGTTACCATCATTATTGACATCACAATTCTCCAGAAATGGTTTGATACAGGACTCCATTGGAATAACAGGTGCTGTGATAGGAATCAGTTCATGATGTGATACGTGCTTATCATGAGGTTTGATATCCAAATCACAGAATTTCCATATTACCGGATACACATGCTTCTTCTCGTCATCCGATTCCGCTTCTGCGATCAATTCCTCCCATTTCAAATTATGCAACTCTCGTCGTTTCTTCATCTCTCGCATTACCTGCAAAATTTCTTGCGTTTCATCGAAATTTCATTTTCAAGAAAACTCCTCACAGTAATGATAATGATGATTTTGATTTTCAGCTTACTAGCGTTTTTGTCCTATTTCATTGACTTTCACATCAAACAGTAAGTGATTCAATTGTCAACGAAAGCACAATGTTTAACTGTAATGTATCAAAAATTGCAAAGACATCTAATTAAGACATACAAAAAATGCAGCTGGTAAGCATTTGATCCTCAAAAAGCAAAGCTGTTATCATTTCAAAGATAGTTTCAAATATTTCAACTTTAAGCTGACTAAAAATGACGTTAAATTTAAATTTCAGCAGTACCGCAGCAACAATTAACAAACAGCTGTTTGTATCCTTCTCGCAAAAGCTAGTGAAATGTCACTTGAAAAATTCTATTGAAATGGTTGGACGAATTTGAATTTCTTTTTCACCAAATGATTTTCTCCACACATTTTTTACAAGAATCATATATCAAAAGAACTTCTATATAATTTTGGGTAGACCTGAAAGAGCCAGTCAACCATTCGTGTTGGAAATTGAGCCATCAATTCATCGGTACATTTTTCTAACTTCTTGCAAGCACCCAAATATTCCAAATGAACTTTTGCATTGATTTTATTCTAAATAGCAAATATTAGTGAAAAAACGAAATACTACGATAAGTTAGTTGATGACAAAATAAATTGCAAATAAATTCATTGGAAAAAATTTCTTCAATTAAAATTATTAACTAACCTTGCATTCTTTATGTTTATGTTTGCAAAGACATCTTTCACGGTATAATTCACACAACGATGAAAATGTTTTGTTTGTATTACTGCAAACCTAAAAATGTCGCTTTCTTTTTTTTTTGAAAAAGGCAACTCGTAATTTTTGGAATTCTTTTTTCAAAAACGTAACTTCAGCTGAGTAAATATTATATTACTAGTAGATTAATATGATTAATATTGTATCGAATAATTTCAAGTTGCAAAAATTTTAATTTCAATATAAATTAAGCGAAAACCTGATCAAGTGGATCATTATCATTGTCCGATAGTGGACATTTGGAAATGCATTCACAAATTGGTTCACCATGTTTGTCAACAATACATTCCTTACCCCATCCACAGATGTGATCATCGCAAGGATTCGCTTGCATTACTGTTGGTGCTGAAACTTGAAAAATTGCATTTTCACCTTTTTTTCTCTTCTGCATCATGCAGAACGATTTCTAAAATTTTAAGAATTGAATTATTTCAATGAGAGAGTTATATAGCTACTTGATTAGGTAACAAGATATTTTTTAGGAAATTTGAGTGAATTTAGGTCAAACAGTAAAAGCAAACATTTGTGTTGCTGTCAGTTGGGTCGAAATTTCAGTTAGTCATTTTCAAAATTACTTCGTAAAATTGCTCAACTATTTTGAAAAAAAGATTTATAAAAAATTCATTAATAATTATTTCTATCCTAACAATAATTTTGTGTGGGTGTTTTCTCTTTAAAAAAAAATGGAATATTTTTCTGTAACCAAGTTTGGAATCTTCGGTTGGCTCTGTGACTCGCTCATCAATATTTTCCAGCAACGTTTCCAATTCATCCCAATCTTTGCCTTTCTTCTAAAAGTTAAAATGTAATTTGAATATTTTTTTTTACAAATTTCCTTCTCCTATACAAAGTGTATTTTTTTGAAGAAACAAATATCTTAAATGAAGGAGGAACGAGAAAGAGAATTCAAAAATATTTTAGCTAAAAAGAAAAATTCTGGAAGAAAAAAGTGGAAAGTACTGGTGTGAGGTAACAACAGTTGGTTAGTGATTGCAGTATCAGATAATTAACTAGTAAATTAAAACAATTTTTATTCCCTAAAAAAAAGATGCGTGGCATAATAGCTCAAGCTCTTTCAACGATCCGCTGATTAATTGCTAATCATATCCTCGCCTATAAAATTACTTCAATTTTTTATATTATCAGCAAAGCAAATATACGTTTTTTTTAATGAAAAAAATAACCGAACAATCTTTACTATTTACAATTTCATCTAACACAACCAAAAAACTTTGAAACTTCTTTCACATTGGTATTGCAAAAATTTTTTACAGTGCTGTCTCGCTTTGAAAAAAAAAGTGTATCGCCAATTTTTGCTTGTTTTGAAACATTTTGAAGTAAATATTACATAGTTCAAAGGTAATTAACAAAGTTAACTTAGTTAGAAAATCCATCGTTCTTTTTAACTTCCATACTTCAGTCAAAAAATTTTAACTTTACAAAAAAAACTCTCAATAACTTTTTAAATTTAAGCAATATTTAGCGATTATTTGCAGAATGAAAAAAAATGTACAATAAAGTAATACTTTCCCCATTTTCACAGAAGCGACAAACGCTTCAGGTTAAATTTTGCAAATTATTCTGTAGCTGAAAAATTTAAACGGCACATTGAATGTTTTCTCGGTAGCCCAGTATAGGAAGTGTTTGCGACATTAAATTATGCAATTTAAAATTAAATTATATTTCCTTTTCCTTTTATTGTTTGATTGCTAAACATTATTCCCTTGCAAAAATAAATTTCCGATCTTTTCCTGCGTACTAATTGGTTAGTCATTCATTTCAACAGGAAACACTCCATTCCTTTTCGTTCCTTAATATAACCTAAATTTAGCTAAATTTAAAGCTTAAAAACTGGTAGAACAAAGGAAGAATTTCTCCCTAAGAGTTAATTTCGAAGAATTAGAGTTAATAAGTTGACGCATATTAGAAGCATTTGATTTAAATTAAGCTAAAATTGAAATTATGAATGAAACCAACTCAAGCTCAGTCCTTCTTTGTTACAGTTTCAGACTTTCAAGTTTGCTACAACATTCAGCCTAGAAAATATCAAGATGGAAAACGCTCAAAATAACATCATCACGATTTTCCTTACTACTATCTGAGAGACCAACAAGCACCATCCAGGATGTATAAGATTCCAGAATGCATCTTTTTTCCAAGCCTGATAACCATTGAATGCAGCTTAGTCAAAATCATTTCTACCGCAACATCTACCCTTGTAATATCAATTAGAAATCGTTTTAAACTCTCAAATTTAATTTCAATTTTCTTCAGATAATATTAGCGGATATTGTGAAATGTTCCTCATCGTAAAAGTTTTCGTATCAGCAAAAACGACGACGATTGTTCATAAATTTATTGCTATATTTATGAATAGCAAATGTTCCAATTAGATGAGACTTTGAAATCTTTCAGTGTACAAAATAAAAATTAGAGCTGAAAAAAGGCTAAAGTAGAGAGGATAAGGGTGAAAAATTTAAGTTATGAAGAGCTTAAAAACTAAATTAATCGAATATGAGGAAACATCACAAATACCTTTTTAGCAATAACACTGGAGGCTAGCAGGAGTAGAATGGTGAGATGAAGAGCCACCGCATTCATCGCGTTTGTTTGAGTCAAGTAAAAATATAACGGGAGTTCTGCAGGCAGTTGCTGAGGATGATGTTGATCTTACGAACCACCACCACCACCATCACCACCTCCTTCCTCCCTTCTTCCGTCATCCTATCCATCCAAATAACCTACTCTCCCTCTTCTTCATCCTCTCCACATTACTCCCTTCACCAACACCCATCTCTTAGAGCTAGCACAGTTGACCGAAGCAGTAAAAAAAATTTTTAATACTTCCTTCGTTCACAACGCTCAATATGCTTGCTTCTCTGTGTTATTCATTTCATTGGTACAGGCAAACACAGCAAAAAATCTTTACTCAGCGCACACAGTAAAAAAAATGATCAACTTAATCTATAACAATGAGTTAGGAGTACAATTCATTTTCAGAATACCCTGCACTTCCTTCAAATTAGAAAGTTTTTTTCGAAGAGTTTGCTCATAGACACTAATGATGCTGAGTATTCCAAACTAAATCTCTTTCTCTCTCTCCCTCCCCCCCACTAGTAAACGAATTTTATATGATAAAAGTACCCAAAATTACTCTTGGAATTGCTGATGGAACAGCTCAAGACAGATTACCATTACACTTAAGCCTTTGATGAGAAGCACAATGTCGAATGCGCTATTACACTCCTGTTGCAGTCGAAACTATTACATCTCTCAGATTTCCCCCCTTCTGTTTTAGGAACTCAGCATTTATTCCCTTCATCATAAGACACAAGTGATGTTTGTTCTAAACGGCTTATAGTTATTAGAGGTTATAGCTCACGGTGAGATTCGTATGGAAAAACCTCTTGAACTACAGCACTATTTAAGTTCAGCATCAATTACAGATATAAGAAAACAAACTCTTCCTCAAACCAAAGCTAGGATTATTGCATCTTAGACAATGAAGTTATGCTGGTACATAGAACTATCATTCTTTCATAAATTCCAACTATGTTAAGATGAATTTCACAGAACTTTACTAAAGCAAACATAAGGACAGCATAAATAAGTCTTCATAAAATCTTGCAAAAAAGCCATCATCAACTGACCAACACTACATGAATTACTGATCACTAATTTCGATACATTTTGTTGCTTCTAAAAAGTGCAGCTTACAAACAATGAAGATTAACTCGTATGCGCGTAACAAGTATTCCATTCATCATGTGTCAAGCAAGGATAAGATACACGTCCTCTTAAAGTCAACAACATGGGTGGAAGTTCAAGCCAATTCCATATTTATGCCCTTCACTGAAAGATGCCATTCCAAACTGTGACGAAAGCGTCAACTTCAGCTGAAATTTGCATGGTTACTTCATAATTTATTATTTTGCCTTTTCAAACCCACTTTCTTAATGGCACCTTATTAACCAATTGGTTTGTTAATATTTTTTTATAGAACTAAAACTTTCCAAAAAGCATACCGTACATATATATATATATATATATATATATATATATTAGTAAATGGCGAGAAACACAAAGACAATACTTTCCCATGCTGTGCTATATAGTTTGAGACCAAAGTCATACACCTGAATTAACGCTGTTTCAAAAATGAACCTGTTTCGAGAAGTGATGCGTAAGTGCAAGAGCAACTTTTGAGTCATGATCAACTTTGGCTTTCAGTTCCAGATCCTGTGTAGGACAATACCTCATCGCCAAACCGAAACGGGTACCTGGCTCACCAGTTATCCAGTTAAACAGAGCGCCAATTTCTAAATTCTACAAAGCACAAAGAATTATTGAAGTCGCAAATGTAATATTTTGACATCTCTTAAAAATATGGCAGCAAGTAGTGGGTACAGCTAAACAAAAAACCCTTTGATGTAAAGGGAATCGATTGTTTTGGGCCAAAACAACTAGTTACAATGCTAAACCATACATTTACATATAACATAAGGAAATTCAAACAGCAAAAAGCTGAAAGTTACATCTGCAACATTGTGGTAGAATGAACCGCCGAATTCTCGTACGTCGTTCACGTATGAATGCAAAACATAATCTGTTCCTACTCTCCCAAATGCAAAGTTAAGACTCTGAAAAATTCTTCCCTTTACGTCTATGAAACATTAAAATTAGAATTGTAAAGGACAGTACCAAAAATTAGCAACTACACAACCAATAAATAGACTGAAGAACTTAATGACGGGATTTCAAATATGTTCCGATTAATGGCACCTTTAATTGACTGTTCGAAGCATCAAATGAGCTTTGTATTCCCACCAACCATCCATACAAACCAGTGACTCCAGCAAAAGTGACTTTCGGACCAGTATCCAAACCAACATCAAGATTGAACTAGAAAAAAAGCGCATTAAATAATACTAAATTTAATTATTCTGCCACCTCGGAATTTTTTTATTTTGTAGAATATGCTTCCGGTAACTGATGGATTATGTTGGGAAAAATAAGAATGTGGAAAAGTTATACAGTACATGCGCAAAATATGTAATACCAGTCAACCCGGTAGAATAAAATACAACTTTAATGAACATTATTTTCATCAGAATAGTCACGTTATTGAACACTAACGGGATGCAGATGATATCATCAGTATTGTAGGGATTTATCTCATAACGTCGCGAATGCTTACTTTTTGAACAAGCCACAACAGCTTAATTGCACCAGCTAACGAAAGTAAAACAAATCAAAACATTCAGAAAATAATGCACCGTAATATTTTTGTTCACCCACTCTGCTCTTACTCGACCTGACCGTTTGCTATTATTCGGAGTATACCACGAATCTAATGTAAGTTTTAAACCCCGAGCAAAGCGATCCTGTATTTCGACAATTGTACTCAATAAATTTTCCGTATTCCATTTCTCTGTCAGAACCATACCTGCAGTACACCAATTTCCTATTTTTGTATAGAAACTATGCGTACCATCAAAAAGATTTCAAGTCTAATAAACAAGCTGCATATCTGAGAAATTACTCATGAATACCAAGATCATCTGCTCCAATTACGTTGACACACAACGGAAATAAAACTGCTGTACACATATCAAGTTGAGCATAGTAATATTAATACTTCATGAAACAAAGGTAAACTGACCATATGAAGGCATACGATACTTGATATCAAAATTTCCAGCAAGTTTTCCTGTAGCAACGAGGTGTACAGCAGCACTGGAAAATTCTACATCCTGATTTTCTCCTGATCTCGAACAAGTATCAAATCGTACAGAGCCAAAATCTGAAATAAAAAAAGGCCTTTTAAGAACAGAAGCAAAAAGCCAAAATCAAGACACATGCTTCTCCTACACTTCCCGATCCTGTTGTATTACCCCTGTCACTCTTGTATCTCAAGAAAATGCATTATTTGGCACTAGAAAGGACAAGACACTCATTAATACTAAGATTATCTGCTCTAATTATGTTGACAAACAACGGAAATAAAACGGCTGTACGCAAATCCAGCTGGGCACAGTAATATTAATCATCAGTTTGTATGGTATAAAATTGAGAGAGGATTAACAATGATAGAGTTATGCTAACATATAAATCGAGTAAACTGCATTGAACGGATTCGAAAGTTATGCTAATTTGCAGCAGTATTAAAACACTGAATATCCTTACTTCCTTGCCATTTAATCAATTTCGATTATATTTGGTACCAAGCTACAGTAAATTTCTAATATTGTTAAATGTGAAGCTTACAGTGTTATTATATGAGTGAATTGAAATGAAAATAAACTAACTGTATCCCTTTGTAAACAATTCCCTTGTTGCTTTTCCAAGATCGGCATAGCATGGATAAAACATTCTGCAGTTGCCTGAAATTGTACAGTCGATAATAGGCAGCACAGTCTGCTTTGACTTGAAGGCAGATAATAACCTTCGTTCTGCAACTGTTTGTATTCACACAAAGCAGACAACCTAATGCCACACACCACCACACAGTAACCACTCGGTGTGGCTCTGCTAAATGACGGTCGAGTATTTTTGATGCATCTGTTGTGAAACATTATCATCCTCCTCCACCGTTTTTTGTCTGTTGCAGCGATTTGCTATATCTCGATCTTTTGGTTGACGAACATTTTCAACGTCTTTTACATCTCTATTACACATATGATTATATTCTGCGGTATTATATTTGGTTAGTGTCATAAGTAAGCTTTAATACGATAAGTAATAGTTTAGAAATGATGAATGAAGCATTTACTTCTGATTTAATCACTCTAAATACGATGGATGTATGCTAAAGTTTCGGAAATTTTTCAGGATATAGTGATGCAAGAAGTGCATGGTTAGTTTGATGTAATAAACTAGTGATGTTTTCAACTCTGAGAAGAGTACAGTGCAGGCGTTTGGACGATTTTGAGCTAAGGAAATGGCTACGGCAACTTTCCATACCAAGACGCGTCTCTTTAACCGCTGTTCTTGTCCTGTTTTCAATTTATTTCATTATGTCGTCCTTAACATCCTCACCTTATGTCTCGGAATCTCAGAAATGCCTTAATTATCGTTTAAATGCTTGGAAAATTTTCGAAAATGAGGATTTAGTTGCGATTTCTAACAAAAAGTTTGGATTCACCGGTAATGGGTTAGTTTTATTCTTCACTAATACTTTTTCACTTTTCAAACTTTTGGAATGTGCTAATATCTCACATCAGATTTCTCAAATAGTAGCAGCTTGTTATACGTAAAATTTTTAAGGTTTATCGGAATGAGTGGTGATGGAGAACTACGACTAAAAACTTCTCGAGTCTTATCGGTACGAAGTGCCTTTTCTCCTATTATTAATGCAAAAATTCAGGATTCAGAATCATTTGCCGAAAGTTATATAAATGATTATCGTGATGGCAGCATCATTACTCTACGATGTTATCATGTTGTACGTGATTTTTTTGATCATTAAGTGTTCAGTTTTGTCTAGTCTGTTTTATTTTAGAAGTTTATTTTATGAGACGTACAACATCAGTTGATCTTTTGCTGGTCTTATTTCAGAAGGATCAATGTGTTTGTACTACTCAACGTGTTTACGTCCACCGTAGGAGGCCACATCTTTTGGTCCAAGAACTGCAGGCTTCAAATCCATCGGTGTTTATTCTGTTATATTTATAAGTAGATCGGTTGCAGATAGTTCTCATTTTATTTATTGCTCAATATTCATTTTTTTTCGTTTTTTTTTTCAGAGTACTGATGTCGACATTGATTTATCTGTAAAAATTCCAGAATATTGGATGCAAACAAGAAGGTTTAATTTTGTACATTACTAGACGCGACAGTAATTGTTGGTTTATTCTTCAAAGTATAGCACATCGCTGCATTATGATGCACCAAAGCACACAAAAGTTTCTTTCGTATGTGAAATGATGGTAGAGTCATATTAGAAAATCCACCGTTGAAAGCTAACCTGGATAATTCTGACCAGATAAACAGATAGGACGAAGTGTATGTGCAGAAGTATCTGTATGAATTTTTTTCGAAATATATTATTTGTTTCAGTAATAATTTGTTTGGTCTAGTTTATACGCGTTATTTCGAATCGGATGGAGCACATACAATAGCTGCTGCTACATGTTCTAAAATCCCTTCGACTGTTACTGTTGAGCAGAAACACGAAATTTCTTTGCGGTTTCTTTGCCTCATCAATTACATTTCTCCACTGCCAGTTGGGAAAAACAAAAATGATGAGTTAAGACTGTTAGCTGAAGGTGTTGCCAAGGTGCTTTATTATGTTCTGACGTTTATTGATAAAAGGTTTTTTGATTTCGCATGAGGAAAAAAAACTTACCCTCTTTTGAGGGATGTAAACAATTTCGTAAATATTCCTCATAATTTTTAAATTGATGTCATTAATTTGTCGAGTATGAGGAATGTCCAAATACACAATGTACCGATAGCCGCAGTTGAATAATTACGAAATATAAAACATTAATAATTGAAGTTATTCGCAAGGCACGTTTCGGAGATTAATCTATCAAGAATATCAATATTATATTTCCGTATTTTTAGGAACTCATAAATCACAGTCCTCTGGATGGAACTGTTCTATATCGCGAACATTCAACTGCTTGGCAAAAGGTATCGAAAAAATCACTATAAATATTGGAATTTTTGCTTAACTGGTTGTTGATTGAGCTATCATTGATTTTATGCTTTTTAGTTGAATACACTCACTTTTGGTATTTCAAAATCTCTGGCTCCAAATGCTCTTAATGCTGACGAAATCAACGCCACGCGTTATATACTGTTGTCAAATATGCGTGATCCATTGCTGGAGTTTGAAATTAGTAACGAACAAAAGAAGGTAGATATCATTAATTTGGCTTTAAATTTTGTTCAGGAGTGAATTGGAGATACCAGAGGTTATGTCACAGTTTTTAGGGATTTTTTGCACATATGTGAAAGCTTTTTGCTCGAAATAATGAGTACCATTCATAGCATTTTATGAAATTCACGATTTATTGTCGAATAATTTTGGCTGTGAAGGAATTGCTCGTTTCAAACGCAAGCGTATATGCATTATTTGACTACAAATTTATTTCAGGCAGCAGCCGAATCAATGAAGATTATAGATATGTGTTATACAGGACACTCAACACTTCTCGTACCTTCTCGTCTGTGGAGGAAATCTGATAATATCAATGAAATCATTGAAACAATGGACATCTGGTTGTTAACACTGGAGAAGCGTGGCTGTTCTGGGCTTCTGAAAGCTGGCGCTAGTGGTCTTGCGCAAGCATTCGTTCTCAGTCTTCTTGCATCCAAGTAAAAAATTGTTTCTTGATCGTTTTTTTTTTGCAAGCGTATTAATGTAAATTTCAGGAAGGTTTTCCACTCCTGTTTTTACAGATTTTCGCATGAGCATCTGGAAATAGATATTGATCCTGCTGACTTACTGCGAGAAATTACTGTTAAAAATTTAGCTTATTCATCTGACGCAAAGGTTTCAATAAGTGTTCGATTAAGTAGTGACAACCAACCTTACTTTGTGATCTCGTCCGATTCTCAGGTTGATTATCTTTCGAATTTTTCTAATTTTTTGACCATTGAAGTTTCCTTAATAATTTATCTGCATGTTCGATAACTTACTGAATTTCAAGGTTTTTGCATGTGATGCAGCCTGCCTAAATCTTCCTATAGCTGTCGGACGATCAAGTGTACATATTCCGATTAAAGTAACTAAACCGGCTACTCCGATCTTATATATTTCACATAACAGAAATCATCTCGAACAACTGCGAGGGACAATACACGTTGTTGAAGTAATGGTTTTTATTATTATTGCTTAACCAGTGTGTTGAAAGAAAGAAATGGATTTTAGAAAAAAATATCTGGAATAGTAAATGAAAAATCAGAGGCAATTAATGTCAGTTTTTTTAACTTCTGATGGGTTTAAAATATTAATAAAGTAGAAAGCCAGTACGTTACGGTAGCAGTCGATGCATATGTTTTCAGCGTTTTATTCAAGAGCTCACAGATTTTAAAACATTTAATTATTTTAGTATGCTCAAGTTCTTCTATAGTGGTGAGTATTGCAAAATTACCAAGCGATCGTCAACATTGTGTATGGTATTAAAGCAAACATTTGTAAAATTTTTTGTTCCAGGTTATGGATGTCCCAGCTCATGAGCATGGATTAATTGCACTCCACAAACATGGTCATCGTTTGGGTGGTCTTCCAATAATATTTTGGCTCTTGCTTGGTGCTTTAATGATTGTGTTCCATTTATTCCTTTTCAAGTTGCTTTATTCCGAGTGGAAAAAAGGTGACACAATGCCCTATAATTATTACTTACGACAGCGGTATCTTCGCAGCCACTGATTCATTATACCCAGAAACGTTACATTCCACCATGAAATTATCCGTGTTCTTTTACAATATGTTGTCTAATATTTTGATAATAGTTTTTTGGACTTTTTTCTGGAATTTGGAAGTATTCGTTACATTATGTTTGCGCTTTTTCTGTGTTTCAGACAGTAATAGGTTCTATTTTGAAGTTGTTATCACTGTAAGTTGAGTAATGCAAAGTAGGTAAGAGTATCCAGAAATGGCTTTCACTTATATATTGATAACTGTAGTAATCCTTTTTGAAATTTATTACAAATACCAAAAGACCTTTTCTGGGATAGCATCAAATATATGCGTAAAAAGAATGGTCTAAAAGATTTAGGCATCCTTCATTGTTGCTCATTTCCGGCCTGTATCAAACGTACCCCAAGTGCTTCGCCCATATCTTCCAGGGACTGTGTTACAGTTGACAAATTTGCGTTTGGAACTTGCTGCAAACATTCTTGTTAGTTCTAGAGAAATCGACTAAGCTTTAGGAGTGGTTAGTTAAACAAATCTCGTACAAATTGTAAAAAATTCTTCATTGTTTTCTTTCCACTGGACTTTCATTAACCACATTTCGAGTGGACATGGTAGCAACAAATTTGAAGCTTTATTTTATAATTTTCCTGAAAAATTTTATCAGTTTAAGATACACTTTTGATTTTCAAATTTTCTCCTGCACAACAAATTATTGAAGCCTTACTTCATATTGATCAAGCAGCATCATAGTTGGCGAGGAAGAGTCGTCTAAACAAACACGAATGAATTCTACCATATGTCCACAGCCGAGGTGATCGGCTAATATCGTCCATTTGTCCTCTACATCCAGTAGCTTCGACAACCGTAGCCTTGTTAAATAATCCAAGCAGGAAACATCATCTACGATAATACTGGTAGTTAAGGTTTAATTCTTTGAATGTATTTGTATTTGTTCTATACGAGTACTACTGTGATAGTAACGACTATATATGCACATATTTTGTGGATAACTCATTTTCGTTGTAGAGTTAAAGATAAGTCTCTTAAATGTTTACCATTATGAGAGTATAAATTGTGTCCAGCGTGATTTAGATCTACAAATAAAGAAGTGTCTTTAATTTTGCAAAAAAAAAAACTTTATTACGTTTAACACCCTAACTATGCAAACTTCTAAGTGCGTCGTACGTGCAGTTGCTTCTGGATGAATGTAATGCTGATGCTTCAGTAACTTATAATGTGAGGGAAAATAAACCCATAAGTATGTAACCTTTAAGCGTTCGAAGTCGATAACGGGTTGCTGCATCGTTGCTTGTGCTAATCGATTCTTCACTTTGCAACTCATTGTTTTCTTGTTCTTCAAGACCGTTTTGAACATATTCGTTGGGCACTTCAATTCGTTCGCCGTTCAGAATCCGCTGTACATCTTCATCATCTGCTTCTACAGGTCGTTCTTCACCTACACAAATCCTTTTATTTCGTAGGAGGTTTTTTTTTCTTGTTTACGGTTCCCCAAATCAAACATTCAGAGTCTTTTTGATCAGCAAAGAAAAATGTTGCAATTCGGAAACCTGTTCCTAGAGAGTCCATAGTTGATCCAGCATCCAGAAGCCGTCCGATCATAAAAAGATTCTTCTTCCTACATGCAACTTTGAGTGGTGTATCCCCATTATTCGACATTACATTAACATTACAATCGTGCTGAAAATTTTCATTATTAGCATGCAGAAAAAAATCTTTGATAAAGCTGAAATTCTTTAATGCGAAGTCATTGATTTCTCCATGAAAAAATAAACCTGAGCAAGTAAAGAAGCCGCATCAATGTCATCCATGTAGAGGGCTGTCAAAAGCGGTGTTTCACCATTGTTATCAGGAATATCTACAGGAGCACCGGCCTCTATCAGTGCTTCTAATAAGCTTAATTTCAGCTTTTTGACAGCAATATGGGCTGGCGTATATCCAGAACTATTTTTCTTGGCTAAAATATTCTCGCTATTGGTATCGCTTTCACTGTCCGCTTCCTCACTACTACTCGTTTCCAAAATTTCTTTATAAATTGCATCGTTATAAGCCTCTCCCAGATAATGCGCAACCTGAAAAAAGTTTGATATTGAAAACAAAAAGTTGTGATATATGAGAAACGCTTCGCTATTACATTCATTTAAGATTCATCTTAATGATCCACTAATAGGTAAGAAAATTACACAATCCACAGAAGACCGACAAATTCACAATTTTGAGGATACTAAATGGAGGAAATGCTCCTGTCGTATCGTAAATTTTTAATGGAAATGAATTTGAGTTACAGAACGACCTACCGTATCCATATTATTATCCACAACATTTCTTTTGGCACCAGCACTAATTAAATAATGTACGCAGTCTGGATCACCCGCTCGTACAGCACAATGAAGCGCTGTTTGTCCTCGAGCATTTCGCGCATTAAGAATTCGTTGACGTTCCGTTTCACTGCTACACTCGCGTAGCACTGACAGCATTGTCTTCAGTGCAAAATTCT
Organism: Litomosoides sigmodontis; assembly: GCA_963070105.1. NCBI lineage: Eukaryota > Metazoa > Nematoda > Chromadorea > Rhabditida > Onchocercidae > Litomosoides > Litomosoides sigmodontis. The sequence continues at coordinate 8,483,623 of OY718806.1, forward strand.
GCTTATTACGTGCTGCCACATGCAAGGCACTGAAATTAACAGTCTTCTACCAACTTTTCAACAGCATGTTTATATAATCGTATTGCTTCCCAAAGCATCTAAAAAATTCCATTTCTTGAAAAAGGATTTTATTAAAGTTATTAAGCTTAGTTAAATTATAGGTACAATTCGATGTTACTGTAGTGGGACACGTCGTACCTACTATAAGTGGCATGGCACGTCCCATGTATCAGAGAGTAAAATGATATGTGGGATGTGTCAATGCCAGAATATTGAGATGAAGGATGTTATGCTCAATTATCCCAGACTATCTGATTCCACCTCTGAATCTAATTCAAGTAATAAGAGGTACTTTTGTAAACAGTAAAGTATTATTTCACAACCACCGCAATGGCTAGGATTTTGGAAAATAAACATTCACTCGTTTATTTTTTTCAAAGCTAGGAAAATAAGTAGAGACTTGCAACCGTCGTTGTCAAATGTACCGAGAAGCGGTGTCAATGGTTTTACCAAAGCCAACGGTTCTCCTTCGGTAGCAAATTCGAACAACGATGTTATTACCGCTTCCTTATCGACAACTGCTTTATCATGTGTATTGTTCGCATCACTGAAATAATTAACATAACGTTCAACAGTCGAAAAAAGAAACTCGAAATGACTTTTGATTTGATTACAACTATTTGCTACAGAAGCACTGAGGTGTCAATTTTAATTCACCACCCACAAGCTGAATTCCACTCATCCTTTTCTGGTTAACACTAGCCGAGAGATTGGAAAATCGATCTGATCTGGTTGTAATATAAAAATCAAATCACATTTTTTTTCCACTAGTCTCATCTTCCTGATATTCTTCACTCAATATCCTATGTTTCATTGTTACTGAATTATGGTGCTAACAACGAGGTGCAAATGGCATATTATTCATATATTTCTCATCGAATGCTGTACGTAAACATCATATCACCTGATATGCAATTGCACTGGAAGTTCAAACTGTTGTGTATCACTTCTTAAAAATATTTTGAAGGTATTTGTTGCAGATGATGTTCCATCTGTCTTCTTTGGAATCACAAGAGTTGGCAAAGAAAAAATAACCAGCTGAAATTGTTTGATCATTTTGCTCAGGCTTTCTTGAATTTAAAACTTCCTCCACTCTAGCGCTATTTTTAAATGACATTTGTTTAACAGTCACCTTTGCCAATAATTTTTCCTCGCAGATTCTGCTAAAAGTTAAACTATTTAATAGAGTAGGATACCTTATCATAAATTTTCAATCGTTCAACAGGCAACATTCGATTGCCAACATCAACAAATATGCCAACATCAATTACCGGTTTGTTTAATAGCATCCATACCGTTTCTTTACTGTTTTCCACAATACTATGACTCACTTCAATCACTTTAAGCTGTGCTATAAAAATTGATGATAACTTCATGCACGCTTTATTGGAGAAACTGAAGGATAATGAATGAGAGGAGATCATACCGCTATTATGATGCATTATATCAGAAACGATCACTGAGGAGGCGCAAGGTGTTGCTGCTTCAACCATTCATTATTCGAATACTTCTTTTTCGGTTCACCTTTCATCAGCTATTTTAGCACCACTGCTACACTGTTAGTATAAATTTTGAAATCTGAAAATAAACCTTTACAATGATACATTCACTTCATTAAAACTATTGAAAACGTTTCTGAAATTTTTCAACATTTTAGGATATATTAATTATGTCTAACACTTTTGCAAGTCTAAACTACTATTTGTTAGCCCAATAATTCTATAGATGATAATGTTACTGGTTGACATCTGGTGAAGACAGTGAAAATTAGCATTTTACTGAGGACACGTATTATATGAATTATATCCATTCGCATCAAATTTAATTGTCTGAGTAATTTGATATTATTTGAAGTTCAAAATTTTTTTTACGTTCAACTGAATCCTACCTATAGCAGTACTTCAAATAATATCAAACTACACGAATAATTAAATTTGAAAAAAAAAGAAACTTGAATTTTTGGCTTTTCCTGCTGTTCACATTCGCATTACGAAAGGAAAGACACATTAGCATGGCAGGCAGCCTTCTTGTCACTTCCGAACTTTGCTAATGATTAGAGCAAAATGATGAAATGCAGTGGATAGAACAATCTACTTGTGTGTGGTAGATTTGGCAATTTGAATAACAGGTTGTTGCGATGTAATCGTGGGATGATGCGGTCGAAAGTCGGCTGTCAAAAGATTTACAGCAACAATAACAGATTAGTTAACTGATAATGTAACGGAGAAGCTAATCGGAATATGATCGGAGAACGCTGATGAAGGTGGCGGCGCTTCAAACTCCAACACAGATAATGCAATGTATTTGCGCCAAAGGAAGATAGATGCAATCATGCTACACAATTTTATCGTCTCAACCCAGTTCGATATGAAACTAACCAATGGGCGTCCATAAAGATGAGTTCAAGCCTAAGCTCGTGCTCAACCCAATCCACTCTCATTCGCATTTCACTTCCTCCCCCTTCCCATCCTCTATCTATGCTTTCTTCTAATGCAAAAACACTATGCATCCTCGGCAATCTGCTCAAAAAGCACTACTATCATCACTTAATGAAGAAGAGTTTTGAACCATTAATTATATCGATGCCTATTGCATCAACCTGCTTGTCTTAGCTTTCATAATCATCCTATTGCAATGCTATGCCTAGCTATATTGCTATTGCTACTGCTACTCTTGCTGCTTGCTACTGCTATGCCGTACCTCTTCACCTCATTGCTGCTACATTTTGCTTGCAATTCTTCCTAGCTTTTTATTGAAGTATGACCAGCTTGCAACAGGTGGGAATCAATTTCAATTTTTCACATTCAAATCAATGCTCGAACAATTAGTATGATGAAATAAATAGTAGCAATGATTGATAGTGAATTCGACTGCTTACTAGCAACACATTAATGTATTGTTGTGGGATGAGATAAAAGTTGAATGAGAATGAAAGATCACCCACTGTTGTTATTTTTAGTTCATCATTTAGTTTGTGTTGCTTACTGCTAACTGTTAGTGCGAATGGTAAAAAATTTTAAAGTTAATTCGAACTGATATACATAATATCGGGATAGCATACAAAAGGAATGGGAGAAGACCGAGAAACCACTTTGAAAAACTGTAAAAGAAAGCACTGAAATTGTGGAGCTGGAAGCAGAAATCTGTCGTGGACGAGATATTGCGTACACATGCTTGGCAGTGGCACTGCTTCTCGAACTCATAAATCACACGAAATCTAGAAAATCATATGAGCAGATTAAACGTTCAAAAAAATCGATGCACAAATTGGCTGAATCTCGGCCCCAATTTGTTAAAAAGCCAAAATCGCTTCTAACAGACGATGATTAATGACAGGAACCTCTATATAAAATGGTTTCATATCCCTTTCTACTACATAAAAGCTTCATAAAAGAGTATGGTCAGAAAACTAACCAGAGCAATCTATCTCATAAGTAAGACGTAAATATTACGCAAGAATTTCATTCTTGCAATCCCCATGTACAACCCGACTTAAAGCTGTGTCACCATAAAGCGTGTTGTAACCGAAAATACTAGTGCTCTTGTCAAGGTTTTCAAAATCGTTTTCAAAAAATGATAAAACATACTTTATACTTATAAAATATGTAACAGTTCACAGCAACAAAACATATAATACGTATGACAATACTAAAAACAATTAGTTAATACTAAATAACATCATTCTGCGCTATTCCTCATCGTCAGGTACCGATAGTAAAGGCCTTTTTCTGGCTGAATTAGTATACGATCGTAAGGCCCACTCAGTTCTTTCGGCATCGGCGTTATCAATTGTGCCCATTTTGATTAGATAAGCTAAAATAATGCAGAGATAAAAAAAGGTGTAAGAAGCTCCTATTGTAAATTGAACTGCGCTCTAACCAAACCAAATTATATAAAAGACAGCGTGGTCAACCGTCAAGTTGACAAATATTTAACAGTCAATGGGTATTCCCTTACCACGACAGTTATCCGCAGTAGCGCTATAATAATTGTAGACCTGCGTATGATTTTATTTCATAACAAAAACTAACGCCTCATTTCGAATCGCGGACCAATTTCCTTCAGTTTTATATCACCATGTTCATCTTTACTGTAAGTATGATGCCGGAAACTAATAAAGTCCTGGTTATTGGCGAAAGTGATGATTCGTTGACTATTAGTCTTTGGCACGGGAAACAAATGTTTTAATATCGTAGTTAACTGGAAAGAAACGCATATATATCAACACAATGAATTTGTGTCAAGAAGGGTGACAAATAAAAAAACTAACTCTACGTCCAACAGCTGAAGTAAGACCATCAAATATAAGATGTGGATATTGCTCCGACATGGTCCCACATTCTGGCACGTCATGTCGCATTACAACATTTGTTAAAGTAAAATATGCAGTAGGTCCAAACGGCAGATGGCACACAACCATTCCATCAGGATTACCACGCGTTTCATGCAATAGTATGAAATCCGTTACCTTAAATGTGTTGCGCTAAATAAAGATAAAATGCCAAAATTGCTATAAAACAAAAATCAAACGGAGTGTTACTAGATACCAACACATTTACTTTTAAACTTACTTTGAAAGTTTACTATTTGATTTATCCGGAATTCATAAAAATTAAGATTTACAGCAGTTCGTAAGATTACAGTAAAGATGGAGATAGAAATACGCCGGAAGTTTAAAATCGGTTAATTCAGAAACTAACATCGTTGGCTTTACAAGCCTGTATTAACTTTTTGATATCATAATGGCCTCGATTGATACGTTGCGAATTTGGAAACATCAGACGCATCTCCTAAAAAGTACTACTTCACACATTTAGCCTGACAAAAGAAACATTTTTGTTGTATAATCCTTTCAATGCGATCAATCGAAGACCGAGAAATTGCGAAACACTGGGTTTGAAATACGAAAAGAAAAAGATATTTACCTTTGAAAAAACTTTAAGTTTAGCTGATGGATCATGACTAGTTGTCAATACAATTTTTGGGTTCGCTGCGCCAGCATAGCGATATTCATCGTCAATTGTCGAAACTTCCGCTGTAAATGCGAATAGAAGCAATGTTTTTGGAAACAACAAGCACAGATAACACAAAGCAAGAGGTACCAGGGCCATATATGAAGCCAGAAAGTTCACTACTGAAAGATAGGCTTTACAGTCTGATTCATCTCATTCAAATGTTTAGCTCGATCACTGTCGACACACATTCTGTCATACAAAAATTTTTAACCAAATTTCAATAGGCATTGGAAAAAAAGTCACGGGAGTTGAGACAAAAAATAGATTCTCCGTTAGCAAAACTCTCACCTCCCCATTCAGCATCTTGCTGTAGATCAATGGCATCTTTTCTCAAATGTGTCGGTATAGGTCTGTTTTCATTTACGTATTTCTTTACAGTTTGCCGTTTTTCATCGATTAACCGTTGTTTCTCTTCCAAACTTTTCCGATAAACATACTCAAGACGTAATCGTGCATCACGTCTAATCATTTTTTTTCTACTTTCCTCCTGAAATTTGTGTTGTTAAGATCATTCTCGTAAGATAAGAACAACAATAACATAGATTCGTTAAAACATAAGTTTCTCATCATGAATTTAACGTCATCCTCATCATCGCTCTTGTTTTTGATAAATTAAAGGGTGAAAAATTATATATTATAAGCTAGTAGAAAATTAAAATATAATCTGATATCTCTTCAAACCAAGCTGGACACCACCATCTGAGTCAAGATATTGCTATATTCTTTCTTGGAACTTAACTCATGCCACATTATGCTCAATAATTATTGAAATTTAGAATTACAAATGGCATTGTTAAAAGTGTTTGCCTTTCATCACTCAGTTAATCGATCCGTTCAGAGTTCCAGTAGAATAAGCCATTAACTACGTAAACCAAACATTACGCAAATTAAATGAAAAAGGGAAAGCGGACAACAGAAGGAAAGCTTGACTTAAGAAATACAGAATCCTTTAAAACTCTAAAAAAAACATTATCTACAATATCTCTTTAACATTGTTTTTCTTAATATTTTTCCAAATGAAAATCAATTTATTCTGTGTGGAAAGGAATAAAAAGTGTGGAAAAGCATCCTCCATGAACACCTTGCCAATGCTTAGGTGTCGGCATACCGTAGGATACATTTTTTTTATTACCCACCGTGTTCTGTTTTTATTACCCAACTCATGCCACCATCTGCTTAATAATAGAATAGTACTGGATAGATGTAGATCACAGATACCAAAACAAGTATTCTGTGGAAGGTATGCAACTTAAGGAAGCAATAATGTGTCTTATAAGACCGACATCCCAGGAATTCCACGAAACACTCATTTGGTAAGAAAAAATTGCTTTAAACTTCAATAACTGTGTAGAAATTTTTTCTCTCAAATTTAAACACTTACCAAACTTTTAGGACTCAAAAACGAAGGACCTGTCCCGGATACGGATGCACTGAAAGCACACACATTAACACGAATCAGTTAACTCCTGAAAGGTACATCAAACTTCATCCATTTGAACTTCCGGTATTGAACGGTTGGCCGTTGGTCTTATCAAATGTGTCGCGCAATGATCAGTGGGACACAGTTGCCTTATGACGGCGATTTGTGCGATGGAGCGTTTGCCCTTGGATAGATTCTGGTTTCTGTTGCTGACATCCGGGAGGTTGACGTTGATTTTGTCATCTGTTAGTCAGCCACCGGACAGTAACAGTAGGTGTATAGGAAAAAAGTTAAGATAACCGTAAATCCTCATTAAGGTAGGGAATTTATTTGTTCAAATAGTGCCATAACTTGAAGCAACTAAATTGTTATCGTCAACATTAGTGTTTTGTAGTTTACATAACTTGAAACAGTACAAGGTATAAATTTATCCACATGTATCATGTAAAGAATGAAAGAAAGTATTTACATCAAATGAACTATACTTTTACGACATATTATTTATTCAACTATTCTGCATTACGTGGGAAATATTTGGTATCTGCAAATGCTTCTAATGCAAAGTTGCTTACACGCCTTCGATCCAAATCAAAGTCTGCAGATATAAAAACGCTCCGATCAAGAATTTGTAGTTGAGTAATGTTTGTCCGTAGCACTGAAATTTTTTGTTTAGGAATTATTCCGAATGAAAAACATAGATCAGTTTGTATATATATGATAACACGGTCTGGAAATGGTACAGTTAAAGAATTATTCATATCAAGTAGTACAACTGATGACATACAATCAATTCTCAGAAAAAGTAATATCGAAAGATGAAATGAAGAAAGAAAGGTCAGAAGTTATGCTAGAGGGTTAATCAGTACGTTTTATCTTAGTAACGGCAATCAACAAATTCAATGCTAAGAGGAAACCTTTAGATATTGGTATCGGAAATCCGTCACGCAGGAAATTGTTGATGAAACGTTGAAATATTTCGGAACTTAGCAATGCAATGTCCGATAATTCATCATCACTTACATTGATATATCCATATTTATTCTTTAATCGAAAGCTCTCTACTGACGTCTTTCCAAGTAATGTATTGTTCTACAAATTAGCCAAGGTAAAAAAAAGAGCAGACAGAATCATTCACTTATCTATTTCAGGAAGCCTTACCTCTACATGTAAGTGTAGACTCGCAACAATATCTAAAGCAAATGCTGCTGCCTGATGGCTTGTTTGACTTGACTCTACAATGTACATGAATACCAAACCATTTATGTTGGTCATCAATACACCTATAAATATGAATTTTGTTGGAGTTTGAAAAATTATTTTGAATTTTATTTTCTTTTCTGCGAAATATAACTGTGAAAGAAGTGTAAGGTAAAGTGCTGAAAGATCCAACTTTTTTGGATACAAACGAGAAATGGATGTGAAAGAAAGAGTTTGCTAACCGCCCTGTTTCGCTTGAAACAGTACTACAGGAGCTCGAGTAGGCGTGAAAATCAGTCGTACTTTGCTATTTGGATACAATTCAGCTATTTGAGGTATCAGATCAGCAAAACAGATTCCAGTTGCACAAGAGGTGTGTAGCAACGGGCCTAACGATGAAATTGTTTGATCGTCCACGACAAACTGTAACAAATGTTCCCTGCAAATTTTCAGTTGAAAAGGACGCAGTTCATGTAATGTTAGGATTAACATTATAGCAACGTGTGATCAGATCTCACTTATTAATTGATTTTAACGAAAATATTGTTGAAAAATGTTTCATTCATTTTAACGTAAATTCTTTTTTTTTTAAAAAAAAAAATATTTTTCATGCACTTTTGTTCCTTACTGCATTTAGAACTATAATTCCAAGAGAGTGATGGGAAAAAGAACAATTGATAAAAATGCATAAAATCATCAACATATCATGAAAAGTGTGCAAAGTGTTCTTTTTTTTTAGTTTTGAATTTTTGAAACTTAAATGGATATTACCATATTTTGTCAGCTAGTTTTTAGAGAATAACCGCATTTTATCCCACATTTCCCCCTTATTTTTTAATCCAGTATTATGGAAGCACTGTAAACTCACGAGAAAGCGTGATAAAGAAGTGCATTAGCGATGTAGTCGGATATAAGTAAATGTATCATTGCATTTTTTTTTGATTTTTTTGGCCAAAACATCGGTGCAGCAGTAAATGGAGTTTTTTTTGTAATATCTCCAACAAGTGAAATTTCGCCCATGTTAGATATTTCTACAGTATCCTTGTAACATATTGGATCTTCATTTAGCCTAAAATAAGGATTTCTTGATGCATACTGGTTTACCACTTGAAAAAGTCTATTCATTTCAATTTCTGTAAAATGACAGTAAGTTGTAAAAGCGTAAAGGTTTAAAATTTTCTTTCAACAAATATGTTGCATTCAAAGTATCTGCATTTATTTTTAAATATGGTGTTAAATTAAAAATGAAAAAGCAAAGCAGCAGTAATTAGTGTTTATACAGTCATATATATATATATATTGTAGCGAAAGGAGGCTTGGGATAACCTGTTAGTACAAGTACAGAGAAACTAGTTCCAGAAATTATCTTATTTGAACTTTTTAAGTGATATCTTCAATAAAAGGTATTATGTAAATCGACAAACATTATATTCCTCAGAAATTTTGTTTTTTTTTGTTTCATTTTTTTTAATGAAATTATATTTAATGAAATTAGCAGAGAAAAATGAATTTACAAACTGTTCACGGCAAAGATAAGGTAATGCTAAATTAGAATGAAAAGCAAAGCAGCGATAGTAGCATTTACACATGTATTTGCACACACACACACACACACACACACACACACACACACACACACACACACACACACACACACACACACACACACACACACACACACACACAAACACAAACACAAACACAAACACAAACACACACACACAAACACAAACACACACACAAACACAAACACACACACGGAAATCTTGAAGTCGTGGAAGCATTAACTAACCTGAAGTCAACATAAATCCTGGAAACTAGTTGCTGCAATGTTACAAAAATAATTATCCATAGAATTTATCGTATTTTTCCAAAGAAAAGAAAATTTTGGTAATTGATTGTTATTGAATATAAGAAAAAAAATTGTGAGATAATTGTGCATGTAAGCTTTAACAGTTACAATTTTATTTTTGCTGCTTGTAGAGAAGGTTTGAACGTGCAACATGTTGTTAATTCATGAAAATTACAATCAAAAATTGTTTAAAACAATCCGAACCGCAGGATAACAGATTAATAATTTGCTATCGTATCTTTTAGGAGAAATTTCAAGTAATTTAACATATTGTTACATTACTATCCGTAGAACTTGTAAAATTTCAACGATTTATGATGGCAAACTTACTCGAAAAAGTGGATAACTAACAGTAAGATTAAATGCTTGAAAAGTTTCGATTAATTCTTTACTGTTAGGTAATCCAACAATTGCAGCAAAGGTATTGATGCGAACTGCATCTGCTAGCGATGTTTTTGTTTGACTTTGCAATAATTTCTTGTTGAAATCTTCGTTAATAAATTCGGTTACTTTTTTACAAATTAATATTTCAATCAGTGAACGAATTTGCTCCGATATTCCTTGCTGAAGGTTATTTTAATTAGATTTGTATTTTAAAATTTCACATTTTAATTTTATACTTTATAAAAGAATAAAATAAGTAAATATCAAAGTTTTTGCATAAAAAAATACATATATACATCCCCCAAAAAAATCTAGGGTATTTACTCAACTTTTACTCAAAATCATTCATCCAACTATTCCAACTCACTCTTTCTTACGCTAAATTTAACTGACTGCAATTAAATTTGGTCAAATTAAAATTTACTCAAATTTGCTCAAATTGACATAAGTATATAATAGAAGCTTTAATTGTTACTGGATAATTGCTCAAATATAATAATAGTAGTGGTTGTACTAATACTATTATCAGTGTTAGCGGTGGTAATGATAGCGGATATGAAGGATTTTGAAGTGTGAATCGATAGTAACCTTATGACATTAAAATATTTAGTATATTTTTGAAACTTTGTTTTATTCGGAATACAGTTTGCATATCTATTCCGTAATGCAAAAAATTATAGAGTTTGTTAATTAACAAAAATTTCTCCGATTGTTATATGTAAAATAACCGCCAACGAATTAATAGTTTTGTACTAATAAATGCATATGGCAGCACAAATAATAGGATACTATCTTGAAATAAAAATTACTGTAAAAATATTAACAACTTAGCATTTTCCTATAATTAAAATTGAAATTAAAATGGATGAATTTTTTTTTAGAATTGTAAATTTAGAAAAATATCATTTCTAAATGTTTAGGAAGACTGTATAACAAGAACATGTCATTCCTGTCCTTTATTTTTTATATTTCAAAAATTTCCATCTACAAATGACCAGCTTAAACTTTCCGTGAAAAGAAAAATGGGACATTTGTAGCCATAGAAAAAGAATTCCTTTTACAATACGCCAAAGAAATTCTAATGCCTACTCTACTACGTTTTTTTCTAGAAGACAGAAAAAAAACCACTCGCTAAATTTTGCTAGATTGACTAAATTTATGAAAAAAATTTGAGCATTGTAAAATTAAAAGTAAAAATCATTGATCAAGAAAAAAAATTAAAATTAGGAGTGCCTTGAATAAATTCAGTGCTATTGCAGTCATACCACCGTTATAAATTTCAATATTCATTAATTGAATAGTCGTACGACAAAAAATTGTTGACAATCGTGCTGCTCCTGTTTCTGACCGCTCTAGAGCACTTTGTAATTGAAGATTAACACCATAAGCTAATACTTCAGCTTCACCCTCAAGTTTCATCGGTACCAATATATTAACTTCTCCTGATAAACTTCCTATTAACCTGAAAGTTAGCAGCCGCATGCGGAAGAGATTTGCATTTCATTCACATTCAGTATCATTAACGATCGCTAAACAGGTTACATGGTAGCGAATTAAATTGTAATGGAAGTAGATGTGACACTACTTATTTAATTACGCGACTTTAAACCTACCCAATATTCAAATTTTTCATAATCCAAGTAATTTTGTTTGGCTCCGATGTGGAAATGGAATGTTGGATGGCTTGCTTATATCGTGATACACGTATGCGTGATAGCAAAACATATCCTTGACCATTGTTGATACGTTGCTTGACATTTGGTATCGATAAACGTGGTAATTGTTCATTTAATATTTCAGCTCCAATATTATTTAAATATGCAACAGCTCGTGGCAAAATACGTATTCGCACAGCACTGGACGATGACAAATAGATCTTAAGATGGATTTCCGTCTTTTTCTTCTCTCATTTTTTTTTGTTTTAAACTAATTACATTGCAAATTTTGAATAGCTTATGAAAATGCAAGAGAGAGAGAGAGAGAGAGAGAGAGAGAGGAATAAATATTAAGCGAAATGTCGGCAAATATGAAAGGATCGATTGAGTGAATGAATGAGAGATCAGTGAAGTGGCGTAGGTGGGAAGGAAGGTGTTGCAACAAATGAAATTTGATGAAATGGGAAATGATGTACCTGTAGAAGAGGATGCAAATCAATGTGTGCGACGGAGAGAATGTTGTAAATGAGAAGGAGTACGAAGACAGCGCACGTGAAGGCCATGAAATTGACGCCGTAGAAGGGAAAGATAGAAAATAAATGTGCATATATGTACGTGCTAAATGGGAGGATGTATTTTAGTGGGTGTCTCCTTGCTCATTCATCAACAACAACGGGGAAGATCAGGGATGTCCTTCGAGAACCTGTTTCATATGACGCACCACTGATGTTGTGAGGAGGACGGCGAGGAAGGAGGAGGAGGAGGTGGCGATGGTGGTGATGATGATGGTGGCGATGGCGATGGCGATGGCGATGGTGGTGGCGGTGGCGGTGGTGGTGGTGGTGCTGGTGGTGGTAACGATTAGATGGGGTGCACGTCATGCACTACCTTTTACCTGTTCACTTAGCTTTTGCCATTCAACTACTGTACCTGCAACATGCACCGATAGCAGCATCCGATGTATCACTTGATATCGGATCCGGTGCCGCGTCACAAATTATTCGTGAAGCAGCTCATCAACTGCTCAGCTCACCACGTTCGCTCTATTTGTCATTTCGAACGCACAGGAAACCGCTTCTGCTCCCTCTTGCATATGTTAAAACATACAATCGAATTTCCTACTCGAATGTCACGGTTAAATTTTATCCGGATACGATACGCCTAAAGGCAAGCAGCGTTAGGATAAATTCCAAATCCAATATTACGCCAAATATTTGGCCAGTTAGCTTTGGAGATGAAACGATCGATCTTGCTGTTTATGTAAGTTGCTTTACGACTGATTGAGATTGGTTGATTGGTTGATTGCTTACCGTATTATTTCACAACTACTGCTTATTGATTTCTTCTTTCATTATCACCGCTACAATCACTTTGATTCGCGTCAACTTCCGAACTTGCGCCATTTTTCCTTTTCTTTTTTTGTTGCGTCATTTTTCTTCTTTTATTGTTGCATCATTTAGTTACAATGGTACAGGTTGTGTACTCACGCAATTTCAATCAATCATTTCAGGTGGGCGATGTTGAATTGGCCGTACGAGTGGATGAAAAAAATGCTCGAGTGCTATCATGTTCGTTGCGCGATACAACCATTAATGCTACATCAAGCAATTACTGGGTGGTAGGCACGTTATTATATATGGCAACAAATCCGATCCGCTCACATCTTCAAAAGCTCATTTGTCCATCGATCTCAAGCTACATCTCGAATATTGAAAATCCAGTTACCATGTAAGTGCATGGATGATTTTTCTTTGTAAAATAATTTCAATTCATTCAGTTCAGCATTTGTAGGAGAAAAATTTGTTCTTAAATTTCAAAAATTCAGGAATGTATCATTAAATGAGATTCTACCAGCTCATATTCGTGACGTTGTCAGTACGGCCGATTCTTCCTTATTCTATCGTTTAACATCAGTAACAGTCGAGGAGAATCATATTTTAATTGTAACAGAAATAGGATGGAAGTATCCGTTTGAAAGTAACGAAATTTCATATGCAAATGTAAGCGTAAAATGGAACAACGAGGATCGAATAATAACCTGGATCGATGATATTGCAATTAATGATTTCCTCAATCAGGTTCTTTCAAATTGCACTTTTTAAATATCGCAAAAATTGGTGCTTACTAATAACATTGCAAGAGATTATGTATTTATACAAGTTCTTTAATTGAAAGAATTGAGAAACACACTATATCCAATCGATGTAATTAACCCACTTTTGAGCGTAAACTTAGGACGTTTGAAAATACATCAAAAATTTCTACTAAAATTTTCAAATATTCTTTCTAAACTATTTGTTAATGCGAATAAGGATAACGACGAACTGCTCTCATTTGCGCTTAAACGTTGAATTGAGTTTTTTCCTTTTTTATTTTCATGACTTCAAACTGAAGAAAAAAAGATATTTTGAAAATACGTTTTAATTTATTTTGCAGATTGATTGGAGTTTTCAGTGGATGGAGGAAACAATCGCAGTAACAAGTCCTGTGATACCGCTCTCCTCTCGAGAATTTCTTTCTACACTTTGCACCTCTTGCTACTTTCTCCTTAATGTTTGGGCTAATGGACCACCGATTTTGACAGCTACGAACGGTTCCATTGTCTTAGAAAAGTAAGCGCTTTTAATTAATATTTTGAGGATGATTCCAAGGAGGAATGTAGAAGGTTGAAAATAAATTACTGCTTGAATTCAAAACCAAATATATCGTAACACTTCTCCATTACTGTACATTAATTGAAATTTCATTTTACACTTGTTTTTAAATTTAATTTAAATTTAACGTTCTTTTTTTCACTCTTTTAAGGCGCGATAAGCTCAATTTGCGTGTGGTGAATCCAGATAAAAACGTTACATCTGTCTTTGTATCCATGTTTCTATCTGTTACTGCTGAATTACGACCCGTTATTGATTCGGGCACATTACGAACATTAGTACAATTGTTGGATACAAACGTGGTAATGGAAAACGGTGCTTTTCCTCCTTCCTGGTCTTTTTTTGTTCAAGATCTAATAAAAGGTAAACACTTGCTTGTTTTACATTTTATCGTTGCTAGAATCTAACTGTCAATAATAGTCGAATGAATATTTTTTACACCTGCTGCAACAATACTTATATTAAAAGAAAGTTAGCCTAGCTTTGTCCATATGTGGAAATCACCTGCTCAAAAATTACAATTTTTTCTTCAATCATTCTTGTGATACGTTGATCTCTTTTTTTGAACTAATGATATTTTGATCGTACAACTGACACTATCAATTTGTTCCGTGTAAATACTACGAAGAAAGGAAGTAGTATGAGAATTGCAGGAATGATAACCGAAATGATGTGGCCAGAAATGCGAAAGCAAATTGAAGAACTTACATATAGTGAGGGCATTCGTTTGGCAACATCATGTGGTATTGATCCACAGAATACGGAAATTTTAATTGGTGAAGGACGTTTAGGCTTCTCTACAATACTCAATTTACAAAGTCTAGAGCCCCAAAAGTGCCTGAAAGATCTCAAAAGTGCTTTACCGAATACTGCTAAATTGTTTCCGAAATAAAGTTAACTGTGATATATTCACATATTTGTTCAGTGCAACAGCAAAGTATTCAAAAGCATTTTTCATTCTTATCATAAACCATACACAATTTACAATTCATTTATAGCATTTATCTGAATGCTTTATGAATTTGAAAAAAAGCAAACTCAAATTTATGACAAATCAAGGATTTAAAATATATTATTTTATCATGTTATTATCTGTTTTGCTTGCGCCATCAATATCATCATAGCTAAATTGAATGCAATGAAAACATTGAGATATTTCTTTTTTTTTTCTTCCCAATCACATTTTGCAAATTTTTTTGTAGTCATACCTGAATGGATTATCTCGATGAGAAATGACTGCTAATTGGTTGTCTTCTGGGAAATGCCAAATGAAAGCGGAAGTACTCCTCCACTAATTGTGTTAAATGAACAATTCATCCATTCTTTTCGTACAATTAAATTTAAATTTCATGTTAGGAGAGAACAAAAAACCCTTTTCATGAAAACCAAAAATACCTCATATGTTTCCATCCTTTATTTCATTCCTCCTCTCCCTTTTTTTCCTGTATCTGTTTTTTGAGGGAGTTGAAAAGCAAGCGAAACACATATGCATGGATTGCTTGAGAGGAATAAATCTATCGCTTTGACGATAGACTAGTTCGCTACTAGCAAAATCGGTGAATGACTGTTGTAGGCACGAAGAGAGAATGGAAAAGCCTAAGGCTTAGTATGAGTCCAGTGGGAGTCCAGCAAGAAACGAAATTGAAAAGCCTATAAATGCATCTCATTCACCATCATTTCATTCATTTGCTAATGAGAATCAATAGGGTTGCTGTGCTAATAAATGGGACAGCAGCAATCCTCCTTCGTTGTTGAAATTGCTTCACCACGACTTGGAACTTTTCAGGTTTTATCCTTTTTTTTTTTTTTAATTTAAATTACGGCAATTGCAAGTTTACACTGAACTTTACGCTTTATAATTAGCATCAAATTCGTCCAATTTTGTGCCATAGAGGATGAAGCGCCGTCTATTAGTTCTGCTTTTTTCTTTGTAGAACACTCAATTCATCATTTTCTAGGTCACAAAAAAAAGTGTTGCGATATTTTTTTACGTAAGTATGGAACATTTTAAAGTGTGCATGCAGTAGTATGAAATGAGAAAATACTTGTATAGTGTTAAATTTAATTTACTAAAATTTCAAAAGTGTAATAAGTGGAAAGAAAATGTGAAATGTTGAAAAAAGTTTCCTACGTGTAATGAAATATTTTTTTCTAGTAAGTGATTAAAAAATCAAAGCGATCAGTGAATTCCTAATTTAAGTGTATTCACTAAATTTTTCCGATTTAATTTTACGACTAGTTTTCCTCCTTCTTTTTTTCTAGCAGAGGGATTTGTTTGCAAATTGAATGAAATGAGCTTTGCGATGCAAGGAGAAACTTTTTTCTATTATAACAATTTGAAATTTGATCTAATTTTTTTCACCAAAAACATGTTTTTAAAAAGTTTCATTTTTTTAAAAAAGAATTATTTGAGAGAGCGAGCGAGGGAGAGAGAGAGAGGTAGAGAGAAAAAAACAAATAATGTGACAATTATTGTTGTGGAAATGCTACGTTAACATGAATAGCACAAGTTAATTGCTTAATTACTAGACAAACCTGTTAATTCATAATATTCATTTTATACAAAATGAAGGTACTAATCTCATGAGCAATTAAAGGATATGAAGGAGAAGTGAAAAAGGAAATTCCTGAAAGTGTTTCAGCGTAAGACAACTTCACCACTTTCTTGAAGTTTAATAAATATTTCAAGAGACTTGAAGTTTAACAAATTTTTGAAGAGCTACGATTTGACAATGAAAATAAATACAAAAAAACGTTCATTATTAAAATGTTCGCTCTTTTTTTTGAATAAAGAAGAGAGAGAGAGAGAGAGAGAGAGAGAGAGCAAAACGAAAATAGCAAATTTGTTTCTATTCCTTTTTTTTTCCTAAAAATTCCACTTGAAACATGCTAAAAATTAATAAAGGTTATTTTTTTTCACAGAGCTTACCGCAAACAGATCCAGATGAAGATGAACGTAATTCGTCACAATGGCGCATTACAGTTAATCCATGCGCAAACTTCTTTTCAGCAAGCGATGAATTGAAGTCGCTAATTAATAAACTTTATCGAACACAGGTCTGCTCTCATTCTATTTGGAAAAGAAATGAATAAATAAATTGCAAAATTTTAATTTTACTATTAGGATTATAGTTAATTTTAGAAATTGATCACACCATCCGAAGCGAAATATTTGTGTACAGCACTGAAATGCATCGATATTTCATCTGATATTCTTTTGCCTCTGTTGACTGTCATCTCAAATGCTACTGCCTATACTGCAAATCAGGTTATTTAAATGAACGTTTAAAATTATGCTTAAAATTTGTTGCTTAAATAATTATTAAAAATTTTTTAGCTAAGCAATGAAATTGCTAGTGTAATTTATTTAGCATAATTTTAACTGTTTTAAATGAATGATAATTATCATCAATTAATTGCTGAATTAAATCGTGCAATTTTGCAGTATTTATTTGCCCAGTTTGGCATAACCGAAAACGTAGCATCAATGATGAAGAATTACTATGCAGCTCTACCTAATTCGCCAAAGGTTTCAAATGTTCAAACTTTTAACTTTAAAATAACGAAATAGCCAGAAATCACTTATTAATCCTACTAAAATCAGGTTATGCTATTGCAATGCATTGCAAATATGGCTGCATGCAAGGAAAATATCGAAATCCTCCAGCCGACAATTCCACTTGTCGTGAAACGATTGAATTCATCATTGGACATGGAACGAACGGTTGCATTTCAAGCGCTAACCAACTTATCTTATACAATTACACCATCACAAGTTGAGAGTATTTTACCAGCTATACCTGTTTGCATAAAATGGTATATGATTGTGGCATTTCTATTTTATTATCCTTAAAGTTTTCCTGAAAAAAAGATATTGTACAAAAATTTCGAAATATCAAACAGTTAAATTGAATTATGCTTTATTCTTTTTTTTCCTTTAAATACTTCAATAAATTTATTTTTATCCACAACTGTATCTATATATATATGTTTATGTAAATTTTTTCCTCATAGGCTTTGGGAGCAAGGTGAAGCAAACATTAATTCACTTCGGTTGCTGGTAAATTTGTCGTGTTGTCCGGACATGGTGCCGCATATTTTAGCTGCTAAGGTACTTCATTCATCTATCTTTCAGGTAGAACAAAGTAAAAACAGTCTCGTGGACCTGTTCCATTGATACGCTAAGTGGACGTTAGCATAAAAAAGATATAGATTGTCCAACAATAACAAACCACTTGATGCTTTCATTTAGTCAATTATTACCTATCGATATTGGGCGTTGTTGGGTGATTTCCAACATTTGCTTTATCTAATATCAAAAAGGAGGAAATATTTTGGTTTCCTTGCAATGTTGTAGACCGTCACAGGCTTATTGTCAATTCTGGATACGGATAAATCGGAAATCCTGTTACGTGCAGTTACATGGTTGCTGTGTATGTCATCAGCAGTACATGCATTATCTCTCACTTATGAAGTTATCGCACCACTAAATCAGGATCCATTCGCTAATCCAAACTACACCATTTATTTCTCCATTTACGCACCAAAGGTAAAAATAAATGTCAGCTATTTTTCGTTTACTGTTGTTCGATTAGCTGCAAATGAAACTAATTCCGGTTGATTAGGTAATTGAAAAATGCATTGCATTTGCAAATTTCCGAAGTAGCACCTTCATTTGCACGTTGATAACAAATTAGAATAAATAATATGTTCGATAGTTACTAAATAATTTAGTTTTAACATTATTTCAGGGTAGGCAAGAATTGATCAAACGTTTGAATGGCATCGCAGTGGGAAATGATGAAACAGCGATGAAAGCAAAAACACTGCTCGAAATATTGGGTAAAATTCCGGAAGCACGATCACTACTATCAAATCTTAACCGATTATAAATTCCTGTACTCTATCGTCGTGGTAATGCAACCACTGGAACTGTCGGCAGCATTCTGTTTTCAAACAACTGTTTCAACTATCATGAAAAAGTAATGACAACAATCATCTTGAAATCATTGATACTTTATGAAAGTTTAATTAGCACACACTATCGTCTGAAATCCTTCGTCTTACAATTCTCATTTCACGACAATCATCAAATAGGCATTATTTTAAGAAAAAAAAATTCTAAATTTCATTCCTTTGACAGGAAAAATTAATGACATTTAAAATCAAAAGAATGAAAAGAAGGAAGATCAGCGCAGTGGTCCTATCTCATATCTAGTTATTTATAGGAAGAATGGCATCGAATTTTTCCACCTCTCTGCCATCTCTCCTTTCATTTCACTTTTCTGCAACTGAGATGCATAAAGTATCATATTCAAGAAAGAAATGTAACATCAGAAAAAACGAATTGCAAATTTGTGATAAAATAATGATTACATTATTAGGAAATTGCAATTAAAATTAAATTTAAACAACATTTATCCATAAGTTAAGTTTTTTTTTTTAAAAAAAAATTATTTCATTAATTAAGGGAGCAATTGACGAGTTATGTGGTGCACAGTGTGTAAGAATGATGAGTGAAAAAAGCAAAAATAAATGGTCGCACCAGAAACGTTTATCAAATTGAAATGATTTCTTCGAAACATTACATGAATTGAAAAGGCTCAGGGTTTCCGTACAGTAGTGCCAGTAGATTTATTCGTTAAGAAATTTTGTAAAATGAATCTGGATCATATTTGATCGATACGAAAAGTCTGACAATCATCAAACATCAACATAACTTTTGATTTTCCGACATTTAAATTGTCACTTTTTCCTTTAATTTATGCTACAAACATTAAGTTAGTGTTCGCATGAGTTTGTCGTTCTGTTAATTCAATTTTAATGAACAATGTCATCCATCAATAAAGGGTTCATTTCTGTTACACAGCAAAACAGTGCTACTTACAGAGAAAGAACCAAGTAATTAATCTAAACGCAACTTTCGTGTCACAAAACTGGTCACGCACAACTTTTAATTTACATATGTAACGTTGGAAAATTGATTATAAGTTGAGCAATTGTTGTCGTGTGAGCGAAGATGTGCCAAATATTCAAGCGATGTATTTTGCCAGTGCCACATTGCGACAAAGATCAGTAGGTGCCACCACTGATGACTACATCCAACCATATCGAAGATACCTGGAAAATTTAGTTCAATAAAAAACGATAGTGTATTCGAAGTAGGTACGCGTGGGAAATTTATAGAAGTTTGACTTAGCTCACTCAAATCATTCACTCACTCATTTACACCTGCATCCTATCAGTTATTTAATAACTGTTTCGCTATTGCCTAACTGTACAACGAATATGTGACTACAGAAGTTCCCAAAAACAGATCAAGTTATTTGTAATGCTTTGCAATAGAAATTACTGGATTTCAGCCTTTCGGGAATCATCGAAATGTAAAATAAAAATGCACATCCTGCGGTTCCGTACAAAACAAGAAGTCTTGGCAACCATTTCTAAAAAATCATTTATTCCATCAATAAGCACATTTTTTGAACTATTTTTGCTCATTTGGAAAAAAAACGTGTTTATTAGATTGATAATTAATTAATGCTAACAATCGTGCTTCTTCAACTTTTTTTTTTGTTTCTCATGTGAATTCATGAAATTAAAGTAAAGCTAACATGATAAAATGATAAGACTGAGAAAGCTTAACAATTTCACACTTTATCTTACCAAAAATTCACTTCATCGAATTATTGCTGAAAGAAATAGAATTCAATCCAACACACATCATTGAGACTTACCACGATATGATCACTGTTAAGACCACCATGCAGGGCAATCCAATGAAATGCTGGTGCAAAACCTAATGCCGCAATAATCAAATAAGTTAAATTTGTGAAATTAAATAGAGGATGGAATAGCGGCACTTCATTAACATCACGACTCAACGGCAAATATGCTGCTATCAGTGATATTCCAAATAGGAAAGCAAAGTAATATCTTTGCAATTCCTTCAAAATAATTGAAAGAAAACAAATGTTTAAATTAAAATAATTGCAAAC
Source organism: Litomosoides sigmodontis (assembly GCA_963070105.1). NCBI lineage: Eukaryota > Metazoa > Nematoda > Chromadorea > Rhabditida > Onchocercidae > Litomosoides > Litomosoides sigmodontis. Next base: position 8,504,855 of record OY718806.1, read on the forward strand.
AAACGATTGTTTCAAATATGATCGATGAAAATAATTCTAATGATTACCGATTACCGTACAATACATTTCTTATATGTTCTTTTTGCATAATTTTATTATCAAACGGACGTTTAAAGATTGGAAAATTTGAATTGCTGTGATCATTTAAAGCAAACTGATTTAAAATTTCTCCTAATAAACAATTATTTATCACTTTTTCAATTGTATATTTATACAATAAATATATATATTAATTATGCATACATATATATATATATATATATATATATATATATATATATATATATATATATATATGAAGGATTCAGATTTACACATTTCGTTATGTAAATTTTGAATTCTTTTCAGAAATTCATTTCTAATTTTAAATGCTTTTCATAAATCCTTCTCGACATTATCCATCAATAAGTTTGCATAGAAATGCAAATCTTTAGAATCAGATATTTAAAAACCAGCTTACACACACACACACACACGCACACACACACACACACACACACACACACACACACACACACACACACACACACACACACACACACACACACACAGTCAAACCAGTTTATCATTTAAACTATTGTTAAAATTCCCATTCTAATTTAAAACCATTTAAAACCATTGTGTTTCATGATGTAATTATGCATGTGTAAAATTACACAAAACGTGGGCGTAATTCAAACATACAAAATTACTAGCATACATTTGTGCATTTATCCTAACCCATATGTTGACTGTTCATATCATACCCAACAAGCAAATCTTTCATAAACATACAAATAAAGAATTTAAGCAGTAATTGGCTTAAAAAAAAGAACCATTTTCCGCAGTATTTTAGCCAGCTACACACTGATTGAAATGTCACACGGAAATTGAATTGCTGATGGATGAAATTTTAAACAAAGCAAACCTCAAAACATAGAAATGAGGCATAAATGCCGATCAAATAAATGCTAAGCAGTCCGGCTGATATACCAAAAATATCAAGCCGTAATAATATACGTCGTCGTTCGGCACTTGTTGAACCGAAGATATGATAGAATGATGATGAAAGCATGCATATCTGAATGATTTAAATAATTTCATTATGATCAAAAATGTGCCAGATGACTGGAAGTACTTTTTGGAAGCCTCTAATTATTTCCAGCAAAAACAATTTTTAAGTACAATTTTATTTGTTTATTCACTCGCTTAATTTCTCGAGTAATTAATTTTCCACTGCAAATTGCTAATTTTATTCTACTTTTACAATTTAAAATATCTCGTTGCAGGCATGAAAATTCGTTTTCTCACTGATTCCGTTTTCTTTTTCAAATTCTCTCATTATTGATTATCATTCGTACTAAATTATGATTTCACATGTTTTAATCCACTGAAAGTAACACTTGAAAAATATTTTTCACCAACTGATAGCCTAGTTTAATCGAAGCGGTTTCATTATTAAATGCAGCCATGGCTGACAAATCGAATGAAAATATAATTTCAAATAACTATATTGCTATTAGCATCAACCGACAATTTATCTCGTTCAACGGGTGTTTATATTTCATTCCACTCACATCCACTCTATCGAAGCCAATAAAGTAATTAAGTAACAAAAGTAAAAAAATTAAAGGTGGTACGGTTACCTGTAAACCAAGCAAGCATACCGTAGCAACGATGTGATCATTTGCATTAGCGTTTGCTGAAGGTAAGAAGTGAAAATTTGTTATATATTGGCGCCAAGTGAAATAGAAAAAACCGATCAGATGAGACCATATATTAATTGTTTCATTATTCCATTGAAATATCCTTAAAATTTGAAAATAACAAAATGCACTGAAATTTACAAATCTAACATCGAACATTCATTCATAATAAATTTTATTATTATTATTATTATTGTTGTTATTATTATTATTATTATTATTGTTGTTATTATTATTATTATTATTATTATTATTATTATTATTATTATTATTATTATTATTATTATTATTATTATTATTATTATTATTATTATTATTATTATTATTATTATTATTATTATTATTATTATTATTATTATTATTATTATTATTATTATTATTATTATTATTATTATTATTATTATTATTATTATTATTATTATTATTATTATTATTATTATTATTATTATTATTATTATTATTATTATTATTATTATTATTATTATTATTATTATTATTATTATTATTATTATTATTATTATTATTATTATTATTATTATTATTATTATTATTATTATTATTATTATTATTATTATTATTATTATTATTATTATTATTATTATTATTATTATTATTATTATTATTATTATTATTATTATTATTATTATTATTATTATTATTATTATTATTATTATTATTATTATTATTATTATTATTATTATTATTATTATTATTATTATTATTATTATTATTATTATTATTATTATTATTATTATTATTATTATTATTATTATTATTATTATTATTATTATTATTATTATTATTATTATTATTATTATTATTATTATTATTATTATTATTATTATTATTATTATTATTATTATTATTATTATTATTATTATTATTATTATTATTATTATTATTATTATTATTATTATTATTATTATTATTATTATTATTATTATTATTATTATTATTATTATTATTATTATTATTATTATTATTATTATTATTATTATTATTATTATTATTATTATTATTATTATTATTATTATTATTATTATTATTATTATTATTATTATTATTATTATTATTATTATTATTATTATTATTATTATTATTATTATTATTATTATTATTATTATTATTATTATTATTATTATTATTATTATTATTATTATTATTATTATTATTATTATTATTATTATTATTAATTATTGATTATTATTATTGAATATTATTATTGATTATTATTATTGATTATTATTATTGATTATTATTATTATTGATTATTATTAATTAGTATTATTATTGTGGAATGAACAAGAATAATTGCTAGCTGTTTGCAGCAGTTCATTAATTGACGTTGAAGATTGCTATAGATGGAAGTGATTTCAAAACTGAACAACAGTATGATTCAAACTATAAAGGGTTTATTGTAACCTATTTTAACAAATAATTTCACTTTCCACTCCTACAAATGCTCCCATAAAACCAATCAAAATTTCAATTCATAAAATTAAATAATTATAATGCATATTCCATGAAAATAAAAGAATTTATTGCGTATTTTATAATTATTCATATTTATTACAAATGCAAGGAATTTTAACGATTTTAAATCGTTGCAATGCTGCTAAATAACTAAAAACTATTTTAATTAATTGATTATAGAATAACTTAATTATCACTTACCATTTTACATATTGCATTGCGGGTAGGTACGGTGGTCGATAGCCGGTATCAACATATTCATTTATCCAAAAACAAGGTTCCAGATCGGTTTTCCGTAATAGTTTGTGGTAGTTGGGAACGGATTTACTGTCCGTAACAGTGTTAGTGTTAGTCATTAAGCTAGAAAGGTGAATGAATGGTTTAGTAGGTATGCGCTACCACTTCTAGCAATTGTTGCAACTGTGCACATTATGAAAAGAAAGTCTTTAAAAGTGCAAATTTTTAAATATTCAAATTCATCCGCTTTTCTGAATTATAGCATCACATTTGCAAAACAAATGAGGTAAATGATGCAACAAAAAAAAAAAAAAAAACAAACGCGCTCAATGCGTTGAATGTGCACAACCTCCTTTTGACCTTAGTCGTTGAAAACAATTTTATAATCAAATTTGCAGGTCAGTAACGGAGATAATCATAATTTTGTATCATGAATTTTATCATATCATTATCGGTAAAGATAGAAATTCCGGCAAATGACTCGTGCGAGCTTGTTTGTTACTGTAATGTAAATGTGCATGTGTTGAGATTTGCTGAACTGTTCTAGTTATCTTTTGCATATCAGTGATTTAAAAATTTTCCTTCTGAAAAAAAGTTCCTGCAATGATCGAAGAAATGGTAGCGAATTGTAGGGGAGATTAAAGGCACTAACATGTATCTAACACTTTTTCACACTTTTAGTTTGCTGAAAATGATGGAGGTGGGTGAGAGGACGCAGGTTGAACTGTTCGAAAACGTTTCGCATTATTGTAAGATATCCTTGAGAATTGCTTTCCGCGACTGATCAGTGACAGTTTTCAATAAGCGATCATTAATTTAAGGCTGTCGTCGCCGTCGCGACACATCCTCTTCCTCTCCTTCAAGCGCAAGTGGTGCGTTACGTATTGTCAGCCAAACAGATCAGATTACTTACCTTATCAGTTGTGGTTCGCTTCGGACACTTGAATTGAAAGGAGGAAGATCAGATAAATTTGAGCAGTTGTTTAACCTCATTTTCTCAATTTTAAACAGCACAATGGAAAACGACAAATAATCAATAAACGAAAATTTGAGAGAAAAAAAAATAAGCACCTGAATGATTATACACAATCGTGACAAACAAAACAGTGAACATAGTTGCTGCTCACAATTTTCTTCTTTTCCGGTTGAAATTATTTTCGAAATACAATTAATTTTCCAACTATTTTCTTATTCCGCTGTCTGCTCTATCGAATGTTAGGGAAATGATGCTTTTTTTTGGCCCGAACTTATAAAATTGAAATAAACAATGAAACTGAAAAGTTACGATGGCATAACATGTTAATATCTTTATGTTGTCTCTCGCAGTACTGTAGAACTTTAGAAGATGACGACCAGTTTTCTTTAATAAATTACTTGAGAGGAGAAATCAATGAACAAATATTTCCTCAACGGTTAGGTGGGATTCAATTAATCTTCGTTATACAAAGCACCATCTTCCGCGTTTACAGACAATCAGTTGGATGTCAAATATTACGTGGAAAAAATGAGTGAGAATTTTTATAATTAAAGTAATGACGAAATAATTTCAACATGTGTCAATGAAAAATGCGACAAAGTAACTTCGTAAAAAAATAAATCAGTTAATATGAAAATCAAAACATTACAGCACCATAGCAATAAACAGTAGCATAGATTTGAGTTAACGAAACAGAGTACCTTGATACATGAATAATCTTTTCAACATAAAAACGAGACCCTTGTAATAAAATCCTTAAAATTAAGATGAAACAAACTCATTTAACAGCATTCATTAAATCTTATTACTGGATCTTTTCGAAGTGAAATTTTAAGGGATGAATGGATAGGCTATGCCACAACTTTCATTTGAAAAATCTATTATTAGGTTTGAAAAGTGCTAAATGAGTATAACAGAAAACTTGAGAAAATGTTTTTCTTCTCCCTTCTTCATTCCTGTCCACCATGCCTAACAATAAGAAATTGGAACAATGAAAGGAATTTGATAAGTGTTATATTCCATTTGAACACTTCTCTAATTCACAATCTCATAAAATTCATATTCTTGCAAACAACCAGGTTAAATCCTGATCATGAAGATCCCCTTCAAACGACATCATTTTAAAATGTGAAAATTTTATAAAATTTGACAAAAGAGGAGGGGTACAATACCATAAATATGAACAAGTGTAAAACAATGCAAAAAATATTGAACTATAACAAGTGGGAAGAAGACGATCGAAACGGGTGGGTGACTTTGGATGATTAAAATATTTCTTGTTCATTCGCCCACATGTGAAATACTGCATATATTTGTTGATTATCGCAGCAAGACAGCCCCACCAAATCCTGTAGTGTTTGTCTCCTCCTCCTCCTCCTCCTCCTCTTTCCTCCACTCTCATCTTCTGTAACAGATCGTTTATGCCTACCTATTTTCACCTGGTAGGAAGGAGGTGGAATACAAATAACACCAACAAATAGTGCATCCAATGTCACCTGCTCACAACAAGAAAAGTTCAATACAACAAAAGAATGCATAATTCAAATCTATCAATGGACGAACAATTAGTAGATGAGTTATTAAAATTCGTCTAGTTACCAGTAAAAGAGATTAACGATAAAATGGAAACTTTTAGGCGGCTAGTAATTAAATGGCACAAAGATAAAAGTCTTTCATATCTACTTTATACAACAACACTCACAATTGATTGATTGAATAAATGCCTCACGCATATGCCAGCTATTCCAGTCATTAAATTTTTGAACTTCAATACCAGAGACTTAATTCCCTTTTTCTCATCAGTCATAATCAAACTACTGAAAGACCATCTAATGCAAAAGCCTACTTTAAATAGTCAAAATTTTATCTTCAGAAAAATTTCCCTGTACCACATTTGTACCGAAGTGAGTATTTCATTACTGATATAAAATTTTCAAAGTGACAAAAAGAATAAAAACAAAATGAAACTATATCTTAGCTTCGCAATACATAGATGAGAGTTTCAACCAGATATGATCAAAACCTTCTCCAACATTTGTCAGAAGACCCACAACAACAGTAAATCAATAAAATTGAATTTATAAGAATTAATTGTCTAAGGGACCCACTGCATAGAATTTTATATTTCACATCATTTTTTCATATAATCTGAATACCAAAAACCTACACCTCAGTACATGCGATGAAATAATGCAATAAGATGAGGAGAATATTATAAAATAATAATTCTTCGACTCCCTATGAATTACAATATCAAGATCAATTCCTATTCAAAGTCAAATTTTGATCTTTAATTCTGTTTAATTCGTTTGCTTCAAAAGATACCAAAACAATTTTTTCAAGATGTTGGTCTCCTAAGTTCAACTACTTAGAAGTTAATGCAGCACAAGGTTGAAAAACTGATCAATATTTCAAAAAAAAAGAAAGGCTTCTAAAATTTTCGAGCAATCTCACTAATCTGAAGATGTTTTCCTTTTCAAGCTCAACTAAACCATAAAAATTTGCATCACGTGAAATTTTTTTTTGCAAAATATCCCCGGATATCAGTAGTCATTCAAGACTTACATTACACTAAAAAACATAAAGCAAATTCAAAAATCGGAAAGAGAATTGGCGACTACAATTCTAAGCTTAATATTCACGAACTTAATTTTCTCTCAGTTGTGTAAAGAATATGAACAAAAGAGTAAGGATATGGATGGAAGAATAAGAATATGAACAAAATAAGAATATAAATAAAAGAACTTGTGAAGACTAAAAACAAAATCCTTCCAAAGATTTGAAATTCTATCCTGTCTTGAGTAGAGAGCAAAGTGCGAACGACTCTTACATATTATCTCATACCAATAATATAGATGTTTGGCACAAGTTGATTATTCCAAACAGTTTCAATACAACTGGAAAACACAAAAAGACCAAACTAACAATCAACGACTGCGGTTGAAGAAAAACCACATATAATTCATATATTCTCCAACATATTTTGCAAGGATTTGAATGTTTCAGCAAGTTTTTTCTGGTCAGGAACAGTGGATTTTGCTTGCGAAAGATTTATCAAAAATGCCGCGATTAAATCTAAACATTTGCTCGCCAGTGCTGTCTTGCTGCAACAAAAACAATCGCTGGATGAAAATTTGAAAAGACCACAAAATATATTATTTGTATAAACTACGAATATTTATCCTCGCAGCAAATTTAAAAACTATCATTTTACTCGAATAATTCCCTCATTAAATATTATTCTTGCACCTTTCAATTAATTGCTTCACTCGATGCTTTAAATAGAAGGTACACTTTATTAAAAATGGGATCAAACAAATCTTACCACTGCCGATAAGTAGAAGAGGAATTCTCTGTAAATTTCGTTATGACATGCAACGCTGACCGCATTAAGTAGCAAGATGCTGTACTGTTCTTTTGATAAAAAGGATCCCTCCTGCAAAAAAAATTAGTTGTCGCTATCAGAACCATACACATCCGTTTACAGTAGGTTGGCGAACAAATCAAACAAGAAATACACGAAAAATTTTTATTTACCGAAACATATTCGACAATGAATCAACCATAGCATTTAGTGGTGCATCGATCCTTGAACCAATGAAATGAAAAAAAGAAGGTGTGAAGCCCTCGCGCATCCCCCTGTTCAACAATTTCGCCAGTATTATCTCTAAAAAAATATTAAATACAATACCGCAGAAAATGCAGACGACCTTTACAAGAAATCAGTACATTTATTTCACTACAGATCCTAATTAATAAAATGAAGGGCAACACAACATATTATATAGCAAGTAAGAAACAGATTATATCACATGCTTCAGTTTTTTGTGTTCGCTTACATACTCATCAAAGTCCACTATTTTTGGAAATTATTTTGAGAGGGATATCTGCATTTCCCACCATTAGAACCATTAGAACAATTTACCGAGAGGAAAATATTTTGGTACTAGTGAATATTTCTTTGCTAAACCAGCTAACCGCGCACCTAAACGTTGTATACGTACTTCACGTGTTTCGCTTTCAGATGAAAACAATTCTGCAAAATAAAACCAGTAATCAAAGACGGTTGGTAATCCATATACAACATTAAAAAACCAATTTATTAATTACAACTTCTATTATGCACACACCATTATTTTCAATATGTTAAGTGCTCGTCCAGCTTAATAGTATATAAAAAGCAGGATTTAGCCATAATTTTTCCAATGACAGAATTTAGGGCTTCAAGAATAACCTTTGTCGATTATTTCAGTATAGAATTCTTCGATAGCACTTTCATTGTATGTTGATGAGCAAAAACAAAGAGCGAGCTTGATTTCTGGTAAATCCAATGGAATAGCAAATCTTTCAAAAAGTTCCTGCACCGTATATAATTGCTTCTCAAGACTTTGTTTCGCTGCGACTGTTCCACGAGTCTTCGGCATTGACTGTACCAGATCCCTAATTTTTATCTCCGTATTATTTACTCTAATGTTGGGGACTTATGGTTCTGAGTTTGATTTGGCACTTTTTTTTAATGAAAGCAGATTTCCTTGAATGGATTTCCCCACACTGCACAACAGAGTTTTCCTTCCATTGCATCATAAAGAAAACTTCATAGGTAGAACAAGCATAGAGCAGCAAGGCTGCACTTTTGACGAAAGAACCACTGAACAAGTCTTTGTTTATAACTGACCTTCTGGTACCGTAAAATTAGGCTGCCAAAGATTACGCAAGCATTGTTTTAATATTCATAAAAAATCTGATTTATTTTAATCAAATTGTGCCAACTTCAATTTTAAGCACAATCATTATCTAAATTTAAATTTTCTTTATAATGATTGCAAAACACCACCATAAATCGCTCACTAAATTATAAATGTTAAAATATTTTGGTTGATAAGATGGTAAAGTCATCGCAGGATTCACATTCTGAAATTAATAATTTAACTGACCTTACAGCAAGCTGAATTTGAGCAACATCAAGCTTGTCACGTATTTCCACTACCAGATCATGTAACTCAACATCTCTATCAATTTGGGAACCTGCTGATTGAATACACATTGCCGCTTGCGACAAATATGAAACACGGCGTTGAATATCGAATGCATCCCTAAAATGAAAAAAAATGCTATAAAGAATTTATCAAACTGCAAAAGTGAACAACAGTACGGAAAGCATACGTTTCACGTTGAGCAAGTTGATATAAAAGACTGGCTGCTTTCACATGATCACCGTTCCGCTCATGAAATCGCCATAAAAGATCTAAGTAACGACTTGAACCACCTTCTTCTACACAACGATGAAGGAATGATTCCAGGAAAGGAGATTTACTCTGAAATGAATTTAAAAGTTAAAATCACTTTTGTTTCCCTTACGAAAATAGCTTATTTACTTCATAATTCTCTTAACCATTCTTTTCCGCAAATTAAAGGATAATGAATTGCTTTAAAAAAAATTAAAGTGAACGAATAACCTGCAAAACAACGTTGCTAAGATCGTTATCTAACAGCCATTTAAACATAGCCACATTTGCAAGTTCATCTTTTGATTCGAGAACTTTTTTAATGATGAGATCTTTCGATGGATTAAGTAGATCTACCGTACCAGCAGTTTTCTGATCATTCATTAAGCGATCAAGAGTGTCGATTATGCACTTGTACGCACCATTTCTACAAATTTTCCAGTTAATTAAACTAGAAACAACGTGGTTATGGCTAAGCATTGCAATCAAATGCTGAAATAAACAAAAAACCTTCTCGCAAATGCCTCTTGTGCGAATATATCGTTTTCTCCACAGTGATTTTTGTATGCCATTACAGCCAATAACTTCGTATCATCACGTTCCGCGCGTTCCAGTACCAAATCTACTATCCCTTCCACATAATCTACTAAAACATATACATATTACTATGATAATTATGTTGTTGTCACTTCTGTGCACAAAATTGAAAATTTTGTTCACCGAGTCTTTCCCTTTTTATCGCCCTCCTAGAGACTGACAACTTGACACAAATTAATCGTGTCAAATCTTTTCCACCTACCATGCCGGCTGCAGATACATGAGCAGTGAAGTGGAATGACAAGCTTCGCGTCACATCTTAACATATATGACTAGCTTTTTTACGCTCAGAATGCGGGATGGCAGCCAGCAAAAGAATACCACTGTAAAAAAAAAGACACCAATTCATGCTTTCTACGGTAGAGTTAATGAAAATACACATGTGTATATAAACCAGTGAACTTATTTTTACCTTCATAAAGAAGCTGACAAATCACGGGCAAATTGATTTTTTGAATGCCACTTTTTAAAAGTTTAATTGCCTCCACCAACATTTCTGTTCGTGCAGGACATGGCGGTAAACGACGTATTTCCTCAATCATTTCTGTAGCCTGAAATTCAATAATTTGCAAGTTGCTGTCGGTGCTTTCTATTTGTCCATCGAAAACACATGTTTCATACTTACTGTATAATTAATAAAATTGCATTTCCCTACAGAATCTATTCGAAATTCTCAAATAAACAACTTCCGACAGCAACTTGCACGGCAACGCCAAAAATTATTGCAAAACAATGATCCTACCTTCGTTGTATTGGCATCATCGACAGAAAAAAGAGAGGGACAACAATCACGCAGTTCATTGCATAACACAGTCGTCGTTGCATTATCACCCAAGTAGTGCCGAATTAGACATGTTATCAAATCGGCACATAGCTAAATCAGCACGATTAATCATCCTACAGTTAGGTATATTCTTTGAAGCTAGTAAACTGAAATATTTTCTCTTGACTAGATTTTAATGCTTGCAACGCCATCGAATTATGGAACGAATATGATAGCAAAATAAAGCCTGATCTCTCCGAAATAGAACTAATAGCCATGCAGTAGTCTGATGTCTCCAAAACAGCACTAATAGCCATGTAGCCTTATCTAGTGCACGGTTATTGTCACCACCAGAAATTGTATTCTCAATGATCAGAGATCACTTGGATAATCGTGATGAATTGTACCAAAATTCTTACCCGTTGACCATTGACTACTATATTACAGAGATTTGTAGAACATAGACTGCTTCGACTTTGTGCAGTAAGAAGAGTTGCTATAACGTGAAACTGGTGCTCGCATAAAATTTTCCACAACATTAAAACCTCGGCAGTTAGGAATAGAAGTTGACGGAAACTCAGTAATGAACGGCGTTCGGAATGCGATGCAACTGAAGCAATATTAGCAGTTGAAAACGACATTAAACCAAACAAATAGTTAGAACTGTACTAACAACAAAGTTGTAACATTACAACTAAATTATTAGCTATTCATTTCATACACTGTAATTCTAAATCAGTACCTTCGGTGCGAGAGTTTAAAGCATCTCTATCTGTCGTGAGTGGTTGAACATATTCCTGGACGCTCCCAACCAACTCATAGTCCTCGATGACTTTTTTGAATGGTGTCAACTGGTGTAGTAACCACTCCAGCTCACTAATGCAATACATACTAACAAGCTAAAATAAAAATACAACAAAAGATTTTTAATGGTTTGCATTCCAATAAATTCAACCTTCAGTTATAAAGTATTAATACAAACACAAAAGAATCAGTTCTTAATACTTTGTTGTTTGGAAGCAACTGGCACATAGGTTTAGTCCACATATTTCCAACAATTCGAGAAAAATGAAGGAATAGCGCATCGTGTCGACAGCTCATCGATGCCTGCCAAAAGTTATTATGAAAGCAATATATATTAATGAGGAATAGTTTTTTTCGTTTCAAATTTCTATTAATAAGTTGTATTTGTAAGAAAAGATAAAATAACAACCACAGAACGAAAAGATAGAGAAGTTCCTTGAAAGAAGTTTTTGATTAGTCAACTAGCTTACGTATGTTTGAACCTCAACGGTTGGAGAAGTTCCTTTGTTGCTTAATTTTTGCTGCATTTCCGAAAATGATTCCTTTGTAGGACGAAAAAGGCGTTTCGGTTGTTGCGGAGTGGATGAGAACAGTGGAGCTACAATAGCATAAGATTCCGGAGCATTTGAAAAAAACAGAATTTTAATAATTAGTTGAAATCTAATTTAAACAACGAATCTCAAAATTTTAAATCGCTAGTATCAGTGAAAACTTCATAGCACCTTTCGACGAAACCCTCTAATTCAACGAGTCCAGTAGGAAATGCTTCTATTTTAGACAAAACACGGAGAAAATTGAGGAGTTCTCATCTATGAAAACCTAAAAAACTTTAATCCCACAGAATTAAAACTTACAGCGAATATGCAGAGAAATATCAGAAAGTGACTCATTAGCGCCTGATAACTGGCTAAAGCTGTTGGTGCGTAAAGGTGAAGACAGCTGTTTGTTCCGCATTTTTCCATTACTCAACATAAAAAAGAGCCGTAAAGCGGCGTCCTGAAAATGACAGCTATCATTCCAAAAGATTCGGTTCGGATTCGTAAACCATTTCTGTTATGGAAAACTGGACTGTACATGCTTCTTTCTTAATTAGGGCCTGGACACGGCTAACCTTTACTGCGTTGCTTGCTCCACATTCTGTACAAAGAATGGTGAGAATCATGTCGCCAACATTAACCAGCCCATGTAATTGGGTGAAATAGCTAGCATGTGATGAATCAGGCCCAAACTGAAGAAGAACGTCACGCAACATATCAACAGGAGCACGATGATCAATGATTTGTATTCCCTAGAATTTCAATTTTATTTGAAAACATGCAGACAACCATTTTCAGGCAAGATCCACGCTGTGACTTTGAAATCCAAAAGCCATCTGTTTAGATAACGATAAATTAAAAATGAAGGTATATTTGACTAAGTAAGATTTTTCGATGTTAGGATAATCATAAAAACATTAGGGTTCGACAAAAAGACATAACTATAGCTGTTTATTCATCTAGTTTTAGCTTTTCTACAGTTACCTTATCGACGTGTATAAGCAAATAAAATGATTACCTTTTCGCACAAAATAATAAATTTGCCGGACACGTCTCGATAAAGTGAAAGACCTGCTGCCTGGAATACGATAGATAACACAAATGCATTAAAAATATAGACAGTTATCAAAAAAATTTTGACCCATAATAAAAGCATAACAAAATTCATAACAAAATATACGTACAAAAAAGGGCGCTCTGGAAACAGTCTTTGCTATTGTCATTACCAAACTTCTGAGACGTAGCTGTGTCTGTAACACATTTGCAAGACATCAATTTAAGCAAAATAGCAGTAATTCCATTTCAGTGGCAAATATCACTATTCTATGATGAAAGTTAACTTATCTCGGTCATAACTTAACTCGAAACAGTTTTTTTTGTTTAAACTTGTCAAGCTTCCTGTTTGGAAATTCACAGTTCAATGGCTTCAAAAAAAATTCAGTCATGTGAACTGCATAAAAGCTGATATTACTGAAACGGAAGTGTAACGTTTAGCAACTAGCAATGGTGAAAGCAAAACTAACAACATTCTCTATAAGACATTCAGAAGCTGGAAAGTTTGATGAGCAAAATACCGAAATATTAGAAATATCCACGCCAGCTTCGCCAGCCATAATGCCAATTTCTATAAAAATTGAAACGTTTAAATGCAAGCTATCACTGTTTCATTCAACATTAAACAACTCACTTATTCAGGAAACAATCTCTGATATCAATAAAAAAAACAAAAAAAATAAGGAATCGAGGTTTCAAAAATATGTACCATGAGAGTAAAAAGTATCGTAAATTGAAAGCGGCTGAAATGATACCGGTGAAATACCATACCCCGGAGGTAAACGAACGTGCTTCAAGCGCAAGCAAGAAGGTCTCATGCCTTCCTGAAATTTCGACTTTTACCATGAAATGCATTAAAACGTATTCTAGTTTCTATAAATTTGTATCAGTTTACTATTTCTTCGTCATTTTTTTATAAATTAGAGAGTTTTCCATGAACTTGAATTTTAAGAACGAAAAAGACACACCGTCCAATTCATCATGGGAAATTTCGATGCCAACTGATTAGCATTCTTCGGATTTGGTGGAAAACAACTAAAGAATAAACGAACACCCTTTCTTGTTGTCGCAACCTGAATATAAATTAAAATTTGAATAAGAAATTAATGTTTGGCAAATTACTGAGTGTAACATGTCTAAAAAGTTGAAATAATTCGCTTAGAATTATTTCGTTAAAATCGTTTTTAGAAACGCATCAGTTTTATAAAACAAAAAAAAATAAACAGGTGCTTCTTCCATAAAAATTACAAAAGTTTCAGGAATTTGATAATATCCTTCGAAAGTGTTTTGAGTTTTCAGAACATTCCTATATAAGTTAAGTTCAGATAGCATAACGACATATTTGCAACGTACAAGATGCAAATATCGGGACTGCGTATAAGGTACTGGACTAATGCCCACGATGTCGATAAAAAAAGAAGCATCCACTGAACGACATTCTGCTGCAGCAAGTTCCTAGATTTAGATCACTTATAAAGGCTAAGAGTTGTTCAATCAGATTATAACGCCTTGCTCAGTCGGTTATTCAGAGCAGGGTGCCAATGGGGCGAGCGATGACTGCACATTCAAAAGAACGTAATAAGAAAATATTTTACAGAATTCTGTTTAAACGTATTTCAAAAAATGACTTGATCGTTTCAAATTCAAAACCTAAACCAAATAATTAATATAAAATCGAACTTGGATTTGTCCGTAGCTCAGCGATGCCACCTTTACTATTGAATTTCCATCAGCGCGCAAATCATACACCTGTATGGAACCATGTTCCGAAAGACTGTATAAAATATGCCTAGTGTCATCTACGCATAATCGTACCAACCGTTCTACAATATTAACATTAAAAATGTAGTTATTACCAAGAAATTACTTCCTGGTTTTTCTTATCATTTGCAAAGGCCAAGCTCCAAACTGATCGACTACCCCAAACAAAACCATATAAGATAGATTTGTTATATAAATTTATTAAATAAAACTACTACTGCAAAGAACTTGCTAAGAAAGATAGAATTTGACTGAATAGTAAGATTAAAAAATCGTATAAAGTACGTAATGAACGAGTAAAATCTTACCTTCTTTCCCTGTGATCAAAGATATTGAAGGCAAAAAATAACTAATAAAACTTTTGGAATGATTTATTTTACGACATCGACGACTAAACCAGCCCTTGTCCTGAAAGACGTGCAAAATTTTCAAAGAAGCGAGAGATTTGCCTTAATTTAGACAACTTTGAGAAAAATAAATAAATATAGCTAATATAATTGCTTAATATGAAAAGGTCATGCACAGTACATTCAACATTTTAAAAATAAAAGTAAGACTAAAGTACTACTTTTAAAAGTTATGGATAACCTGATAATCAAGCTCATACAAAATTTCCTCTTCAATGAAAAAAATACGACCATTTGATGTTGCAATTATATCGGATATAACTGTGTCATCAATTGGAACCTGAAACATCTAGACATACAATTCAATTCTTACAATTAAAGAAATAAAGCGAAAGTAAAGTGAACCTGTGACTATCTAATTTTAGTGCTACTACTAAGTATGAAATTTTGGTCAGAAATGTCTGGCAATAGATACAAATCTTTCTCCATTGGACGAAAGCACATCAATTACGGAGTAATAGAAGCAATGTGTGTGTCATAAAATATTATAAATAAAGTAAAATATTACAAAATAATAAAATATAAAAATAAAATAAAAAATAAATAAAATATTACAAAAAATTATAAATAAAGGAATAACTGGGAATACGGATTAAATAAGTATAATTATCCACCATAAAAAAAAACCTTGAAAAGCGCATCTGGAAAGAGATACATATCAGCTTGCCTGAAATCGTCGGGTAGAGAGGGTTCTCTGACTGTCTCATTACTATTTGTGAAGTTTGCTGCTAACAACACAATTTCCTTTGTTGTTGATACAATAACCAAGCAGTGAATGTGTTTCTGGAAATTTTGAAATTGCAGTTGAAGAACGAAAATTATAAATGGGACGAAAGAATATAGTTCTATACTCTTTTATAACAAGCACTCTAAAATAAATTAAGACGACCTGCTAATGCGCAATTTCGAAATGTGTATGAACAAACACATAAATGAGCACTCTTTCTTATACAAGGGAACAGAGGAAACTACATCAAATTAAGTTTAGTTGGACGACCCAAATAACCTCGAAGCCTCTTGGCTCGGATGTTAGGTTAACACCCAACCTATTAAAATAACTTACCTGAAACACTCCAGCCTTCGGTTTAGCGATTGCCACTTTAGTAATTGTATTACTTATTCCATCGAAGTAAGCTAAATCCGAACTGAAAATAAATCAAAAAGGATCTAACAGATTCCTTTTGTAACGTAGTGGAAACTACTATAAAGATTAAGGACAAAATTAGTCGCTCTGTGAAGCTCTACAACTTCGCATGTAATACCATCTTGGAAGATGGTTAAGCAAATCTTTTCCTCTACAGCTCCATCTTGTTGGAATACAAGAACGTATTCAGTAGCCTAATTTTCATACAATCTATTTAAAAAGTGATGCAAAGCTCTTTATGAAAGGTAGAAGTAAAATAATATCTAAATACGACAAATTTAAAACCAAAGATCATTTCGCTCGTTGTCCATGAATAGGATTACTTCAGTAAAAGATGAAACAAGCGAGTTACTCACTTGTCTTCATAATTCCAAACGTATAGGTCGGCATCAACCGTCATGTAAGCACGTCCAATTTCGGGTAAGATACCCATTGTACAAATGCTTTGTGTGCCTAGAGAATCCATCAGTACGATCGATAACCGGATTATAAAGAACTATGCAGTCAGACTCCATTAATACAAGATACTGAGGACGACAGGTGAAGAATAAATGCAATAGACGGCGGAAATTAAATTCAGCACTTAAAAAACAAACATACTGTTAAGCTGATCTCTCATTTCCTGCGGAATTGGCTTCAAATTACCATGAACAAATTCTGGTATTTCCAAGTCATTCAGCGGCTGGTAATCTCCCGTTGCAAGTCCAGATATTGTTATTCTGTCTACAACAAATAATAAATATATCCTTCCCTAATTTTTTAATTATTTGATCCCCATGTTCCAGATATCACATGGAACGGAAGAAACTCACCTGGTTGGTATGGGTCGTACTTTAATTTGTAGTACAAATCAGAATCTTCGCAGATTTTTAATATGAATCGCTGCACATAGTTTGCAGCACCTTCTAAAGCATCACTGGCAAGCGATCCATGTAATGCCATACCTGGTATTTGAATTTAATCTTACAGAAAAAATTTCGTAATTCGCGCGAAAAATGAAGAAGCGAAGTGTTGCAAGCGTTTGAATGACAACCTGTCAGTGATGTAAGCAAAATTGTAAATGTTCTGCTTGAGAAATAGTACCATTAGGAAATACATATAAGGAAATAAAAAAAAACAGTTAACGATCATAGAAAACTTCCGGTTAATTTCAAAAATAAACATGACTGCTCAGTGAATTCGACAAAAATTTATGCGGCGAAATTTAATAATTCAGATGAAACTGAAATTACAAAATACTTTTAGCTATCTCTAACATTATGCTGAAAAGAAGAACATCAACTAGCTCACTGTACCTCTCATACAATTCACTGCAAGCTTACATTTTACCTGAAATCTAACCTATTATTGAATGCTTACAGCGGACACGAACAATTTTCATATCGTGTCGCAGCAAAACCCCTATGATGAGAGCTGATTTTTTACTCTCCGTCAGTTCACAACTGAGTATGAGGTCGACGTGGCGGGACACAGTAGATCGTAGTGGAGGATAGGATAGGACGGTGACGCGCTACCCCCTCCCCCTCATCCTTCACTCTTCCTTTCAGAGGGAGAGGGAGCTCTAGACAGGAAGAGAAGTGGTGTGATCGAGTGTATGGAGCGCGGGGCGGCAGTGTTGTAGGACTACTACTGACTGACTGGCTGGCTGACTGACTAACTAACCGACTGACAGCATCTGCAAGGGAGGGAGACATCACATCACTTCACTTCACTTCGCAATACTTTGTTTGATTTGGGAGCAGTGCTGGAAAGCGGGCCGTTCAGCTCTGCTCAACGATTTCTAAAACTGATATGTTCCACTCAATGTTTTCCCTCCTCAAAGTGCCATCAGATGGAAGCAAAAACTCTCGCAGTGGGAAAAGCTCGTACAAAAAAAGAAGAGAAAATTTTACCATCTAAAATTGTATCGGAAATGAGTGAATGAGGAGACGGAGACCGTTGTTAATTGCTTGTTAGATGTTTGAAAAATATGGGAACTGGCAGAATTTGAAAAGAGTGGGAACTGGCAGAAGGTTGAGGATGAGGTGAAGCATTCTCAATTTTCCCAGGCCAGACATGCATGGAATGCTTGCAACATGTGGAATTTTGAGTTTTCATTCTCGTTTTGTTTCAACTAAATTTTTGAAAGTTAGTCCTTCGCTAACTAGGAAATCACTCGGTGAATTCACTAGTATTTTCATATTCGCATTCGCGAACTCGAGATCACCAGCAGGGGAGTTCGAAGGTCATGTGCAACAACAGAACTGTGCCACCACCTGCAGAACATCAGGCTTCTTCTGTTGGCCATATTCAAATTTCTGTTTAGGCTTGCAACGTCAACGTTACAACGTACCGGTAATGACGATGAAGCACTGGCAGTGCTAGAAGATGTGGGAGGGTTAACGCTTCGTGTGTGTGAGGTACTTCTCTCTCTTTGTACTTGGCTGCTATGAATCAGCGATATCATACTTTACAGCTTCAAATTAATCCTATTTTTTATGCAGCACATAACTTCCTCTAATATGGGCATTCCTTGACTTGTAGTAGGATATCCGTCAGTGATTCTTCCATTATCAAGGCATGCACGTAAGAGCTCTGTAATTCATAGCGTACAGATTGGCAAATACATTGCAGTTAAGACCGCAACACGGATTTACCAACTTGTCTGTACTTTATTTCTCATTCTATATAACCCTAATGCTTACTGGTGTCAGTTCATGTGGCAAGTGAAGCGGAAAGGTACAGTTTTCGAGCACTTCGGAGGAATTATGAAACAGAGCTTTTGTTACTCTACTGCATGATACGTTGATAATCTCAAAGAATGATTTATCGCATTTTTTTTGTACGAGTTCGCCGAAGTTCGGGAGACCATTTTATCCCTCAATATCCTAGTTTTACAACGTGTTTTCATGCATTTTTGACATTTTCAGAACAAAGCTATCAATGAATGAATGGTGGGCACTAGATGGTGCGTACACCTGGCGTTTAGTTGCGCAAGTTGTGGATGATGGTCGTGTTGCATTCAACCGGGCATGTGTAGATCTGGAACCGTGGCAGATCGTTTCGTACACTTTGTCCGTGACATGCTTCTTCATCTGGCTACGGAAACTGCTAAAAGCAGACCGTCTCCTTTCTGCTCGTGCTGCGGTACCTTTTCTTCTGTATTTAATTATCTTTTTCTACACATATTTATCCTGACGTTTTTTTCTTTTCAATAAAAGCATATTTGTTTAAATGATCTTTTCCAGATTTTTTCCATATTTCGTATGATACCATGGATAAATGCGCAAATAAAAGAAGAAATGGAGAAAGCAAGAAAAGATTTTGAAGAGATGATTCATCAGTACGATAAGAGAAAGGTACATTAGCGAAAATTATAATTTCATGCTATTGAAATATTGTGCAGTGTACTGGTTGGTTTACATGAAAATAGCATAAGGAATGAAAATAACTGAAGATTTCTCAATTGTTTTCTCCTTGAAAACATTGCTTAATGTTACTTATGTACTGAACTCACGATTTTATACGAATTCAGCTCAATATACTTTTGAGGAATTCTACAAGTTCTTGCCTGAACATGGGCTTGCGGCGAGTAGTATAATTGATAAGGCAGAATTATATAAAACAATGAGCGAATTTTCATTTTACGAGGGTCGCGTTTCTGGGGTGGTCTTTGCGGACGTCGATGAAGAGCACCGTTCATTGCTACAAAAGGTTATCTAGTACAACTGTTTGATTACTTATTGATTTGAAGTAAAATTCGTGTGCAGATCTACTTACTAAACGGATTCTCTATATCCTGATGATTGTTTTTGTAGATGTTTGAGCTATTTATATATACGGATTCTCTATATCCTGATCTTTTTCCTGGATGTCGGAAAATGGAAGCAGAAATTGTGCGCATTGTTTCATCACTTCTTCATGGTGGCCCTAGTTCTTGTGGAACAGTTACTTCCAATGATACAGAAAGCAATATGCTGGCATGTTTCGGTAGCGTTTTTCTACTTTCCATCAATCAATATTATATTACATATGTAAGGCTTTAGTGTTTTTTATGTGTAGTTATAATTGTTATCTGTATAGCGTGGTATCAATAACATCGATTCTTAATGATGAGAAACGCAGTGATCAATATTTCAGGGGGAGAATTGAAGATAAATTTGTAAGAAAAGGAAGTATATATGTCAAGGTTTTGGCACTCTCTTCAATTAGCATTAGCATTTTAGCCTATCGCAATCGTGCATTTGCCCGTGGAATCAGGCATCCAGAAATGTTGGTGCCGGTAACTGCTCATGCTGCATTTGATAAAGCAGCGAAAGTATTGCAGATGCGTATTCGTCATATTCCTGTTGATAAAAACCAGCGAGTAAATGTAGATGCAATGAAGCGCGCTATCAGTAATGAAACTTGTATGGTATGTTTGTTATTTATAATTTTCGGAAGTTCGAACCAACGATCACGACTGTTTTAAAATCTGTTGCACATTTTACATGTTTTACATAGTTTTATTTAAGTTTCTAATGTATCTTATTTTAGCTGGTGGCATCAGCTCCGAACTATTCGTTCGGTACTATCGACAACATAGAAGCAATTTCCGAGGTACTATCTATATTCATGGTGAAACTTTCGCTATCAAGTAATAAATAGCTTGGGGAATTGCTTGTTTCAGTATCATATTTAACTTTCATGTGCTTATTCAAAATTCTCCCAATTCAATTGCTGACAATTTAGATTAGCTCTCCCTTATTAGACTGTTTTTTAATTTAATCCCTAATATAGGACGGTTGATTCATTATTTCTAAATTCTTGAGGATTGTTAGATATTATTTTCAGTGTATTTTCAGCTGAGCCAAAGATATGGTATTCCGTTGCATGTTGATGCAACTCTTGGTGGTTTCATCCTGTCTATTATGGAACGATGTGATTTTACAGTAAAGTCGTACGATTTTCGTGTGCCTGGTGTGACATCAATTTCTTGCGATATCCAAAAATATGGTTTTGCTCCAAATGGTAATTTAACGTTGCTTAATTTTGTTCTTCATAACATTTCAATTTTCATGTAAATTCTTCTGCTCATAAGTTAAAGCACCGCAAAAATTGTTTATATTAGGGACATCGCTGATATTATATCGTGACTCCTCTTTGCTTCATTATCAGTATTTTTGCAAAAGCGAATGGCCTGGTGGCATATATATGACATCTACCTTAGCTGGTAACAGAGACGGATGCGCAATAGCTTTAACTTGGGCTACTTTACTTTACAATGGAAGACAAGGGTAAGGCAGAAGCTGTTTGTGTACATTTAAAAATACAAAAATACAACCCGAAGTGCTTGTTTCCTTTTTAGCCTACAAATACATTAACTTCTGGAGCTTCACTATAAGGCTTAACATGTTTTTTTCTGGCGTTGTTGGTAATGATTGCTACGTTGTGTGTCACCATATAATCATTCTGATTTTGCCGCATTCTGAGATATAAATTCTTTGTACAGTGTAGTTGTTGATTCAGTTAGTAGCAAATGCAGTAGAACATTTTATTCGAAACTTTTCGTACTGTATATTTATAGCGTGATTTTGAGTTCTAAGAATTATGTTATTGCATCTAATGGTTTTCTTATTTTGCTCTTCAGCTATGCAGAACGGACAGAGGCAATTATTAATACCGTACGTGAGATACGAACTGGTATTGAGAAATGTTCTCACATACGGCTTCTATGTGAATCAGATGTTACAACTGTTGTGTTTACGGCGAAGAATCTCAACATTTACGCCTTAGCGGATCGTATGAAAAAGCTGGGATGGGTTTTATCTACTCTTCAAAATCCACCAGCGTAAGTATTTGCATTCAACTTTTTGCTCGAATGAGAAAATTTAAGTGCTCGGGCAAATTATTTATTTTACTTTTATTTTATGCAACTTGCATATATACTCTTTTAGAGTTCATATTTGTGTTACGTTGAATCACACGAAGTCAGGTGTTGTGGAAAATTTCCTTCGCGAATTGAACATGGCTTGTGAAGATCTGGTATCAAATCCTGCATTCAGTCAACAATCGAGAACTGCCGCAATCTACGGTCAGCATTATTTCATGAAATTTGTTTTGAATTCTGGAATCGAAAATGTTTTATTAAACATAAGATCTTCTTCAGTATTTTGGAAGGATAATGTTGAAGTGGTTTTAATGGTTTTTTAGATATGGTATCCTCTGTACCGGACATTGTGGAGGAAATATCTCACATGTATCTTGATAGCTACTACCAAATACCATTACCGCCAGCTGGTTGTACACCAAGTAGAAAAAGGAACCTTGTTGCAGACAAAACTGCTTAACAGACTTCCGAAAATCGTATATGCTCCAGGAATAATCCAAAATTAAGAAATAAGGTGAAAACGATCATAATTTATCCTTACCCTATGTGAATTATCGTCGTTATATTGTTATTGTCGGTGAAACCATCACTTTTGACTGCAGAAAAAGTTAAAGCGGTAATGCTGTAGTTAAGACTAGTGGACATTTTGGATGAGCAGTTTTTTCAAAACTTATTATCATTAGATTATTCCCTTACCGTAACTGTAATGTTCACGGTTGTGTTTTTCACCTTCCATCAAAATTTCAATACTGGTTTCTCGTCTTCCTCATAAGTGATCGTTTAAGTGGTACGAAGCGTAGGGGTTCTATTTCATTTCCTTTTCTGATTTCCGTATAGCATATCTGTCTCATATTCGTTTGCTTCAATTAACTCTAATTAAAACGGTTTGTTCTAAATGTTATTAATCGGTAAGGCATTTCTTGAAATTTTAGATAAATTTATGTTTCATATGTTCAAGCGTGGGTCTGATTAATGGTTCTGATTTCATTTTATTCAAGACATTTCTTCTTGCTTGTCTTGTTTGCTTTATATTTTAATGAATTATAGCAAAAATAGGTTGCTTATTTTCGTCTACTTGTACGTATGGTGTTCCTGCTAGATATGAATAGAATGCATTGATTTCATTTATTCAAAAAATCTTATTTAACTTTAATGAAAATGACGTGCTTCAAAACTGACTTTAGCTGGATGGGATAATTATATCCAAACATTGCTTTGATATAAAAACAAAACATTAATAAGATGGAATGACGAGTGAGTATAATTTCTTCATCGTTTCAATTATCTTGTAAATAGTTGCTCTTGTATTTTTTGTATCAAATATTTTGAATATTTTTTATATTAAATTGAAATTTTATTTTTTTAATATAAATAATGATAAAGTTTTTTGGATGTGATAGGTATGATTCTCCAAGCTTCAGAAATTGTAATTTTGTATGCATTCAAAAATTTCTTGTGATCTTTTTTTTTTTAAAAAAAAATCTAGAGCTTTGTTGTTTTTGTAGTACAATATATAATTATGTTTCTGTAGTTCATCATCAAATTGCCGGTGATTGGTAGTACTGTAATTCGTTTGAGCTTGCTAACATTGCATGTATATAATTCAAGGTTTTTTGAGAATTCAAAAATTAGATTTGTAGCACTTGCAAATTTAACGATGAATTATGTTTTATTTGTTGATATAATTTTCAAATTTGGTGTACTGACAAATTTTTACACTTAAGTAAAAAGTTTATCTTCATTCAATTTATTTACTGATTTGATGCTTGTTTCTGTAAAATATCTAATTTAATTTCGTTGATTATAAAGTGTACTGATTTTCATATCAGCTTCTTGTTGGGTCATTTGGATTATTTCGCAATTTTGCGCAGGATTTGCTGAGTGTTCTCAATCTAACCATAAAATCCTTTTATAACGCGTAGATTCAGTTTAACCTTTCGAAACAGCGTGATTTAAAAACTGGGCATGTCATGAGGATTGCTAATGCATTTCCACAGAATGTTATTTCAGTTTGATCATTGACTGACTTGCATGTGTAATGAAGCTATTGCTTATTTAGCAGTAGTGACATGTTATTTATGAAATTTGCGAAGTTTTCTAAAAATTTTAATGCAAATTTCGCTCAATAATGATATACAGTCACAGTTTTGGATGATAAAAGGATTATCGGGGTGCATGGTACTTGACATAAAAACGCCGATTAGTTCATGGATAATTAACTCTTTGGTCACGATGTTTCATTGACATTTACAACATTTTTTGTTAGTATCGAGTGTAGTACGTTGGAAAAGTTTGAATGATAGACTTTGAAAAAAAAAATGCTGTAAACTGTAGTTATATATTGCAGTGTAAGCGATTGTACAATGTTCATATGGATTTGTTACTGATATTTTATGCCACGGCAGCTGTTCTTTTCGTCCTTTTAACTCTTTTCACCGTGCTTACACTTAGTTGTTCTCATATTCTCAGGTAATTTTTCCGAAATTTAATTCTAATTTTTGTTGTATTTTTATGGGGACTAGCAGTGTATGCTTGAAATTATATTTTTCCAGAGTTTATACCAAACACTTTTTGCTGTTTTTTTTTTTTAACATATACCATCGTATATCATATTCAGGGAGCATAGGCTTGTGTGGAAGAACTCAGTTAGTTCGTCAAAACTGGTATCCAGATCACTGGATATGGCGTTCGATGGTATTATCGAGCAAGTAAAATATTTTTTATTTTTGTACTCGCTCATTGGTGAAAAAATTATTTTTAAAAGTCACGTGTGATTAATCTATAGGTATATTCTCATAATTATGAAATTATGAGTTGAATAATTATGAACTATGAGTTGTGAGCGAGGATAAATCAATTAAGCGATCGAGATTATTTGTTCGGGAGATCCTAATATTATATGCGTCAAAGATTTGAGGATTTCAGATTGATGTGGATAGGATAATAAGTCGTCGTCAAGAAAGAAAAGCGGAATGTGTTGAAAAAACGAGTAAAAATGAAGATCGAATACATCCATTAGAGCATATTGATAATGATACAGCAACAGTACTTGCTGTGGATCAGCTGTTAGACACTTCATTCCTTATATCCGATGAGGAACTTGCCTGCTATGCACCAGCTGTTGATATGAAGATTGTTGCTGCTCATAGAGATCATGTTTGAGGGAGCGGGTTTTTCTTTAATGTTTGTATTTGCTTAATTCTCGAAGACATGCCATATTCAATTGTTTCCTTTATTTTTTTGTAATTCATTGTAAAAACAGTTTTAGAGAGTTTCTTCTATGGTTTGATAAGTCATAAAAGGTTTAGACCCAGCAATGAAGAATAATTTATAATAGCCAGCTTCTTTTGATTAATCCGATGGAATTTGGTTTATTTCCAATGAGAAATTAAACTGCAACTTCTGCTGCATCGCCTGTTTGTATCCATAGTGAGTCCATGTATACTACAGAAAGACTTTCGTCAATTCCGTAAGGTAAATGCATAATGATATTTTTGATCTTTCGATCCTTACTTGATCACTGAAGACCATTTCTTTTTATGTTCCGCCCTCCGTATATATTCCTATGGATTTGTTACAAAATTCTCTCGATTAATCATTTATATGTGTACATAGTTGGTGAATATATATATATATATCCTTAATTTTCAAATAAATTCAGTCGCTATTGCATTTATGAAATTAAACTTGGAAAGTTCATTGCAGTGGGGAGTGAATATTAGATGACGTTTACATACAGGGGATAGCTGCTGTAGTCAAATGCGGAAAAAATACTCCTGTGGTTATTTAAGAAAAGTGGTGACGGTATTGAGCAATTGTGTTTGAAATGAAAATAATTTGAGGAAAAAATCCGATAATTTCGTAGCATATGAAACTTAAGAATTTTCTTACATATAAGTGTGAATTACCTCAACATATTTCGCAACATAAAATTTGTAATTGGCGTTTATTTCTTAACATAAAATTTTTTAGATCTTCGGAGGAAGTTTCACATTTGTTCATCTGTTTGTTTATTCTATTTCGACACGTGTGTGTGGCATCATCCTGCCTCGTATAGCTTTGGAATTGTTGGTTAACTTATTTTGTTGATTCCAACCAATAGTTTAATTTTTTCGTTTCACTTATTTCATTTTTCCTTTATATTTTTGTTTTGAAAAAAACTGAGATAAGTCAGAAAATACGAAAGAGAATGACGATTGGATACGTTGTCACTGATGTGATTTTACGACGCTGGATTTTAATTTTTGATTTCATGCTTTAGGCTTCATGTTCGAATAAATTCTATGATTTAAATACTTAATTTTTAATTTTCAGAAACTGATGATGTATATGTGATTAGATAGCATCTGAAAATTGAAACGATGACAAATAATTCTATTGTAACAGATAATTATTAGTATTTTTTTGCAGATGAGGAATGCATTTGTATTACAGCAAATAAGTTTTTTTTCATCCATCAGTTATGTATTCATTTAAAATAATTTATGAATGTACGATAAAAATTTTTATTGATTTTGCATGAAATGTAAGATACATTCTTGAAATATCGTGTCAAATAAGGAAGTATTTGTTTTTATACGGTGATATTAATTATCGCTTTTAAAGTATACAGCCGTATTTAGAAATATATATATAAACTGACTAATAATTATGTTACTGGAAGACTGCTTTAAAAGAAATTTACAAAATTAATTATTGTATATTTATAATTTTCAATAAATATTTAAATATTTATCTTCAGTACACTTAGCGATTCTCTCAGACTTACTAATAATAAGTATTAATAATTATTAGAATTTAAAATATACTGCATCACAGGAATTTTTCAAAACAATAAAAATATATGTAAAATTACTTTTCCAATGAATCTAATACATGTGGTAAAAATATTAGGATGGCAATGGACAATAGGCGCTATGTTCTAATGTTTACGGTAAATTGCAAGCTTTCATGGAGCAATGTAATTTAATTGTAGGCAACAGTGGATAAAATTTTGATTGGTTAGTAAAATTCTTGATAGGTTCATTCAGTAGTAAATGATAATTGAAATAGTGATAGGAAATAGCGTTAAAATTAATTTGATTGATTTAAAGGAAGAAAAATGCTTTTTCAATACTTTATCATATTATTAGCATTATAATTCTATCTTATTGATTGAGTTATTTGAAGTTAAAATAATTTAATTTTGAGGTAATGTTGATATGTTTTTAAACTGTTATGATTTAAAAAAAAAACGGAGGTACTGAAAGGATTCAAAGTGCACAACAGTTTGGTGATGTGTCTCAAAATTATCGAGATCCTTTGATATAAATTATTCCATCCAAAATTAGCAATGAACAGAAATAGCTGTGGTAGTGCAGAAGAAAGAAAATTTAGGCATTTTTAGATTGAAACATTGTTTCATATTTCGTTTCATCTTCTCTAACTTATTATTTAATCACACCTTCTGTGCATATAAATAATATCCATCGATTAATACAAAAAAAAAGTTTCTTGACAAA